>JAYEPQ010000016.1:31053440-31145940 GCA_036321105.1 Dracaena cambodiana
ATCAGGTGGATCCGATCCTAATGCGTCCCTTATTCATATTCCCTTCTTTTTGGTGGATTCTTTGGAGATCAGAGACGACTTTTGTTATTGTTGAATGTCAAAGGCAAGTGTTTAGAGTGTTTTTAAAGTATATATTCTGAAGTGTTCTGGTGGTACATGTTCTGGAGTGTTTTATTTATGAGTTCTGAAAGTGTTCAAGTTTAGTTCTCATGTATTTTTATAGATTTTATAAATATGTAAAAAATAAATATATCATAGTTTGAAAAAAAAAAAAAAAAAGAATATGATAGAGAAATAGAGAGAATATTTATGAATAAAAATTTTCATAAATATATTTTTTAATACTCACTAATATTTTTATGAACACTTCATTTCCCGTCACTTCGAACACCCCTCAACACTCAAAAGGGGAGTTTGTTAGATATAATATATAACATGAATGTAAATTTATAACATCAATATCAAGTTATTAACATGCGGAATCATACCTGTTTGAGCCATTATGTTGAATATCATCCTCTTTGTAAAAAAAAACTGCACCTATTAGGGTTAGGTCTTCCTCTCTTTCTCCAGGAACAACAACGACGGCTCTCTATGGGTCAAGCAATCAAAACCCTTGGAGTGAAGAGGGGACCTAACCAATACGTATATATATACACAGTCCAATGGACCCTCCCATAAAGAGACCATTAGACCCATTAGGCCCACACTTACCGTCCAACCACAATTACCTCTAATAGGTGTGCATGAGCCCAATAAAACGATCACCACAATGGCCCATTCTCACGTTTTTAAGAAAACAAAAAGGGAACAATTAATTGGAGCTCAATTATAAGAAAATTTTAACATTCTCCCACTTGAGCAAACATTAATTGTAGTTTAACATTTTAAATTTTTTTTTTTGTACAAAATGACTCTCAGGCTGAAACAAAGAAAACTTTATGTGGCCACATAAAAAAACATGAGACAAATCACCTTAACCAAGTCCTGTCCAACAAAGTTATCAACATCGAATCAAGGCAATCATTACACTTTATGCGTATAACGCTACTCATGATTACAAATGTCAAACAACTCCATCGACATAGATTTAATTGTGATAGTGTGGCATGAAAATAGCTTGTAAATGTGATCAAATCAAATGCTATTCTCATTGTCAGTCCTCAAAATGAATTCTCTTACCAACATGAGAATTCCAAAGGCTTCAACAATAAGCCCGTATGTTTTTAACAAAAAAAATATCTCGAGATTCGACATAGTGCCTTCAATATGACATACCCTCAAAATCATATGTTTAAGATAGACACCAAATCTTAAGCGATCACATTATGCATAAATATGTTCATTATCACAATAAAATAACAAATATCAAATGATGATCATCAACATGACATTATTGACAAAATATAACTGAAATAAATGTCAATAGAATCCATAAAATCCAAAAATGAGAGTCAATATATGTAAATAAAGTAACTCCCACTAACCAAGTACATCAAAAGACCCAATAACCCCCATGTTATCAACATGTCTTCTAAATGTCACCGGTCTGAGTCCCTTGGTCAATGGATCAACTATCATCTCCTCGGTGTTAATGTATTCAATGATGATGTCACCTTTCTTTACTAAATCTCTAACACTAAGGTACTTGATTTCTATGTGTTTAGACCCACTAGAGCTCTTGTTGTTCTTCGAAAAGAACACGCAGCACTATTATCACAAAAAATTCTCAATGGTCTAGAAACAGAGTCTACTACCTTAAGTTATGAAATGAAATTACGCAACCAAACTGCCTGCATGGCGGCTCCATAACAGGCAACAAACTCAGCATGCGTAGTTGAGGACGCCGTAAGAGTTTGTTTCACACTCTTCCAAGAAATGGCTCCTCCAGCTAACATGAAGATATATTCCGAAGTAGACTTCAAGTCATCCACACATCCAGCAAAATCTAAATCTGAATAACCAACTACCTCAAGTTCATCAACCTTCCTATACACAAGCATGCAATCTTTTGTTTTCTGCAAATATCTCATAACTTTCTTTGCCGCCACCCAATGCTCAACACCAGGGTTCACAAGATATCTGCCGAGAACATTCACAGCAAAAGCTATATCAGGTCTAGTGCATACCTGAGCATACATTAAACTGCCAACTGCACTAGCATAAGGAATGTTACTCATCTGGTTCTTCTCAAGGCATTTTTAGGACATCCATTTTTGCTAAATTTGTCACCTTTTGCAACAGGCACATCCCCAGGTCTGCAATTCTGCAAATTAAATCTCTGAAGGACACGATTTATATACGCCGTTTGAAAAAGCCCTAACATACCACGAGACCTATCATGATGAATCTCAATACCCAAAACAAAAGATGCCTCACCAAGGTCCTTCATGTCAAAAGTGTTAGACAATAAAGACTTAGTTTCATGTAAAAGTCTCAGATCACTACTAGCCAACAAAATGTCATCAACATAAAGAACAAGAAATATAAACTTGCTCCCACTGACCTTAAGATATATGCATTGATCTACCTTATTTTTAACAAACCCCAAAGAAGTAACAACCTCATCAAATTTCAAGTACCACTGACGAGAAGCTTGCTTTAAGCCATAAATAGATTTCTTCAATTTACACACCTTATGTTCCTTGCCAACTTCCCTGAAACCTTCAGGTTGTGTCATGTAGATCTCTTCACTCAAACCACCATTCAGAAAAGCTGTTTTAACATCCATCTGATGAAGCTCTAAATCATAATGAGCCACTAATGCCATGATGATTCAGAACGAATCCTTAGATGAAACTGGAGAGAATGTTTCATTATAGTCAATCCCTTCCTTTTGAGTGAACCCCTTAGCTACTAACCTTGCCTTGAACCGTTCAACTTGCCCTCTAGCATCTTTCTTGGTTTTGAACACCCATTTGCAACCAATGGGTCTACATCCTGTTGGAAGAACAACAAGCTCCCATACTTCATTAAGTGACATGGACTGCATCTCATCTTTCATTGCATCCACCCACATGCTCGATTGGGAACTTGCAATAGCATCACCATAAGTCACAGGATCAATCACAGGACCCACATCATAGTTATTTTCACCAAAATACACTTGATACTCATCAGAGATGGCCGATCTCCGCTCCCTCGTGGATCTCCTCACAGGCATCTCTAGAATAGGATCGAGAGATTGAGGAACATCAATTGGTACAGGAGGATTAGCTATCTCTTGTTGTTCCTCATGATCACTTCTTTCTGCAGGTGCTAATACAGCCCTATCATGCATGATAGGTAAAGGTATAGAAACTACTTCTTCTTTACTGTTTATGTTAACTGGATGAGTGCAAGCAACATCAGCAATGTCAAGTTCCAAGAACTTAGCAGTCATTGACTCAACAATCTTGGCACCTGGTGCTGGGTAATAGAACCTGTATCCTTTTGAATGATCTGGATATCCGATGAAGTAGCAACGAGTGGTTCTAGGGTCGGTTTTTTTCTCTAATGGGTTATAAATTCTCACCTCAGCAGGACAACCCCACACACGAAAATGATTAAGGCTAGGCTTTCTACTAGTCCATAACTCAAAAGGTGTTTTGGGGACAGATTTGGAGGGAACTCTATTTAGAATATATAAGGCAGTTCATCATTTCCTTCAGGGTGCGATTACGCCTTTCGGCCACACCATTCTGTTCAGGACTACCAGGCATAGTGTATTGGGCAACAATCTCACCCTCTTTGTAAAAAAAAAAACTGCACCTATTAGGGTTAGGTCTTCCTCTCCTTCTCCAGGAACAACAACGACGACTCTCTATGGGTCAAGCAATCAAAACCTTTGGAGTGAAGAGGGGACCTAGCCAATACATATATATATATACAGTCCAATGGACCCTCCCATAAAGAGACCATTAGACCCATTAGGCCTACACTTACCGTCCAACTACAATTACCTCTAATAGGTGTGCATGAGCCCAACAAAACGATCACCACAATGGCCAATTCTCAATGTCTCATAACCAAATTGGACTAATTTAGGTTTCCACATAGTATACCTATTTAATTTGAGACTGGGATAATCATTGATATATTTGTGATCTGGAAAGGTACATTTTGATCAGTACCTATTTTGTTCGGGATCACGTGCATATATGATGTTTTGAGTATGCACATTATTAATTTGGGCAATTTATATTATTAATCAATACCGGTGTTGAAAATTTGGGTTGATATGGGTGCTACTGCCAAAGTGGTATACTCATTGAAATATAAGATTTTCTCCTTTTGTTACGGTATTTTCTCAAACGTTAATACATACAATTACCTGTCCAAAGGGGGTCATTGTGTTTTAATGTGGAGAGATGATATGAAACATTTGGTTAGAAAATACTTGAGTCTAAGAAAGTTAGTCTGTCCAAAGGAGACTTCTTTTGGAAAAATTTGGGTGTTTTTTTTTTTTTTGGTAGCTTCATGGATGGAGGTCCTATAGCATGTTGCACTCTCTGCCCAAAGGGGAGACTGTAATGATGCACCTGGATTCTCTTGGATAGTACTTATGTTGTTCCAAGCATGTTTATTTTATGTTTATTGCAAATGTTAGATATAATATATAATATGAATGTAAATTTATAACATCAATATCAAGTTATTAACATGCGGAATTATACCTGTTTGAGCCATTATGTTGAATATCACCCTCTTTGTAAAAAAAAACTGCACCTATTAGGGTTAGGTCTTCCTCTCCTTCTCTAGGAACAACAACGACGGCTCTCTATGGGTCAAGCAATCAAAACCCTTGGAGTGAAGAGGGGACCTAACCAATACGTATATATATACACAGTCCAATAGACCATTTCATAAAGAGACCATTAGATCCATTAGACCTACACTTACCGTCCAACTACAATTACCTCTAATAGGTGTGCATGAGCCCAATAAAAGGATCACCACAATGGCCCATTCTCAATATCTCATAACCAAATTGGTTCAGCCCGTTTTTAAAAAAACAAAAAGAGAACAATTAATTGGAGCCCAATTATAAGAAAATTCTAAGAGAGTTTACACAGGAGCACACAAGGACTGTTTTTTTTGTCCGGACTAACTTTGGAAACTCCCTCAAAAGGCTCAAAACTCGTCTCCCAACCAACCGCTTTTCAGGCGAGCAATGTCGACGAGCCGCAACGTGAAGGGCGGTGACGACGATTTCAGCAATTCTCATCGGAAGGGTTGCTATTAGATCCATAGTTTTATCTCTAACTAATGAAAAAAAAATTACCCGTTAATAAAAACTTCATCTTTTCTAGTGGCAGGAGATGGAGATAAAGAGATCTCGACGAAATCCCCTTCGATGAGCTCCAAAGAGCTCGGTTCGATGGGACCTACACCGCCCGGCCCGGGGCGAGTGACCGGCAAGAAGCTGGGCTGAGCAAACAAGAACAGGTGCGAGCTGTTCCTTGAAAAATTTCAAATTAGGGTTTTGGTTCCTTCTGATGGGGGAATTAATTGTGGGAAGGTTTAGAGAAGTAATCGAAGAGTCGTTAAAGGCTAGGGCTTGATAATTTTGTTCTTATTTGTATTTGGTTGGTATGTAGACGTAATTTGCGAGAAAATTGTCAGGGTTCATCACTGAACTTCAAGATCCAGTGGGCTTCGTCAGCGGCATGAAGCTCGATCAGTGATCTGCAATAATAAGAAGAAGAGTAAAAAGAGAAAGAGAGGAAAGTAGAGAGAATGAGAACTTAGGAATTTATTAATCTCGTTACGGCATACCCAAAATGAGAAGGGGTGCATATACACCTTCTTCATCGACCGCAAAATCATCTAACTATTTGTCTGTGGATTTAAAATCACTGGCTACTTATCACTGCATCCACTGAAACTCTCTCCCCCTCCGCCCTCTCTCTCTCTAGGCCTATTCATAGGCTACTATGATTGTCTACAAACATGCTTACCGGGCCTTTCATGATTTAATTTATTGGGCCCTAGCAATCCTCCCTCCTCAACACTCAACATAAGCCACTAAGTTGAAGTTTGGAAACTTTCCCACCATGATCGAGTAGTCTTCCCAAGTCGCCTCGACTCTTCGACCTTCACTTGATTAGTACTTTGCTCCCTTTGATCATTCTCTTATCTGACGCCCTCTGGTTCCTTATCTTTCACCTCATAAAACATGACAACTCCCTACTGAGTTGGGCTTCCTTCCATGTACTTCTTGAGCTACGACATGCGGAATATGTCGTGAATTTTAGCTTCCACTAGTAGTTGCAATTTATAAGCGACTTTGCGCACTTTGGCAATTACTATATGCAGCCCATAATAATGAGCAATCAGCTAGTAAGGGATCGAGCCACATACTAAAATTTGGCTGGTCGTCGCAAATTTCTTGCTTCCTTCCATTGAATAACTTGATTACAATAAAAGAGAACAATAGAAAAATAAACAAGATGATTTATACATTATCGCTCTCTTTTACAATAAACGTGGGTTCTAGTGTGGCGATGGGTTCTATTAAGTAGTACTTTTTGACGATCCGATGTGGAAATCTTCTTATTGATGAAGATGATGGTCGGCTCTAGCTTCTTTCTCTGTTGATCCAATGAATTTAAGGCTCTAACGCGTAACTTGAACTCTAGAACGATTCAAAAAGCTACCAAAAGCTGTCTCAAGAGGGTATTTATAGTTTTGAGTTAATATGAGAGTTTCCAATCAAATAGAATTGGAAAGTGTTTGTATTTATCAAGAATTCTAATCAAATATCTTAGTTTTGATTTAAATCTCTTGAATTTAAATTCTGATTGGACTCAATTCGGGTATTGGATAAGTCCAATCTCAATCAATTCAGGATTCTTAAGAATCTACTCACGCGGAGTTAAAATATTCTGAATGCAAAGTTATGAACTTAGCTCCGCATTTTACTCAACGCGAAGCTAATTTCTAGGCAGACGCGGAGCTACGGAGTTAGCTCCGCATTTTGCGGGGTATTTTTCTTTATTGGAAATTTTCACCACCAATATTGGCAATAAGATTGCAGCTACTCAGGACCTACTAGCCGACCTTGAATTGCCTCTCGGATCTCCTTTGATTCATAAAGAACTTCATACGATCATGTAATTTAGCAAAATGATCCTTTAGGAGCTTGTTTACTTGGTCTCTATTGTATAGGGTTTCTTGAATTGAATCCTCGCCGTTCTTGGCACCGATTTTAGCAGGTGTTGTATCAGGTGGATGCGATTGTTGACTTCCAAGTGGTAGTGTGCCAATACACTGGCTATGCTAACTATCTGTACTCCATGGGCTTAGTGCCTCAAAAATAACTGAGGTATGGTTTAAGACATAGATTAACCCTTTCCATCTGCCAATTCATTTGGGGTGCTCAAGTATGAGTTTGGTGTCTTACGAGCAAAAGAGCTCCTAACTCACCGGTGAAGACTGTCTTGGTCAATAAATATGGTGCTGAAATGCCAAAGGGACACAATTTCCTCAAAGAAAACTTTGACTAAGAGAGGTACAATGAACGGGTGTTTTAGTGGGATGAAGTGGGAGAACTTTGAGAAATGATCAACCACTACTAGGATAGTTGTCTTGCCATTGCTGGGAGGCAAATCTTCCATAAAGTCCATAGAAATATCATCCTACACCTTTGTCAGCACTTGAAGAGGCTCAAATAGACCCGAAGAGTGACTTTGCCTTATGATGTTGATATACATCACACTTTCTGACAGTTCTAGCCTTCTTCATGCTAGACCACCAAAACATTTGTTTCACTCTCAGTAATGTCCGATGATAATCGGAGTGACTCGTTGCGGGAGAATCATGATGGTCGTGGATCACTTCTGCACACAGTGTTGATCCAGAGTCCAATAAAACCCGCCCTCTATAAAACCGAACTCCATTAGCTACAGATGTTACCAATTTAATAAAGTTTATTTCAATATTTCGAGACAATTTATCTTTTTTTTCAGACATCCTACATGGAAGACGGACACGATAATAGTACTGTTAGATTAGAAAACTATTTTGTATTTAGGTTTAGTTTAATTTTAGTCCATCACCTGTTATATTGTTTATATGATATAGAGACACCTGTAAATATATGTATCTCTTGACTTATAATAAGTAAATTGGCTGGTTCTAATTATTTCATAATATGACATCAGAGCGCGTTACGAAATAAATCTCAGCCGTTTTAATCGATGGGCGACTCTGATTCCGACGTTAACTCCGATTTTGACTCCAACTATGACTCTGCAATCATGTAAGCAATTCAATACTGACTCTGACTCCGCAATCGCATCGCCAACTCGATACTGCATCTGCTTTAGTTTCTGTTTTTCTGTTTCTTCTCCACTTTGTGGTTGCAGAGATTCTGGCAGGTCCCTCATCGACTGCAAATGTGTAATCCAGTTTTGATATAACCCTTTCTTGCTTTGCCTACTACTTCTAAAAAAAAAGTTTATCTGCTACCTACTATTGCTTATAAGAAAGAGTTCATCTGCTGTCTACTATTGCGTATAAAAAAGAAGTTTATTTACTGCCTATTACTACTTCTAAAAGAAAAAATTTATCTGTTGCCTATTACTGCTTCTAAGAAAGAAGTTTATCTGCTGCTCGAGCACATGTGTGTTTTGATGATTCAAGTGATTTATCTATTACTACTACTGTCTACTGCTGCAGTTGCTGCTCATCCACTTCAAGTTAATCTGTACTATTGAAACGGGAGAGAGTGTTTTCTAATTTGTGTAATAAGTTGGGTGTAATTGATATTTATACTCCAACTTGAGGGGGAGCATTAGATTAGGAAACTATCTCGTATTTGAGTTTAATTTAGGTTTAGTCCCACATTACTTGTTGGATTGTTTGTATGGTGTTGAGACACCTATATATATATATATATCACTTGACTCATAATAAATAGATTGGTTTGGTTCAGATTGTTTCATAATAGACACAATATTATTTTTTTCCCTTTTTTATTGAACAAGCTGCATGATGTGTTCGATATGGTTTTTAGCGTGTCTGCATTGGACACTTGTCTGTTATGGATATGACATCCTCAATGACGTGCCCATGTTTTATAGACTCCCTTTATCTTACCTTTAACTACAAAATGGAGGTATGGAAACTCCAAACTCTCCTCCGTAACTTCATAGCTCTTTTTTAAGCCAATCACCTCCCATAGTTAGGTTTTAAATACCCATTATAGACTTGAAACTTGGAGTTTATATAACCTATATCTCTTCTTAGAACATAACTCCAGTTATCTAAACCCCATTACCAAATAGGGATTGGTTGGTCCTTTGCGGGAAGAGTACCAAAAGTTTAACGAAAGTTTGATTCTCATTTCTAAAGCGACTTTTGTGAAAAATATTTTCAGTTGGAGCATGTTGCCCTTATTCCAATTTCCTTCTTGTTTTTTCTATCTATATGGCTGAACAAATCATTCTCTTCCCATCTTTTCCTCTATTTTTTTTCCTACTCTTTTATTTTTCCAAAACTACTATCCTAACCCTCACACTTTTAGAGGGACTGTATGATAGTTTGATATACCCTTTACTCCTGCTATATTGTTGCTTGTGCGTTTGAATCCCACTGCCATAGTTAATATTCCACAGTATGCGATACGTATCCTACAATCCAATATGATATGCAAGAAAATTGATACATATCTTATCTGCAATATTATTTTGTTATATATTTTACCATATAGTAAGTGTATCCTACGATATACAATACGTATCTTACGATATGCGATATGTTCTGTAACGCTGATTTGGCTTATAAATGGATTTCAAATTCATTCAAATAAACTTTTTAAGTTAAATACGGGATACAAATTCTAAAATGTATAAACATTTAACAATAGAGGACATCAAAGTTCAAAACACTTATTTTAGTTGATAAAAATATTTGAACTCCTCATCAAAAGTGGTATATTATTAATAGTCAATACAAATTATTTAATTACTAATTCTCAATTCAAGTATCTAATGAACTTATTTATTATATGCTAAAATCTCGATAAAAGAAAGAATTTGCATAGATTTAAGAAGATAAAGATGAAAAATTATAATAATAGTTTTGAGAATGATGACAGTGATATATTTATAAGGAATGATTAATTCATATCATATTTACTTGTTTTATATAACTTTAGAGGGATAACGAACTTATACTTAATGTTTTGGTTTTTGTGAAAATAACATACAACCGGAACTAAGGTAACAAAAAAAAGGAAGAAATTGGAGAAACATAATCTAATTTGATTGTTGTATATATTATTCGATTATGAATGGATTGATAAGAAATAAGAATTTTATATAATGAAGCTGTTATGTCGAAGTGATTTCAATGTGCATCTGGAGGAGCAATTCATCTACTAAAAAGAAAAGATAAAGAAAATATACTGATAAAAATTTATCAATAGTTATTTATTTCTAATATTTAGTCTCTATAAGATTATTTAATAATCATTAGTAGGACCTCTTAAATTAAATGCAATTGTAAACGATACAATTATAATTAATAGATGAGGAAAAAGAAAGAAAAATAAGAGTATACTAAAAGATGGGTTTAAGTAGAGAAAAAGAGATGAATATGAGAAAAATGAATATTATTTTCAACTTCAAGTGAATTTATATACTGCTATTGACTTATATTTAACATTTACTGGCTTTAATATTTATCTTTGGTTATTTGCTTACTTATACTTTAAATTGGATCATATGTTTGTTATATTATATATATTTTTTACTTATTACTAATTTATTATACATTGATCAATATAACTTACGATAATATGCGATACGATACATAGAAGTAACGATACACTATGTGTATTCCGATTTGACAACTTTGTCCATTGCTATGTTGCTATATTGTTGCTTGCGACTATCAAAATAATTTTTTCAAATTTTTAATTTTCTATCAAAATACCCTAAAAACTACCAAAATGTAAAATAAAGAAACTTAAAAATCCTAAATACTGAAAAAATAAAAATCCTAGAAAAACTAAAAATAAAATTAAAAATCCTTGAAAAATACAAAAAACTCCTAATCCACTCCCCAACAACTAAACTCATATATACTCTCATACACAAACCAATGGTGGCAAAATAAAGATGAAAAGTATTTTACAAATAATATACAAGTAATGAGAATTGTGAAAGATCACGATCTCATCAAGGTCACCTTTTAATATACAGAACAGTTACGACCTCTTGATCACTTTTCACTTTCATAGTGTGCCTTTTTATAGATTGATATGAATGAACTTAGCCGTTTTGTCAATTTCGCATTTAATCTTTCTATCTTATTTTTGGTTTTTCTCAATTTGTGTCTTTCTTTCGTTTAGTGACTATTAAAATTTTAAAGTTAGAAATCGTACCTTTATCATCGTCTATATTCCACTCATGAGTATCATTCATGATAGTAAGCATTTTAGTCTTATCAATATGTGAAAAAAATACTCACTTTGATGTTGTGGAGTTATGAGTTCGGTTTTGGATGGCTCTTTCAAATCAACAAATACCATGATCTTTTTCTTCTGTGGGTTCATAAACTCTTTTAATGTTCTGGGCTTGTCATGCAAATTTTCTTCGAACCTGTCATTAAAATTCTCAAAAAAAAAATGGCATATTAGTGGATTTATCATTAGTCAAGTTATTATGAAGGAATAAAAATTCTTCTTGACAAATTTCTTCACAATTTTTATTAAAAGAATCAAAAAATAGTATATCACTAGCAAGCTCATCATGGGTCAAACCATCAAGCAAATATTCTTTATTACTTGTTTCTTCATAATTATTTGCATAGTGTGAAGATTGATCATAATATCAAAGTGTGGACTCATTATGCACAAGATTATTTGACTCTTTTTGAATCATATTAACTTTAGAAAATAATTGAAGTGATTGTTTGTTAGAGCTAGACATACTCAAACAATTAGTTGATTTTCAATAGGCTCAGTATGAGAAAACATTTTGAGAAAAGCTTCTATATAAAATGCAATTTGAGAGGATGATTTTAGCAATGCTTTCATACTTTCCTCTATTCTATGTCTTCGTTCATTAGTCTTATGATTGTAAGCTTCCTTGTTTTCCTCGAATGATTACATCTCATGATCATGAGTGAAATTTGATGTTAGATATGATGGATTTGAGTACAAATTTGATGATATTTGTGAAGTAGTTGTTGATAAATTTTTATGACATGCATACCTCGCTTCTAGTCTTTTTAATTTTTCATTTAACATGTTCAATTGAATATCTTGTTCATGATTGAATTTATAATATGGAAATGATTGGTCTATAACGAAACGATCAGATAGAGGATTCTCTTGATATGACTCTTGATTGTATGTAAAATTAGAATAATTCATCCATCCAAAATTGTGATTTTGTATATAGGAAGCGCTCATAGGTTAATAATATGTGGTGTGAATTTGATCATAATGTAGTCCTCATGAACTTCCTATCCAAGGATACTAATGATAATCATGAAATGGATTTCGATAATGATGGTATCTAGATATGAAAATTAGATTTGGAAATATTTTTTTAAGATTTTTTTTGAAAAGGTGGAGAGAGAAACAGATGGAAAAGAAAAAGAAAATGTTGAGAAGTTTTTTTTGTTTTTTTGGAAAAATCAGAAACTAATTACTAGAGACAGGAAAAAAAATTTGGCAGAGGCAGGTTTTTCCATAGCCGCTGATTGGCGACAGTTACCGCTATTGCTGGCAAAACCATGGCCTTTGGCTCTCTAGTTTTGTAGCTCATTCCTATTGCTCCTCTGGTGCTTTTTACTTCCCTGTACCTGTACTGTAGTATCCCTACATACTCAACACACACTGTTAACTCGTAAAACTCAAGAAAAAGTAAAAAAATACCGTTGATCCCGACGTCACCATAAACTTGATGTGATAAATTTACTGCAAGCGTACAGTGTAGTTGTAACACTTTACAGGTGTATTGTAATCTCGCTAATTCTTTAATCCTAACAAGTTAATTATGAGATTCAAGATTGTTTTTAGTTATTCTAAAATTATTCTAGGACATTGAATCAACTAATTCACAACCAAATATTCTTTTTATTATCTTCTTCCTATCTTTCTAACATAAACAATTACGATTATATTAAAAAGTTGATCTGTTTAGTTCAATCTTTTATTTAAAGTACCCTAAGTATGAGATATTAAGTGATGTGTAAGCATAGTTCATCAAAAATGTGACTTTTTATAAAGTAAACTAAATAATTAGAAATTTATATGAAGAGAATCAAAAGCAATAATCCCAAACCCTAACTATAGGCTATCAAAAGTAATTTTAAGTATAACCTATCAAAGTATTATATCTACGAATTATTGTCCTTTAATCTTTTTATAGAAAAATCATATTTTTTATTTCTGGTAGGAAAAAGATAAATAAAAATTATACTACCGTTAATTCTCAGCTTCATCTACATCCTAGAACTAAGAAAAATTAGCTAATCATGTTTTTATGAATCAAATTGATACTTTTATGCATGAGAGCTATTAAAAATCTATTTTTCCTAAAAAGCAAGTAAAACTCTAATCTAGAAAGCAAATAAATCCTAACTATGAAAGTAATTAAATCTAAATTATGGAAGCAATTAAAATATTATCTACACAAAACTTAACTAAAAGAGAGACTTAATCTCTACCGAGTTTCGGTATGGCGCCCATCTCTCTTTAGATTTCAATCCCCTATTTTATTCATATCAAAAAGCCATCTAGAAAGTTATTAATTTACAAAAATTTATGGGGTATTTATAACCCAAACACATTCCTACTTCTACTTAAACTTTGCTACAAAAAATATAATCCTAATCCAACACAAACTAATCTCAAATTATATATCCTAATCCAATCCATAGTTATTAGAAACCAATGGGTGAGATTAGATGGCTTAAAATACTATTTTTAAGGTCCAAACTCTGAAACTAAATTCAGCACACTCATAGCCTGTTGAAACGGATCTTCCATTCTGCATCACTTCAGTAAAACAACCATAACTTTTGCGTACGAACTTGAATTGAGCTGTTCTTGGGCTCGTTTCGAAGAGAATTCAAAACTCTAGAAATTTCTCTATACAAATTTTTCCAGTTCAAACATTATCTTTGCCGCAAATGCTCTTGAAATTGATGCTGCTGCGCATGAGTTCTTGTCTTCACCATGATTGAATTTCTTTGCTCGCATATATCACAAATTTGCTCCTTTTTTTTTATTTTCTTTGCAAATCCTTTATTTCCTATAAAAACACACTAAAAACATACTCAAGTAGCAATTATTTATATACAAAAATAGATAAAATATGGGAGAAAATATGCAAAATATGGAACTCATCATATGTTCCCTTAAAAATACTGACATAAATTTCCATCCGGGCTTGGGGTTATCTGTGTATGTCCTGTGAACCTGATTGCCCACTTGGGGTTATCTGCGTATTTCCTGTGAACCTGATAGCTGACTTGGGTCCTTAAAATTTCTTGGCAACAGCTATGTTTCTCTCTGAAGTAGACATGAGAAGCTTACAACAAAATGTAATAAATTAGCAGTAGTTGCTGGGATATAACAGAAAGAGTAAGGAAGGGATCTTGCTACATAGTAATAGAATGGATAAAGTGATAAAAAAGGAAAAGAAACTTAAATATAGGGGAACAATAGTTATTTGCATTTGCAGTCCAAATGATTAGTTTCTTATAAAATATAATTTCTGGAGTTCAAACGATATAATGTGATTACTACAATTTGCATTTGCATTCTGTCACGTTCGATTTTGTGTAAAATGTAATTTGTGGAAGTTACGTAAGAGTTTAAATGCTTAATTTGTAACTTGATTCACATATTATAAATTACAAATTTATTTAGATTTTAATTTTTTAATTTGGAAACAATAAAATATAAGATGCAACATTTCTACTATTTGCAGTGGCAGGCCAATGGTTCTGTTTGTAACAACTATTCATAAAGTATAAATTGTGTTTATCTTAATTTTTTATATTCTTATTATAAATGTGATTTTGGAATTTGCAAATGGTTGAGTTTCTTATGAAAATCGATATATTAGTTTACTACTTAAGCCACATTTTATTCATGTAAAACTTTTAGGATTTGATATTGGCTACTGTTAATGTCAATTTTGGTCGGTGAGGATCACCGAGCCAAATTTGAGTACCAAAAGAGATTAAGCTCAGAACTAGGTCATGAACTAAGTTGAGCTCTAGAGAGGATTTCCGACTTCGAATAGCCTATAGGGAGATTATTATATATAAAACAAAGAACATAGCTAAAAGGCATACACAATGATGTAATGAGGTTCAACCGAGAGGTCTCGGGCCTATGTGGAAGGTGGCCTCTTATGTATATTTTATTAATGAATTAGGGTTACAGCTTCTCAATCTCTGTCTTTTCTCCCTGGTCGCAGGATGGATAGATAGAAGAAGATCGAGACATAGAAGAGGATCTCGACTTGTTAATATGCTCCTATCTGTTGAAGATCCAAGATGCAGTAAATATATAAGATGCAAGATGATGATGACCATGCCCTTGGAGGAGAGGTGCATTTGTAGTTATTTGATGATGGAGTAGTAGTTGAGTTAGGATATAATTTCCAGATACGAGATGGATTTTGTTGTCTAGTTGGAGAAGTTTCCTTGCTATTCCCAAACTCATTTTTCTTGTTTAGGAGGTTCTTGATTGACAAGTGATTGTTGAGTCCTTTGGGTTGCGCAGAATGCACATGTCCTCTGGGCTGCGAAGACTTATGGATCACATGGACCTTTGCTTGATGGGCTTTTATGCTTATGGGCTTGGGCTGGTTAATTTATGAATCAATAATAATCTCCACTCCTTAGTTTGCTCCAATGGGCTCTTAGAGTATCTTGTGCTTCTTCTGAGTTGATCTTGTTAACTTGGTCATCTTGGGGCAAGTTGCACTGTGGGTTGGCTTAGTCCAAGTTATTAAATAGCTTCATTACTACCTCAGTAAATATAAGCATGTTATTATGATGGTTGTGGAAGACTTGGTAAACCAGTGCACAAAGATTGTCTCGTGCTTCACTCACGGGCCTGCGTGCCTTGATTGTGTGGTGTGGTTGATATCTGTTGTTGCTCCAAATTCGAATCTGTCTGCTTTGATTAGGTAGACCAACAGTCATATCCATGTGCCCTCCTCTGCATCTCCAGCCCTCCTTGGATGCTTATGAGCTGCCGATGGGAGGTTTGGCATCCTTAGCCAAGGAGATAAATTTTGAGCTCGGACTGGAGGATTTTGAGCCGCTGACATCGACATCTAGGGTTGATGGTGTTGCTGATAAGTGGATATCATTTATAGTCTTGGAATGGGTTACTCGAATTCTTTGGCCGGTTCGTTGGAGGAATCCACATAAATGTTTTGATCATCAGCTGTTTCTTATTTTTCAAAAAGGAACAGAAAACACCATGAGTCAACAATTAGAGACGAAGGATCTTGGATTAGTGAGTTATGGTTCTTCATTTTCTGAGCAACATTGTTTCGTAATCGATAGCTCTTGCCTTAGAGACTTTTGAAATCTTGAAAGTCAAGTGCTTTGCATGAGCATTAGCGGTGTGGAGTGAAAGGACTCCGTCGCTTACGTGGGGGTCAGTCCACTTTAATTGGAACAGTGTTTGGAGCAGGTATTATGTTTTCATCCGATTAGGATAGTTTAGCCTTTTTTGAGTGACTGTATTCATTTTATAATGAACAATCGTGTTGTAATTGTCTTTGAATGAATAAAAGTTGGTTTTTTCTTGATCTTTGTTTACTTCTGTTGAGCTGTTAAGTATTCTGGTAGCAACTCGCCTTGTTGGAGTTGTCAAGTACTTTCATGGGTGGGAAGTCAAGTACTTTTTTTGCTTTTCTATGTGACTTGATATTTGTTAGAAGATTATTAAGCATAGGAACAGAAAACTTCTGTTAGTCATAAAAGATAAACTCATAAAGTCAAATATTTATCGGTCTGGTTGAGCAGTATCGATTTTCCTTGTGGCTGACTGCTGTGGTGCTAGGTACTTGCCTGTGTGAGGCGAGTTGATTTTGTAACAGTGGACCATCTCGGCACTTACGAAGTCTTCTGGTTAGAGTATGTGGACAACTTGAGCTTGGGCGACAACTTCAGTTGGATGATATTTTGAAGTTATTGGACTTTTAATGTCGACCTGTGGAAGTGAGTGAGCTTGCACCGATTGCGCCGTAATATTACGGACTCACCCGCTGCAAGCAATAGAATTTGCTGTAGTGGTGCCATCTCTACTTTCTATGGTGGAGATCAATAATGACATAATCCCCACAAGACTTTCCGTATTGTCGAGGCAAATGTTATCTGGGCAAGAATTGCCGAAAACTGCCTACGTGGGCAGAAGATTTATTATTGTCAGGGCATCATTGGGGCAAAAAGCTATTGAACACTACCTAAGTGGAGGGAAGTTAACTTGAGGACAAAAATTGCTAAGTGCTGTCGTCGATGTAAGTACCATTAGAGCAAAAATTGTTGAGTGCTGCCAGTAAGGGCATGAGGGGGCCTGGGAGAGTACTATAAGGGCATACATTGTTTAGTACTGCGGCATTGCTGAGGTAAGTACCATTAGAGCAAGAGCTGCTGAGTACTGTCTTCGAAGGCATGTGGGAGCCTGAGCAAATATTGTAAGGGCACTGTCTGCTAGGTATTGTCTATAAGGACATTGTTGGGGCAAGTATTACAAGGGCAAAAACTGCCAAGTACTATCAGCAAGGGCTTGAGGGAGCCTGTGCGTGTACTATAAGGGCATGAACTGTCAAGTACTGCTTATAGGCAAGTACTATTAGGGTAAACTGTTAGTGCCAACAAAGACATAAGTGAGCCTGGACGAGCACTATAAGGGCATAGACCATCGAGTATTGTCCATAAGGACATTGCCAAGGCAAATACTGTTAGCATAACAGCTACCAAGTACTGCCAACGAGAGTACGAGGGAGCATGGACAACTACTATAAATGCATACTATCGAGTGCTACTTATAAGGGCTTTTTCGAGCAGATATCATTAGGGCAAAAAAAAATTGTTGAAAACTGCCAGCAAGGGCATGCCCATCAACTCGAAATAGAAAAATATGGGTAAATTTATGCTTAAAAGGGGCATATTCCGAGTGCGAAATAAAGCCAAGTGAAGAGCTTGCCAAGTGTTGAAAAATCAATATTTGACAAACTCATTTATTAGATAAAGTTGCCAAAGTTTTGGCGTGGAGCTATGTCCAAAATTAGGGTTATTATAACTGCATATATGAAAGCTGATTGTAGGGTCTAGTTTTTGTTTAAGGGATCATAGATGTTCCTTTGCTAGTAGGGGCATTATCTCCGTCTTGGCCCTCGTCGGCACGAACTAATTGGGTCCTAGCATCATTCTGACGAACTTCTATAGTATCCTTGCTCAATAAGTTTCTCAATATCCCTTTGAACTTGGATGCATTTTTGGTCATATGGTCGATATCTTTGCGGTACTTGAAGAATCGTTACGAGTCTCTTTTTCTGGCAGGCGTCCTATAGGACGTGGACCTTGTGGGAGAGCCCTCCTTTTGAATTTGCTTGAGGACACGAGTTCGGGAAGAGTTAAGAGGAGTAAATTCATCTTTCTGATGGTTGTCGTCCTGATGCTCTTTGACGGGCTCCATCTTCTTTCCCGTCTCCTCCCTTGTCAGTCAGAATATTCTTTTGTCCTTTGAGATTCACGATCCCTAAAAATCATCTCAGTCTCTTTTTGAGCGATGTATTTGTTTATGCACTCGAGGAGCTGTTAAGTCGGCTTGCGCTTTCTAATAGAGTGGCAAACATCATTAACTAGTATTGCCAACACAATGTCAGGTGAACAGTCTTCCGTCTAGTGTCTTGCTTTGTTGAATCTCTTCAAGAAGGCTCCGAGGGATTCACCATGTTTTTGCTTGATATTGAGGAGGGATGTTATAGTTCTCTTGGTATTCTTGCTTGCGGAGAATTATTTGGTGAATGCTTGTCAAAACTAATTGAATTCGTTGATGGAATCAGAAGGGAGATTGTGATATCAAATACATGCCCACTCTTGAGAATCATGGCGAAAGCACGACATATTACCTTATCTGTTATTCCTTGAAGATTTATAGCAGCTTGATAATTGGCTATATGATCAAAAAGATCAATGGTTCCATATTTCTTTCCTAAGTTGGGGAGTTTGAATTTAAACTCCTTCTGGAGGATTGTCTTGCAAAGAGGCTTTTGTAGACGAAAAACTTGTCGCCATGAGAGGGTTTGGCGTTCTTCTGATCGAAAGAAGAGACTTCATCATTATGTTCATCGTGCTTTTGCTTGATCTATGAGATCAGGAGGCGAGAGGTTGATCTTTTTCCATCGACATCTTCTCGGCAACTTCAGCATGGGACTGGTCTGCCTAAGGAGGACGGATTTTATGGATTTTGTAACGAGTTTCGTCATTTGCTCCGTTATAAATTTGAGTTGCACTTGAGTGACTAGGTGTTTGGGTTTGGTACAAGCGCTATGCCTGTTGCTTGCCTCGACTTATCTTGAGGAAAGTTCTTATTCTCGTTACAATTGGAACGTGTATTCGCCACAAACAGTGTTTTTTTCTAGACAATACTAATCGTTGATGTCAATTTTGGTTAGCTAGGATTGGCCAGCCAAATTTGAGTATCAGAACCAGGTTTTGAGCTAAGTCGAGCTCAAGTGAGGACTTCTGACTTAAAATAATCTGTAGAGAGATTATTAAATAATAAAGAAAGGAACACAATTAAACGACGTACACAACGATGTAACAAGGTTCGATCGAGAGGTCTCGAGCCTACATCCTTGGTGGAAGGTGGCCGCTTGGCGTATACTTTGAATCAGGGTTTCAACCTCTTAATCTCTCTCTTTTCTCAATAATCACAGGATGTATACTGAGAAAAAGAAGATAGAAACATAGAGGAGGATCTTGATCTATCAAGATGTTCCGATCTGTGGACGACCAAGATATGGTTAAGATATATGATGTGAGATGATGATGATCACATGCTCTTTTCTTATGGAGGAGAGGCGTATTTATAATTATCTGAGTGTAGAGTTATAGTTAAGTTAGGATATAATTTCCAGATACGAGATGGATTCTGTTGCCTTGTAAGAGGAGTTTTCTTGCTATAGTCGAATGCAGTTTCCTTGTCTAAGAGGGATCATGATTGACAAGGGATTCTTGAGTCTCCTAGGCTGTGTAGACGTCATGTATGTTGTGAATCCTTTCTTGATGGGCTTCTATTCTTGCAAGGGTCTAGACTTGCTAATTTATGAGCAACTCCATTAGACAATTTAGTGATTTATTAGGTGTAGGGTGTGGAAAAAGTTGAATTAACGCGAGCTAATCCTGTTGAGGGTGGCTCATTTATTAATCAGGCGAGCCACATCCTATGGAAATGACAAAATAAGTGCCTGTTTTGTCCATTCTTCTCTTCTCCTCTGCTCTCTTTAACCATGGTAGGAAAGAACAATCACAATTTACAATGGGCATTTGGCTATTGTCATCCAAGTTTCTATACATAATGCACCCTTATGAGGTATTATGTTGATATGCCTAAGGCCTTGTTTGTCAAATGGAGTTTGGGTGTAGGAAGTATGAGATTGTAGAAGAGGAGTCAGGAAGATTTGAGATATTATATCAAGAAAGATTCTCCTCAGTAGATGCAAGAATTAGGCATTTTGATCCAAATTTAAAGGAGGCAAAATGAATTATTTTCTTCCTTCGATAAACTCAATGTTGCCCTTTGCCCCAAACTCATGATCAGTCCCAACTGTTGCCAAATTTTTTAGTGTTTTGTTAGAATTGGGAGGAATTAGTGTGCAAAACCTTCCAACTCTACTTGCTAAACAAAGCCAAAGGGGAAGACTCTCAAAATTGGCGCTTGCCTTCTTGTCCGACTTTTGTGTATTTCTGCGCTAATTGAGTAAAATTTCATGTTTAATGCAAGGAAAATGCATGCGTTGGTGGTGGTTGTCCGAATGGCGGGTGGATGTAATTCATTAGTCTAGTGGTCTAGTACCCATTTTAATTCAAGAGTGGTGGCTGCTTCTACACTGCCTTTGGTGTATTGCTTTCTTAATGTGTTTGGAAATAGACAGTACCTTTTAACTCTGCAAATGCCTTTTATTTACTTAATATATCATGAAGATGGATATCTTAAAAGCAGTGTTCTAAAATGCGGAAGCACGTAGTGAAGTGCCTGACCCTAAAGTGTAACATAACATAGCATTTTACTAAAAAAGCGCAAGTAAAAATTGTTTTATGATTTATTTAATATGAGAAATTATAAACTATCTATATGAAATAGTATAAATATAAAAAAATTTCAGAAAAAATAGAAAATTTCAAATCATTCTAAACAATTATATTGTATTAACACAAACATTTAGCATAAATTGCATAATCATATCAAGATATGACAAAGTAAAAGAAAGAGATCGTAGTACTTGGAATTTTGCATAGCATCATAGATCACGATGACATATTCATAATTCATATACCCATAACCACAACATGAGTTTCAAGGCAAACCAATCAAAAGATACTTAAAAGCTTCACTCAACCTGACCAAAATTGATGTAGAAAGTTAGAAACATTGGTAAATTAGAAACTTTAAGTCTTAAACAGACGTCACATAATCTTGCGATCTCCAAGCAACCTCAAAGCGCACACTATTCGATGTCCATAGCCCATAACTCCATCACAAACTAAACCTAGCAAATTAGACTAATACAACCACACATAAGTTGCATTTTCACACACTTAGTTTAAAACGAATTTAGCCAGCGATACTTAACATACAGCAAACCAAACATATGTTGTTTTTTGAGGGAGGAATCTGTAACTAATTATAAACTATTTTAACTCATGCTATTCTATCGAAATCTTAGCATATTTCTAAGTGAGTATGTTGTCGGTGTTCCGCTATCTAATTTCTAGGTGGGGGCATTACATGGTACAATATATTTCCATTCAATATCTTATCATAATTACTATTACTATTATATTATTATTATTGTTGTTGTTATTATTATTATTATTTTGAGTTTGGACCAAGAAAATGGGTTTGGGCCCTAATGAGATAATTCAAGTATTATTATTTTTTTTGGAAAATAGTTATGGGCTTTAGTATAAGAAAATATTTTATAAGAAAATAATAATTTGACATGTCTATTTTAAAATAATAACAACTTTTGTTTATTTAAAAAAATCATACTAAAATTTCATAAATAAATAATTAATAAATATATATATGTCGGTTTTGGGTAGTTACAATTCCCAAACATACAAGTAAACAAATTAGAGAGTAATTGTCAGGCATTTAATTGCCATTAGCTATACATAGGCCTAAATACCTTAGTTGTTCATGTACATAAATCTATTTCCTAACATACAAGATATATACATAAATGATAATATTTGACGACAATCTATTGGAGAATTGTTGGTCATATTTGACCACAATCTATTGTCTAAAATAGGAGGATAGAGTAATAAATAGCCATAACCACAATCTAATGCTTAAAAGTATACCTCCTGGTCCAATGACATTCTCACTAACATCCCCTCAAAATGATGATATGAGTTGAGTCACGGCTTTGGTAAGAACATCAACAAGCTTGAGTTTAGTAGAAACATAAGGAAGCGTAATATCTTGTCGATGGTAAGACTCTTAGATGTAATGGCAATCAATTTCGATATGCTCATAGTAAAATGGATTTGCTACAATATGAAAGCAGTTGTGTTATCAGCATGGAGAGGAATAAGATGCAACTGAACAAAACTAAGTTCAATTAACAGACCTAAAGCCAAACTATCTTAGCATTTGTAGAAGACATAACCCAGTATTCAAACTCAGCAGAAGACTTGGAGACCATATCCTACTTCTTGGCCTTCCAAAATAACATAACATCACTTAGAAGCATGCGATAAGCAGTCGCAGATTGGCTAGCAATGAGACAACTTGCCCAATTAGCATCACAATACATCGTCAAGGGTAAGGGAGATCTTGACGGAAAGGATAACCCACAAGTGGATGTCCCTTGAAGATCATAATAATTTGACGAACTATAGTCATATGGAGATGACGAGGGGAAGCAAAAAATTGACTCACTTGTTGAACAACTAAAGCAATGTCAGGGCGAGTAGTAGTCAAGTAAAACCAAGCTTCTAGCTAACTTGCGATAGAGGATGGAATAAAAAAGAAGAGCCCATTCGTCCTTGCGCAACTTGAAATTCACCTCTGTAGGTGTACCAATAGGTGTTAGTATCTGGAAAATCTTCCTAGATAATAAGATCTGTAGTGTATTTATGTTGACTGAAAAAATTTCCCTAGAGTTATATGAACCTCCAAACCCACCAAATCCTTCATATGAAGGAGGTACTCAGACATTGTTGATGATATCATCCATATAAACCTATAAAAAGACAATATCACAGAAGTCTTTATGAAGGAGAGAGGAGTCGTAGCGGCTTTGGACAAAGAAAGCTTCTGCAAGGTATTACGAAATTTCTCAAACCATGCCTAAGGGGCTTGTTTCAACCCATACAGAAAATGCTTCAACCTACATACATTCATAGGAGAAGAGTTGGGAAGGCTAGAAGGTATCTTCATATAGATCTCTTCTTTGAGAACCATGAAGAAATACATTCTTCTCATCTATCTGGTGTAGGGGCCAGAATTGTGAAGCAGCAGTGGTTAAGAGAGTCTTAACCGTAGTCATTTTGACCACAGGAGCATAAGTCTCCTCATAATCAATTCCATGCTTTTGTTTATTTCCAAATGCAATTAGACAAGCTTTATAGCTATCCAATAACTTATCAGAATAAAATTTTACTGAATATACCAAATTGTTTCCTATAGGCTTCATGTTAGAAGGACAAGGGCCAATGTGCTATGTCTAATTCTCCTCGAGAGCATGCAACTCACTCTGCATAGCTTTTTGCATCACTCATGCTCTACTACTTGTATACAACAGGTGGGAATAATGGTGGCAACATGTGCAAGTATAAGGAAAACCATAACTATCAGGAGGCCGATAGACCCAAGTGGAGCATCATGGAGAATTAGGCACAAGAGCTGGACTAGAGGCGACATGGGAGGGACTTCAGGAGTTCTATGTGGCTGGCGATGTGCATACGTATAACTAGGCTTGAAATGCTCAAATGCTATTCAGGCAAACAAACTAGAGGAGGTAAAGGGTCAGCATGAGATGAAAGAAATATTGAAATTTAAAGAAAACTACATTTCGAGAGTGATGAAGATGCTTTAAAGATGGATCAAAGTAATGAAAATTCTTCTGAGATATAACATAACCAAGAAATGCATATTTAACCGATTTTGGAGTAAGTTTGGTATGCTTAGGAGGGGAAAAAGAACAAAACAAACACAACAAATAAATAAATAAATATTAGTATAATCATGATAACAATTATAAAGGCCAAATTTTGGAGAATCTACCTGCAAACTAGACGAAGGATAGCGGTTTATCAAATATATCCCATAGAGAGAGCCTCACCTGAGACCCATAGTGGAATGGAAGACTCCAAAAGTAACGTACTAACAACATTGCGAAGATGTCGGTTCCTCTGTTCAGGCACATCGTTTGGTTGAGTGCAAAGACAATACTGTTGAGAAATGATTCACTTTTCCTAAAAAAAATATAAAACTCATTAGACATGTATCAACCACTAGAATCAGATCAACGAACCTTAAATTTTAGTGGTGAATTGACTTTTAGCGAGAGCTAAGAATTTCTTGAAAGATCGAAAACTTCACCCTTAGATCGAAAACTTCACCCTTAGCAAGTAGTCTAGGTAAAACAATTGTAATTATCAATAAACTCCACAAGATCTTTTATTGGTCATGGGATAGAACAGGAGCAATACCCCAAGCATCAATTATGAATAATGTCAGAACACTTAGTTGGAGATGATGTATTGATAGGAAAAAGAAGCATCTTTGTTTTCCTAATTTGCAAGTGGTACAATTGAATTGAACATTTGGAATAGAAACATGAATTTTATTTCTAAGTAATTAAGATTTGAACAACAAAAGTAAAAGACATGGGAGTTAGGGTGGCCAAGACATTTGTGCTACAACTGACTCCACTTATTACAAGTAATTGAAAAAGAACAAAGCAGAGCAGGTGGAATGGTTGTGTAGTAAGAAAAATTATGCACTTTAGGTCCCTTCGCAATCAAAATTTTGGACACTCGATCTTGCACCAAACAACCAGATATCATAATTATTATCAACTTGTTATCTAATGGAAAGAAGATTAGTGGATAAACCAGGAAAAATCAAAATATTATTCAATATAGAACCGATTACAGTGATGGACAAAGCACTCCCATTAGTAGTATGGATGAGAATGTTACCATTATAGAGTTTGACATGGGAAGGTGTGTAGATGAAGAAGTCCTATGATTAGAGGCACTGGAATCGAAGTACCAAGGTTTTTGATTACTTGAGTTGTCTAAAGCAGAAAAAACAAAGATGATCATTTGTTGAAACTTCTCAAGAGCTACAACATCGCAATCGAGGTGGATGATAATGAGTTGGCAGGAAAGTTGTAGGTAGTAGTTGGCATGGTAAAAGCAATAGATATAACAATATGATATGCCCCTTGGCTATTTTGAGGCCAAATGGGACATTCCTTAATGATATATCCTGCCTTTTTACTGTACTTACAAGTTATTACATCGTAGCCATACTCCTTGCGGCTCAGTGTTACATCGTAGCCATTCTCCTTGTAGCTATAACACTGAGCAAAGTGCATGTCTCATCCATTTCCCTTTCCTTGCATAGCATAAACAACATTCAGAGGTCCACCAGAAGAGTTTTGTTGCTATGACGTGGCAGCTTTATGTGATGTTCCTATGCAAGAGTTCACGGAGATGGTGGAGGATCATGATTATAAGATTAGAATGAGTTACCTCATAATAAGATTGCAGCTTCAACAAAATTGGTCTTGCTTTCTTGTCTCATGAACTTACTGAATAACAAGAGATTCAATTGGCATTGTATTGTAGATAATATCAGAATATTCTGTCTATAAATACTGAAAACCAAAATAATTATCTTGAGTAAATTAATCCTCATGTGAATAGCTTGCAACCTCAAACTCCAACTGAAATCTCCATGCAAAATTATATTGGTTATAAACTTTCTTAAGATATTCCTACATATATGTAGTTGTTCTGTAAGGGCGCAGACTAAGTATAATGTGTGGCTCCACAAAATTGAGAATCCATGTTACGATCCTTTTATTTTTGACTTTCCATGTGGTCTTTTCAACATTAGTGCCTTCACAGTTGGTTGAACCATCAATGTGAGCCCATGGATCATTCTCTTTAACAAAATTTTAAACTGAAATTCCTAAATTGAATAGTTCTTATTGCTAGCGTTCCTAAGTATATAAGGTAAACATATACCGAGAAATTTTTGCCTTATACATATGTACACTCAATTACATAGGATTTCCTACGTAATTTTTACCTTATATAATTGAGAAATGCCCCACCTTCCTCCACCTTCGTCAAACATGATGGATATAAAGTAAAATATCCTATGTAATTTTTAGGATTAATCTTCTGTCGACATGTCGTATCCGTATCGACATTGCCGTGTCCGTGCATCATAACTAGCAAGTACGCTTCGTTCCCCTTTTTCTTCGTGATCACCACGTCAAGATCGTCGTTAGGTCGTCAAAGGAGATCGGATCTAATCAGGTCTCTATCGTCATGGGTTTCCATATATATATATATGTATGTATATGAAAGTTATGGTTTTTTTTTGAGTGATTGTAACTATGAACTGTGTGTCCATATTATATGAGTAGAATTGTGCATTCTACTATTATAATTGTTCAATTATATAAAGTTGCATTTTTTGTCTTTAAGTTTCAATAATTTTCTACCTAAAACAGGTATAAGCTACATTTTCTTCATAGGAACTCATGTTTTATGAGAAGATTGTTGAAAGTGGATGAGATTTGTGGAAGTGCCATGGAAATGAATGTGCACGCATCCTTAGTGAATATGGCACATGACCATATCTATTAAAATATAATTACACCCATCATGAGATGATTGTTGAAGAGCATGATATTTGCGTACCTATCATGTAATGAATTAAAACACACCCTTAGTGACATATGTGACATTAGCATACCTATTAAAATCTCAATATACCTCGAAGGAGGGTATAATATTAAGGTAATATTAATAAAGAGCAGGTTCTTTACTAGAAGAATAAAGATAGTAATAAGAATGTGTAAATGATTTGTATACTTGATTGATTGTTATGAACTCGGTGTGCTTAGTGAATATTGCTTTCATACATTATATGTATAGATCATGGAGGAAGGTGGTGGATGGGGGAAGCAGGGAGACATATATAGTGGGAAAATGTTATAGCCGTAATGACCACTTGGCTAAGTGCCTCAGTTGTAAAAAAGGCAGGGAAAGAACGTAAAGTTAGTGTTTGTAATGGCGAAAGTGTTGGGTATAGTTATAACATGAAATATGACTGTGGTGAAGAAAAACTGCACTTTTAATGATATAAGCAACCAAGTATGACAGGTGCAGAAAATTGGTACAGATATATCAGTGTATGTGCGTAAATCCTCATAAGTAACGTTATCGTGAAATATCTAGTATTTGAATAGAAGAAAAAGATTGATACCAACATTTTTATCTTATTGCCTTCTTTCTGTTGTAACTCCATATTCATGTTGCCTCATTATACTCCAGCTTGTTATATTCTGAACCTCAGTATATTAATTATATTCTTTCTTGTTTTATATTGATTATCCTAAATTGTTTATTGGATTCTTTTTTTTTTTTTACTCATTGGGTTGTAAGCTCACTCTTTTCCAACAATTTCAGGTGTTGACAAAGGGAAATACTCAGTTCAGATCCAGTAGAGACCTTCTGCTAGCAAAGTATGTTGATTATTTGTGTAGTTTTATTTTGCAAAATCAAAGAGAATGTGGGCACAGACCTAAATTTAATAGAAGTCTGGTCTTGGATAGTAGTATTAAAACTTAACTCAAAGTGATGTTTATTATATTATTTTATTGTGGTTGATGCCAAGAGTTGAACTCTTGATGCGTTGATAGGGTTTGGAATGAAGAAGTGAGATATGAGTGTAAGTCGGCTGTATGTGGCTAAAACTGTTATTGTTGTAGAATACAAGATTAATAAATATAATGGAGATGCTATCAGAATTTTAAAGAAATTTTGGGAGATTTATTAGTTTTTTAAAACTGGGACTATTATATCCTAGACCTAGGGGAACTGTTGCATGAACAGAGAAAATACAGGAGATTGGTTGGAAATTAAATTATCTGATGATGACTGGGCCTGATATTGCATATCAATTAGTGTTATGAGTCATTTCTAGTCTGCTTCTAGATCGAGTCAGTGGAATACAATGTTCAGATACTTGGTACCTAAAGAGTGTCCCAGGTAGAAGACTAATATTCAGACACTGGTTATGGAGGATTATGGAATTCTTCAATACTATTGGCCAATATATCTGAGTGATGGACGATTTACCACGGGATATTATATTTTTATGGGTGTTAACCTTGTATCTGGGAGAGTAAAAAGCAGAGTGTAATTTACAGATCTAATGCTGAATTAGAGTATTGAGCCATGGCTAATATTACTTGTAATTATTTTGGGTACGAGATGTCTTTGTAGAGCTTGGATTTGTGCTTACTTCTCTAATTATATATAATTTGATAATCAAGCTGCAATTCACATTGCCAACAATCTTGTTTTTCACGAGAGAACAAAGCACATTGAGGTAGACTACCATTTTTTCCATATAAAATTTTTGGATGAGAAGATCATTGAGACATGCAAGTTTCATCAGCTCATCAACTTGCAGATTAATGAACTTTGAAAATCTGGATTCAGTTAATTTGGATATGTATGATATATATGCTCCAATTTGAAGGAGAGAATTATGAGGGGGTTTTATATAAAACAATAATATTTATAGTTTCATAAACAATGGGAGGTGAGACTAGAGCTTAAAACCTATTTTTATTTTGAAACTGTTTTCTTCTTTCATGAAATTGGTATATATTATGCATTCAAGCAGTTAATCCTATCCTTAACTATTCATTCATATTTCTTGCTTATAGTACCAAGTAATCTCTTTGGAGTAAGGTGAATAGCAATATATAGAAATATATAAAAGGAAATGGATATGTATGATATATATGCTCCAATTTGAAGGAGAGAATTATGCGGGGGTTTTATATAAAACAATAATATTTATAGTTTCATAAACAACGGGAGGTGAGACTAGAGCTTATAACCTATTTTTATTTTGAAGTTTTCTTCTTTCATGAAATTGGTATATTTTATGCATTCAAGCAGTTAATCCTATCCTTAACTATTCATTCATATTTCTTGCTTATAGTACCAAGTAATCTCTTTGGAGTAAGGTGAATAGCTATATATAGAAATATATAAAAGGAAATGGAGATAATTATAGGTGTTAATTTTCTAGAAGTTAAATTAGAGAAAAATGTCTTATATATAGCACACTATAATATCATAAAGCTGAACAAAATAGTACAAAAGGTATAAATTAAAAAAATGTGTGAATAAAATTCTTTTACATAATATTAAATAAAAATTATTTTTAGCAGAACAATATGGTATATAATCATATCTATTCTAACTAACAGTTGATTTTTGCAATATTTATTTCACTAGAGATTAAATTTTTGTTCATTGATCATCACATATAGTTGTCTTCACAATGCATACTAGTTTATGCTTTGGCCTTTCTATATGATGTTATAATTTGATATTGAATATGTTTTATGTACACATGTTGATATGCAAAACCGTAGTGTGATTCTTGTTGTGGCGCCGTGTGGGGATGACAGACAGCAAGAGATTGTTTTTAATTACATCACACAACATAGTTATTTGGTCTTGCAAAGTTTGTTATGCAACTTCGATGCAAACCGTGGTGTGATTCCTGTTGTGGCACTGTGTTGATGATGGACACCAAGAGGATGTTTTTAGTGATATCTCACAACATAGTTATTTGGTCTTGCAAAGGTTGTTATGTAACTTCGATGCATCAACGGTGATGCTTCAATCTTTGTAACTTTGATGTAATACCTACAGGTTTTTTGATCCTTTGTTTTTGTTGGTCCATTTTACTTTCGTATGTATTGAGCTCTCTATGTTATGTTTGACTTCCACTTCTAAGTTACTAATTTATTTGGAAAACATGAATGACTATGTCCATGTGCATACATGTATAAGAACCGAATATGAGAATCACATAAAGTAGTAAGGTTGGAATGGGGATAACATTACTTGAAAAAATTGTATTGATATATGATTGATCAGTTCATTACGACTGCATTATCACATTTGTGGCCAATTTGGAAAGGAAAAATGTGAAACACTGGCATTTTGAGGTGAATGCGGATTTGATGTAGTATGGGACTATTCTGTTAAATGAATTATAGTCCGACTCGGTATTTGAGTGTGGGAAATTGATCATTGCTTGTTGTATTGTCTCATTCAAGAGGTGATAACGTGGTGACAAAGTCATGTGCATGCTGGTTGGGGATTTTAACTATAAAGTGTGCTGTCGATCAGATTTGATAGGAGATGATTTTATTTGTTTTTGAGATATGATAGGATTTGATTTAGTTTGATTCAGATTTGATAGGATTTTGGATTCTATTAAGATTTTGTTTGTTAGATTTGATAAGTTTTTGGATTCTATTAAGATTTTATTTTTGGAGTTTTTCTATAAATAAGCTCTGTATAAAGTATTTTGTAGATAATTGAATATTGAATAAAATTAAAATTTTGAGAAACTGCGTGGATTCACTATGTTCTGAAAAAAACTCTCATCGTGGATTCGTTGAGAGTGCGCGTGGATTCGCTTGGGTGGATTCCTGAATTTTATCTGTTCTTTCCCAATTCTTTTAAGAAAACTCTAATTTTTTAAATTCCTAATTTTAATTCGCTTCCGTCATGTGTTAAATTGGTATCAGAGTAAAAGATTCCTCCTCTTGAGCAACTCGTCAAGATGCCACTCCATCTTTTCCTCTTCAACAATGACCGATCAAAGGAAAGGAGAAATGAATTTGGGTTTGTTTTGAGTTATTGGGTTTGATTCAGATTTGAGTTGGAATCATTCAATCAAACTCGCCTTCAAAAGTTAAAGAAGTTGGATTTTATTTGAGTTCAAATCCGACCCTCTCCAGATCCAACCCAATTTCAAGTTGGGTTCAATTACAGAGTAGACCTATTAAGATCGTGCAGACCCGTTAAGGAAAATTTAGTGATTTGAAGCCTATTTGGAGTCTGAATTCGAACCAGTTTCGAGCCACAATCTTTGGGTATTTCCTGAATTTTTGAGCTAAAATTTTGAGTTGATTCTATATGGAGGTTATATTCCATGGTCACTACATTAACACCAATGCTAACATATCACGAGTTGAGCGTGATATATATGTTACTATATCCATTTTTTACGGTTTCGATGAGAGAAAATTATGAAGATTGGGAGAGTTATTTCCAAAATTTCTTTGGATATTTTAATCCAACATCAGCACAGAAATGTCGTTACGCCCAACAAAAGTTGGGTGAAGAAATTTATATTTGGAGTAGAGAGTATAAATCATATTTGGATTGAGATATTTTACAACGTTTTCTTTATAATCGGCATGTTCAACACTGTCTTTTAAATTTATTATCATCATCTCATTAATTTCTATCGTCTAAGTCTAAAATAATAACTGATGATGAAAAACTTCAATATATGATTAATGAGTTTTGAAACATTGAAAAAAACTTGGACAACTATTCTTTGGAAATACAATGAACGAAGGGATAAAAGAAGTCAAATGGTTAAGGATGATAGTATCGCCAATAAGGTCGAAGCAGATATTCCTATATTTGATTGTGAATGTATTTTGCAGTCTACACCGGATACAAAAGTTCATAATTAGCCACTACTAACTTCAGATGGAACTTTCTTTTTGTTTGTAAAAGTTGAAAATTTAAAAATTCAGATTTCCGACGATCTCTCAACGGAATCGACTGCGGAATTTCAACCACATAAGGATGCACTTGATGATTATGTTCATTAGGAGAAGCCAACAAATCCTACTCTCCTATATGATATGCCCATAAAATCTATAGTTTTTTGGAAAATTTTATGTTAAAGTTTTGTAGCAAACTTCGTCGATAATTCATGTTTACCGATAATATTTGCATATCGGTTGCAGATGCACAAGAGGTATATGAACTTTTAGTCCAAAGCGAGGTTTCAGATAGAAAAGAAATTATTTTTGATAATGAAGTGAAATTTCAGTTCTGCTTGAGAGATTCCTTACAGAAATTGTGAGGAAATTACCAGTTCATCATACAGATTCATATGAAGTTTTGAAGATGATTGCTTCTACTATTCATGATCAGGATATTTTGTGGGATTCTTATATTAACTCAACTTTCAGTGAGATCCATTCCATTACTTCCATTACAAGTAGCTCTTCAAATCTACAGTCATCGGTAGCTGATTCACACAAGAAACTAGTTCTCCCTTTAACGTTTTAGTTCATATGTGATGTACAAGTTACAATTTCTCGATCACCACCATGGTCTAATTGGAATGGTTTGAAGGACGCAGATCAGTTCAATTCGGACGTGTGTAACATTTCTTATCTTCGCATTTATCGGGGATGAATGCTTTGAAACCGGAGAGAATTGATGGAGATCATATTTGATTGAGATGATTTTATTTGTTTTTGAGATCTAATAGGATTTGATTTAGTTTGATTTATTTTGATTCATATTTGATAGGATTTTGAATTCTATTAGGATTTTGTTTGTTGGATTTGATAGGTTTTTGGATTCTATTAGGATTTTATTTGTTGGAGTTTTCCTATAAATAAGCTCTGTATAAAGTATTTTGTAGACAATTGAATATTTCATAAAAATGGAATTTTGAGAAACTGCGTGGATTTGCTGTGTTCCAAAAAAATCTCTCCTGAATTCGTTTAGAGTGGGCGTGAATTCGTCTGGATGGATTTCTGAATTTTGTTTGTTCTTCCCTAATTCCTCTAAAGAAAATCTTAATTTCCCAAATTGTTAATCCTAATCTGCTTCCATCTTGCGTCAAAGTGCCATGTAAGATAGGGGATGAGGTAAAACTACTATTGTTCTCCTCAACGTAAACTTGCAACGAGGATTGATAATAGGATTTTGTTTATTTTTGTTATAGCTCGAGTCCCTTTAAAATATCTTGCCAATGCTCATTGACAATGTTATCATGGATAGTTTGTTTTTGTTTATGTATGCTCGAGAGGTTGAAATATATGAAATAATATGAAAATTTGATATACTTGCATATTAGTATGCTCTGAATTTAAAAGTTAATTTACTTGCAAGTTAAAATTACTTATTTGCGTGCTGAATGGTACGCAGGTTACCTACAAGCATTGTTAACTCAATGTTTGTAGAACGTAGTTCAAAATGGGAGCTATAGGAGAGTATTTACTTATGCTTGATCATTTGTTTAGTTTCTCTTTGCATAGGGATATTGTTTCTGGATTTTATGCAAGATCTTCCTAAATAAATGATGGATCTTCAACAGAGTATATTGCTACTTAATGTTGTATATTACATGACACTAGATGCAAGATTTTCTTTTTGTTCACACATTTAACACCAATGGTGCTTCCATCATTTGATGGCAACACATGAACAATAAGAACTGCGTTATCCTCGGAGTTGTATGTCCCATCCATGCAACTCAGCACACCACAAGTTCCCTCGACGTCAAGCATTCTGTCTCCACAAACGTGGTCGTCTCATCCCTCCAACCAACATGGTCGTGTGGTCATCAACCTTCTTAGAAGCCAGTTCTGCTATGTACAAACATCCATTAGTTATTAAGACTAGGAACTCTTTTGTAATTTCTGTTCTCAAGTTAAGCTTAGCCCTACAAAGCAAGATTTCTAGATAACATGCCATTTCGTAGCCATGTATTTATATTACAGGCATGCTGGTATCAAACTCGTTTTTTTTAGCATAAATAGTGGGTAAACCCTCCGTGTTTCATTAACCAGGGCTTAGAACAAAGTTATACACCTTGTAGGCATGCATTCGTTAGGAACAGTCTATAGCATTTTTCAAGTACTTTAGTTACCTCACAGTAGTTCGTACTCATTTACATACAGAAAGATGAGAAATATATATATCTTTACTGATGCAGAAAATTTTCAAACAGGTTTTATGATAATGGAGGCACGGTGGTGGGAACGACAGCATGCATAGGGAAAATTATGGTGCAGTGCTCTATGGATCAAGTTGTGAAGGAACTCGACAGGGCCTATGTGCACACTATTCCTCAATACAGGTAGATGTGCTGTTAGTAGATGGTCCTGTTTCAAATGATCTGGTCATCCCCGTTTCTTCCTTTTTTTTTATTTTATAATATAAATGAAAATTACGGAAATGAGATCCTTGTAATGAGAATTTTGAGAGGAAAGAACAAGGGCTTTAATTTCGCTGTGGACAGTATGCTTTGGACTTTCCACCAGAAAATATTTGAGAATAACTGTCTCGGAAAATATAAAACTTATCAACAACTAATCAAGCTAAAATCATAATTATGATGGATAAACTTTAGTCATATATTTCTGAGCAACGTGCACATCATATATATTTTTTTCATTAATTTGATATAGAAATTAACTAATGTGCATGTAGTGTTGTTGTATAGACTAGATTCTGATTTCTTTTGTTTTTTTATTATTTTTTTACTGTGTAGTTTTCTTTTATACTAGTGCCCGGCTACCTCGACAATGTAATCTATTTAACCCTCTTATGACTCAAATAGTTAGGGCACTGCCTAAATTATTAAGGACATGTATGTCCTACTGGTCCCAGCTTTTGTGAGAGGAGACAAGCGAAGTAGAGTTACAACGATCTCACTATCAGTTTAGTTGGGGACATCACTCATCGGTGGCAACCGTTGTTTTAAATAAACTGGTTGAGTTCAGTTGGAGCAGATCTAGCTGAAACAGGATAATTGGTTGAGCTGGATTTTAATTTCCTTGATCAGTCAGTTCTCTTGTTCAGCTGGACCAGTTGGGTGCACAACAATTGCAAACATTTATTGGTGGTTGCATCCAGTATCTGCATGGCTACTAACAGAGCAGTCTACATGTCCTTAGGGTTTCAAAACCTTGAGCTATTGATTATCCATAGAAATATTTTATAATCCTACTATTTAGACAATTTTGGCAACGGGAATTAGCTGGAGGAATTCATCAATTCTCTCCTCCTTTTCTCTCCTCTCCTCGCATCTGTTTCTGTGCTTGCGGGTTCTTTCCGATTGAAACTAGGATTCTTTAAGTAGGGATGAGTATAGACGAGTCAAAAAATCAACTCTTGCTCTAAGATTTTGATTTAAAATGAAAATTATTATTATTATTTTTATTATTTTGAATCTGAATAGAGTGAGTCAAGAAGTAGTCTGAGCCCATCCATTCTTATCCCTATCTCTATTTCTATCTTATGACTAGAGTAGTAGAAACCCGTTTGGGTGAGTTTTCAATTAAAAAAAGGCAAGAGCTCCTTTTAACTCACTAATGGCAAACAATGACGATGGTGAGAATAATCAATGTACCGTCCACCAATGGACAATTATGATTCGAGAGTGTAAATTTGTAATAAATGAAAATTTGTTTTATAACCGGTGTGATAAGCCTTCTGCACTATATTAGTTATAAATTAACGAAACAAGTGTTGTTATATAATGTTACTCATACTTGCATATAAAATAGTACATAACAAAATAAAAAAGTACAAGGTGACTATACAAGAAATGATACAAATAACAAATCCAATGTCAATTACACGTGAAGTGTAAATGTGCTGATCGCCCTCTACCATGTCTCGCCATCTCTGCTCAGTGTTTCGGTGGCGCCCGATAGTTCACCCGTGTTCAATACGATTGCCTCTGGATGCAATCCTCTCAAGTTATGATAGGAATGGTAATAACACATCTTATATAAAATTTTAAATTAAAAATAAAAATTTATATAAAAAATATCAAAAAATTAATCCATAAACCCTCTATTACCATCTCTACGGTAGAGTTTCTTTGCACCTGCATTGTCTGCTGCATTGTCTGATGTCTTGTCAATCACTCTGTTTTTGTTTTCGGCCATTACATTTACGGTCCCTCGCCTTCACGTTGACGTTCGTACACGTGTTTTCCTGCTACCCCATCCAACTGCTTTGTCTCACCATTTATAGTTAGCATCACTTTGGCCACCTGTTGAACACCGCTAACATCTTGCCATGAGCCAGACCCCCAAAAATTGTTGTACTTCACTGGAGTCATTATAAAGATTGATGCTCCAACATTGACATAATCTCTGGCAAACCATCCCCATCTAAATCTCCTTTGAGCTTTTCTGCGGGCAAACAAAAAGAAAATCGTCGCCATCTCACTTGAAACAAGACCTCTGGGTTCCTTTAGCCAAGTCTGTACGAAGTCATTATACCATGCTCCCTATAATGACTCTATTTTGAATAGTCCCACTTTGAATATGAGGTGAGATAAGAGTTACTTTATGATTCCAATAAATCATAAAGTAATTATAACTAGCTATTTTTCGGATTCTATGATTAATTATAAACTAATTTAACTATTATTATTCTACTAGAGATTTATTATTTTCCTATGCAAATATATTATCGGCATTTTGCTACCCAAATTTTGGATAGGGAGCATAACAAGTTGTGTCAAAGCCGGATCACAGGCAGAAATGTATGAAACTAAATGCTAAATATTGCACGCAATAAAGTACTATATAAATATAGTGGGAGCCACTAGTTGAATATGGTAGAGCCACATATAAAATCTATGGGGCCACTTATAAAATCACATATTACCCAATGAAGTGTAAATATACTACTGTAGCTTTTAACAAGAATGTCAAATCCAAAAAGGGGGGAGAATATAAACCCTTAGCTCCATAGTCCCATATCAACGAATATGAGACAAAAGAGTGTTGTTTGTAATGTTTCCCATGAATCCATAAAGCAATTGTAACTATCCTTTTTGAGAGAGAAATATATAGTTAATTATAAACTATTTTAATATTTTTAATTCTACCGGAGGCTTAAAATATTCCTACGTTAATATTCTGCTATCCAAATTTCGAATAGGGGATGTTACACTCCCAATCGAGAATGATCACATCTATAGGATCCAATGCAGCAATCTACGTATCATTTTTTGTTTCGAGACTCAGGACCATGCAGGTGACTTTCGTCAAATTCACAAATTTCATTGGCGATCTATGGATTCTTAATTAGGGTTCGCAAGGTATCCTAACAAATTTCTTATTTTGATATTAATTCTTAATAAATTGTTATTTAGAATATTAGTCCTCACTAATGTGAGAATTATTTTAATTATAATAGTCCCGTGATAATTATTTACCAAAAATATCAACTAACTTAGATTAAAAATTAATCATGATGGTAAATTTACTTAATTATTTCCAAATTAACTAATCATATTAAGTTATTTAAATCATCTTGTTCTACCTTTCATTTACTCCATCTTCCTTCTCTTTTCAACTGTATCTGTATCTTAATTGCAGAGATGTAAAATTGAAAAACTTTTACTAGCGATCAACATGAGTATCATGTCTGATTATAACTGGCAAAATAATTTAGAATAATGGCGAAGATGTAACGATTTTAATCAACAATAAAATGTATAAACTAGACAATAAAGACTCGCAATTGACCGTGAAGATTGACGGCTTCGATCAATTCAAAGCAAATTCATTTGGTTTGTTATAGGTAATTTTGAGGTATTAAATTACAAGTTGCAAGTAGGTAGGATTATTAGGTGATAAATAGTGGAGCGACTGACAACAAACAACTACAACTATTGGAAACTGGTATCCAAATAATAATTTATAAAGGAATAATATACAAATATGACACTATTATACATGTTTGGACAATATTAACTTTGAGCTAAATTACTATAAATATATTCACTGGTTCAAAATTGTGAATTAAGTAAATAGAAAGCGGTTTCAAAATAGGTACCAAGGCAAGAGAATAAGTCAACTATAAGCCCATATTGGAAAGTGTGTTATAAATTGTGAATTTATATATGATTACTTATTATAGTATATAACTAACCTAATAAGAGGAGATGCTTACTATTAACTAATCATCTTGAGTTATTTAATATCATCTTGTTCTCCTACTTTCATTTACTCCATCTTCCTTCTCTTTTCAACTGTTTCTTAATTGCAGAGATGTAAAATTGAAAAACTTTTACTAGCGATCAACATGAGTATCATATCTGGTTATAACTGACAAAAGAATTTAGAGTAATGGCGAAGATGTAATGATTTTAATCAGCAATAAAATGTGTAAACTAGACAATGAAGACTCCCAATTAACTGTGAAGATTGACGGCTTCGATCAATTCAAAGCAAATTCGTTGGTTTGTTATAGGTAATTTTGAGGTATTAAATTACAAGTTGTAAGTAGGTCGGATTATTAAGTGATAAATAGAGGAGCGACTGTCAACAAATAACTATAAATATTAGAAACTGGTATCCAAATAAGAATTTATAACGGAATAATATACAAATATGAAATTATTATACATGTTTGGACAATATTAATTTTGAGCTAAATTACTATAAATGTATTCACTAGTTCAAAACTGTGAATTAAGTAAATAGAAAGCGGTTTCAACATAGGTACCAAGGTAAGAGAATAAGTGAACTATAAGCCCATATTTGAAAATGAGTTATAAATTGTGAATTTATATATGATTAGTTATTATAGTATATAACTTACCTAATAAGAGGAGATGCTTACTATTAACTAATCATATTAAGTTATTTAATATCATCTTGTTCTCTTACTTTTATTTACTCCATCTTCCTTCTCTTTTCAACTGTTTCTTAATTGCAGAGATGTAAAATTGAAAAACTTTTACTAGCGATCAACATGAGTATCATATCTGATTATAACTGGCAAAAGAATTTAGAATAATGGCGAAAATGTAACGATTTTAATCAACAATAAAATGTGTAAACTAGACAATGAAGATTCCCAATTAACTGTGAAGATTGACGGCTTAGATCAATTCAAAGCAAATTCGTTTGGTTTGTTATAGGTAATTTTGAGGTATTAAATTACAAGTTGTAAGTAGGTAGGATTATTAGGTGATAAATAGAGGAGCAACTGTCAACAAACAACTACAACTATTAGAAACCGGTATCCAAATAATATTTATAAAGGAATAATATACAAATATGAAACTATTATACATGTTTGGACAATATTAACTTTAAGCTAAATTACTATAAGTATATTCACTAGTTCAAAACTGTGAATTAAGTGAATAGAAAGCGGCTTCAAAATAGATAACAGGTAAGGAAATAAGTGAACTATAAGCCCATATTGAAAAATGAGTTATAAAATTGTGAATTTATATATGATTACTTATTCTTGTTTATAACTTACCTAATAAGAGGAGATGCTTACTAATACCTTGGATGATGCAATGCATAGTCCACATGCCCGTACGCAAGAACGATTAGCCGTTTAGGGTACATTGGGCTCTTTCTGTTGGGATTTAGCCATTGGAACAGAATTGTTGGGATTTAACCATTTCAGTTGAATCATTGTGTTTGTTGAATGCTTGATTTATTACCATTTCCCCTTATCATTATGTTTGTTGAACGTTTAATTCATTACAGTTACAACTGAACCGTTGTAACTATTTTGTCTGAAGGCCTATAAATATGACATATTTGAGCATTTCATTATTTACTCGTCCTTCTCTTGCATGAGAATCTCATTACATATTCATTATATTTATATATAACGGAGAGTATTGATTTTTTTTGATTCGTCCAGATAATGGGATTACTGTTTCCTTCCAATTGTAATGCGATCATTGTATTTTAGGAGAGTGATGCCTACTGAGTTTTAGAAGCTATCTAGTGGAGTGCGAATCGGTCTTAAGAACATAGTGTTCAATGCTAAACTCGATATTTTATTACATTTGTTTTAAGAACATATTGCTTTATTTTGATTCGTCCAGATAATGGTGTTGCTGCTTCTTTTCAATTGTAATACAATCGTTGTATTTTAGGAGATTGATGCCTACTGAATTTCAGAAGCTATCTAGAGGAAGACTAATCAGTCTTAAAAACATAGTGTTCAATGCTAAACTCGATATTTTGTTCTAAATGATTTACAGTAATATTCTTCTAACTTGTTTACATAGTTTATTTTCTTTTCAAATGTACAAACTATTTCGATTTTATTTAAGCTATTCGGATTTCTTTTCTAAATTTACAAACAGTTTCAATTTTATTCAGACTGTTCGGATTTGTAGTGACTGGTTTTTCACTGCAACCAAACAATATTTAATCTATTTTTTTATATTTCCAGTAATCTTAAGACCAATTAAAGGCATTGTTTCTATAACTATTTAATTAAGAGAATTAATTTATCTATTTTAACTCAGTTTAGATAAGAGATTTTTAGATCTTTGTCTATGCATGGATATCAAAGATAGATCATTGTTAGGGAATTATATCTCAAAGCCCTTTTAATTAATTACGCAAATCCAGCCACCTATCACTTTAGAAAGGTTCGTGTCTGGTTCCCATTCTTTTTTAGTGTAAACTCCCACTGAATGCAAAATCTCGCCTAAAAGGAGATTTTGGACACTGTGTTTCAGGACTGGGGAGAAAAAAGAGCCCATGTGGATTTAAGAAAAGTAGGGAGGAGACTTGAAAATATATATAGATTGGGGAAGATCAGGGGTAGGGCTGAGCAGAAAACCGAGAAAATCGAACCAAACTGCACAACCGAACCGAACAGTTCGGTTTATTCGGTTTTCGATTCGGTTCGGTTTAAAAACCGAAATTAATTTCAGATTTCGGGTAGGGTTTTGGTGGTTTTAATTCCAACCAAAACTGATCGAAAAAACTGAAATTTTACAATTGTAGTTTATTTTTTTTCTTGATTTATTTTCAATATATTTTTCTTTTAAATTTTTGATGAAAAATATGTTATTGGTATTTTAATAGATAGAAAAAGAAAAAAATAGAAATAAAAATTATTATCTTTCCTATAAAATACAAGTGTTTATCACATATTTAGTTTTAAACCAAATAACCGAAAACCGATCGAACCGAACCGAACCGAACAAAACTGAAAATTTGATTTCGGTTTTTTTGAAAGTTCGGTCGGTTTCGGTTCTAATAGTTCAGTTTTGTTTTCAGTAGGATTTTTTCCTCCAAAATCGAACCGAACTGACCGATACTCACCCCTAATAAGGGGTTTGTTAGAAAGTTCACATATGAGTATAGTCCCACATCGGATAGAATAAGAAAAGTTTATTGATTTAAATATAAAGCTGGGATTTCTACCTGTCAACTTAAGTTTTTGGGTCAGATTGATTCTCGGTTTTGTATTTAGAGCCCAGAGGGCTCGGCTTCGTTGCGGTATCAGATTAATGGTCTTTCTTTTGGGTCAGATTAAACCTTCTGTTAAATTAGTGGGTGATTAAACTAGTATTTACATTATACTATGAATAAAACTTAACCACCAACAACTAACTTGATGGCTGAAAATCTACCTTAGATGGTCCTAATTATTTTTCCGCTTCGGAGAGGATCCAAGTCCAACAGGGAAGGGAAGTTTGGAACTATGACCATGCAAAACTTTACCATCAATTGTTTATGAGGAGAAAAAGTCGGTCTCCTTAATAAATAAGTTTTGGGCACCGCTAGATGATGATTTGGACTTAAATCAATAATTAAAATTTATATATACAATAATACTCAATAATACAAATGACTAATTTCAAATAGAATGGGATTAGTTATTGGTGTGAACAACAATTGCTATGAGATTTTAGATTCCTCTGAAGGTGAATTCACCCTGTCTATCATTGTTAGACAAAGAACTAGTAGTTGGGTCCAGAGGATCACTGTCATATATGGACCAAATCATAGGAACAAAAGAGGGGATTTGTGGAGTGAGATTCATGGTCTTGCTAGACATAATAAACTGCCTTGAGTGATCGTATGGGACTTTAATGTTGTAAGATACGTGAAGGAGCGTAGGGGGTGGTGATTTCAATAATCGAGATAGGGAGAAATTCAACGATATATTAGCAAAACAGGGCGGATAGAAATTAGACAGGGTTCCAGTCTCAGATACATGGGAAGCCCGTTTCGGTCTCTCTAGGGTGTACTCGGTTCCTAGACCCACGTCGGATCATATTCCGATCTGCTTAGATTTGGGTGAGTCTGTATCTAAGCATAATCGAATGTTTCGATTCGAGAAGTGGTGGCTGGAATTTGACGAGGTGCATGATCTCATACGTACAAATTGGTCACTCCAAATCAGAGGCAGGGATGCAGCGGAGATATTATGCGGTAAGTTGAGAAGACTACGACGGGTTTTGTCTAGATGAGATAAGAGATATCGAGGCCTCGTAAGAATCAGGAAGAAGGAACTAATGTGAGGAATTTCAGATCTGGAGAAACGAGAAGATCTCGCATCCCTCACCAGAGAGGAGATAACAATACTGAGAACATACCAGAAAGAGATACATGAACTCTACAAATTGGAGGAGATAAAGTGGTGCCAGCATGTAAGATCCAAATGACTGAAGGAGGGTGATGCCAACACATGCTACTTTCACAGAATAACAAATACGAGACACAGAGCAAATGTGATCCATTCCCTGAACACCCCAGAAGCAGAAATAATAACTGGAGATGATCTTAAGTCTCATATTCATGAGCACTTTCGACAGATATTTGGCTAATATGAAAGTAAGAGAATTAGACCCCAAAAAAAATTGTTGCCCCCAAAAGCTAACTTACATGCCTTAGAGAATGATTTCTCTGAGGAAGAGATCAAAAATGCGATCTGGGATCTAGGCTAGGACAAAGCACTTGGTCCAGAGTATATTACATGACAAAATATTGTTTCTGAGGAAGATATTGTTTCTGGATTTTATGCAAGATCTTCCTAAATAAATGATGGATCTTCAACAGAGTATATTGCTACTTAATGTTGTATATGACATGACACTAGATGCAAGATTTTCTTTTTGTTCACACATTTAACACCAATGGTGCTTCCATCGTTTGATGGCAACACATGAACAATAAGAACTGCACTATCCTCGGAGTTGTATGTACCATCCATGCAACTCAGCACACCACAAGTTCCCTTGACGTCAAGAATTCTGTCTCCACAAACGTGGTCGTTTCATCCCTCCAACCAACATGGTCGTGTGGTCAACAACCTTCTTAGAAGTCAGTTCTGCTATGTACCAACATCCATTAGTTATTAAGACTAGGAACTCTTTTGTAATTTCTGTTCTTAAGCTTAGCCCTACAAAGGGAAATTTCCAGATAACATGCCATTTCGTAGCCATGTATTTATATTACAGGCATGCTGGTATCAAACTCGTTTTTTTTAGCATAAATAGTGGGTAAACCCTCCGTGTTTCATTAACCAGGGCTTAGAACAAAGTTATACACCTTGTAGGCATGCATTCGTTAGGAACAGTCTATAGCATTTTTCAAGTACTTTAGTTACCTCACAGTAGTTCATACTCATTTACATACAGAAGGATGAGAAATATATATATCTTTACTGATGCAGAAAATTTTCAAACAGGTTTTATGATAATGGAGGCACGGTGGTGGGAACGACAACATGCATAGGGAAAATTATGGTGCAGTGCTCTATGGATCAAGTTGTAAAGGAACTCGACAGGGCCTGTGTGCACACTGTTCCTCAATACAGGTAGATGTTGTTAGTAGATGGTCCTGTTTCAAATGATCTGGTCATCCCTGTTTCTTCCTTTTTTTTATTTTATAATATAAATGAAAATTATGGAAATGAGATCCTTGTAATGAGAATTTTGAGAGAAAAGAACAGGAGCTTTAATTTCGCTGTGGATAGTATGCTTTGGACTTTCCACCAGAAAATATTTGAGAATAACTGTCTCGGAAAATATAAAACTTATCAACAACTAAGCAAGCTAAAATCATAACTAAGATGGATGAACTTTAGTCATATATTTCTGAGCAACGTGCACATCATATATATTTTTTTCATTAATTTGATATAGAAATTAACTAATGTGCATGTAGTGTTGTAGTATAGACTAGATTCTGATTTCTTTTGTTTTTTTATTATTTTTTTATTGTGTAGTTTTCTTTTATACCAGTGCCCGGCTACCTCGACAATGTAATCTATTTAACCCTTTTATGACTCAAATAGTTAGGGCACTGTCTAAATTATTAAGGACATGTATGTCTTACTGGTCCCAGCTTTTGTGAGAGGAGACAAGCGAAGTAGAGTTACAACGATCTCACTATCAGTTTAGTTGGGGACATCACTCATCGGTGGCAACCGTTGTTTTAAATAAACTGGTTGAGTTCAGTTGGAGCAGATCTAACTGAAACAGGATAATTGGTTGAGCTGGATTTTAATTTCCTTGATCAGTCAGTTCTCTTGTTCAGCTGGACCAGTTGGGTGCACAACAATTGCAAACATTTATTGGTGGTTGCATCCAGTATCTGCATGGCTACTAACAGAGCAGTCTACATGTCCTTAGGGTTTCAAAACCTTGAGCTATTGATTATCCATAGAAATATTTTATAATCCTACTATTTAGACAATTTTGGCAACGGGAATTAGCCGGAGGAATTCATCAATTCTCTCCTCCTTTTCTCTCCTCTCCTCGCATCTGTTTCTGTGGCTGCGGGTTCTTTCCGATTGAAACTAGGATTCTTTAAGTAGGGATGAGTATAGACGAGTCAAAAAATCAACTCTTGCTCTGCCATATCGAAGATTTTGATTTAAAATAAAAATTATTATTATTATTATTATTTTGAATCTGAATAGAGTGAGTCAAGAAGTAGTCCTTGAGCCCATCCATTCTTATCCCTATCTCTATTTCTATCTTCTTATGACTAGAGTAGTAGAAACCCGTTTGGGTGAGTTTTCAATTAAAAAAAAGCAAGAGCTCCTTTTAACTCACTAATGGCAAACAATGACGATGGTGAGAATAATCAATGTACCGTCCACCAATGGACAATTATGATTCGAGAGTGTAAATTTGCAATAAATGAAAATTTGTTTTATAACCGGTGTGATAAGCCTTCTGCACTTTATTAGTTATAAATTAACGAAACAAGTGTTGTTATATAATGTTACTCATACCTGCATATAAAATAGTACATAACAAAATGAAAAAGTACAAGGTGACTATACAAGAAATGATACAAATAACAAATCCAATGTCAATTACACGTGAAGTGTAAATGTGCTGATTGCCCTCTACCATGTCTCGCCATCTCTGCTCACTGTTTCGGTGGCGCCCGATAGTTCACCCGTGTTCAATACGATTGCCTCTGGATGCAATCCTCTCAAGTTATGACAGGAATGGTAATAACACATCTTATATAAAATTTTAAATTAAAAATAAAAAATTTATATAAAAAATATCAAAAAATTAATCCATAAACCCTCGATTACCATCTTTACGGTAGAGTTTCTTTGCACCTGCATTGTCTGCTGCATTGTCTGATGTCTTATCAATTACTCTGTTTTTGTTTTCGGCCATTACATTTACGGTCCCTCGCCTTCACGTTGACGTTCGTACACGTGTTTTCCTGCTACCCCATCCAACTGCTTTGTCTCACCATTTATAGTTAGCATCACTTTGGCCACCTGTTGAACACCGCTAACATCTTGCCATGAGCCAGACCCCAAAAATTGTTGTACTTCACTGGAGTCATTGCAAAGATTGATGCTCCAACATTGACATAATCTCTGGCAAACCATCCCCATCTGAATCTCCTTTGAGCTTTTCTGCGGGCAAACAAAAAGAAAATCGTCACCATCTCACTTGAAACAAGACCTCTGGGTTCCTTTAGCCAAGTCTGTATGAAGTTATTATACCATGCTCCCTATAATGACTCTATTTTGAATAGTCCCACTTTGAATATGAGATGAGATAAGAGTTACTTTATGATTCCAATAAATCATAAAGTAATCATAACTAGCTGTTTTTCGGATTCTATGATTAATTATAAACTAATAGTTCTATGATTAATTATAAACTAATTTAACTATTATTATTCTACTAGAGATTTATTATTTTCCTATGCAAATATATTATCGGCATTTTCCTGCCCAAATTTTGGATAGGGAGCATAACAAGTTGTGTCAAAGCCTGATCATAGGCAGAAGCGTATGAAACTAAGTACTAAATATTACACGCAATAAAGTACTACATAAATACAGTGGGAGCCACTAGTTGAATATTGTAGAGCCACCTATAGAATCTATGGGGCCACCTATAAAATCACATATTACCCAATGAAGTTTAAATATGCTACTGTAGCTTTTAACAAGAATGTCAAATCCAAAAAGGGGGGAGAATATAAACCCCTAGCTCCATAGTCCCATATCATCGGATATGAGACAAAAGAGTGCTGTTTGTAATGATTCCCATGAATCCATAAAACAATTGTAACTATCCTTTTTGAGGGAGAAATATATAGTTAATTATAAACTATTTTAATAATTTTAATTCTATAGGAGGTTTACAATATTCCTACGTTAATGTTCTGCTATCCAAATTTCGAATAGGCGATGTTAGACTCCCAATCAAGAATGATCACATCTATAGGATCCAATGCAGCAATCTACGTATCATTTTTTGTTTCGAGACTCAGGACCATGCGGGTGACTTTCGTCAAATTCACAAATTTCATTGGAGATCTATGGATTCTTAATTAGGGTTCGCAAGGTATCCTAACAAATTTCATATTTGGATATTAATTCTTCATAAATTGTTATTTAGAATATTAGTCCTCACTAATGTGAGAATTATTTTAATTATAATAGTCTCGTGATAATTATTTACCAAAAATATCAAGTAACTTAGATTAAAAATTAATCATGATGGTAAATTTACTTAATTATTTCCAAATTAACTAATCATAGTAAGTTATTTAATATCCTCTTGTTCTCCTACTTTCATTTACTCCATCTTCCTTCTCTTTTCAACTGTATCTGTATCTTAATTGCAGAGATGTAAAATTGAAAAACTTTTTCTAGCGATCAACATGAGTATCATGTCTGATTATGACTGGCAAAATAATTTAGAATAATGGCGAAGATGTAACGATTTTAATCAACAATAAAATGTGTAAACTAGACAATGAAGACTCCCAATTAACCGTGAAGATTGACGGCTTCAATCAATTAAAAGCAAATTCGTTTGGTTTGTTATAGGTAATTTTGAGGTATTAAATTACAAGTTGTAAGTAGGTAGAATTATTATGTGATAAATAGAGGAGCGACTGTCAACAAACAACTACAACTATTGAAAACTGGTATCCAAATAATAATTTATAAAGAAATAATATATAAATATGAAACTATTATACATGTTTGGACAATATTAACTTTGAGCTAAATTACTATAAATATATTCATTAGTTCAAAACTGTGAATTAAGTAAATAGAAAGTGATTTCAAAATAGGTAATAAGGTAAGAGAATAAGTGAACTATAAGCCCATATTGGAAAGTGAGTTATAAATTGTGAATTAATATATGATTACTTATTATAGTATATAAATTACCTAATAAGAGGAGATGCTTACTATTAACTAAGCATATTAAGTTATTTAATATCATCTTGTTCTCCTACTTTCATTTACTCCATTTTCCTTCTCTTTTCAACTGTTTCTTAATTGCAGATATGTAAAATTGAAAAACTTTTACTAGCGATCAACATGAGTATCATATCTGATTATAACTGGCAAAATAATTTAGAATAATAGCGAAGATGTAACGATTTTAATCAACAATAAAATGTGTAAACTAGACAATGAAGACTCCCAATTAACTATGAAGATTGACGGTTTCGATCAATTCAAAGCAAATTCGTTTGGTTTGTTATATGTAATTTTGAGGTATTAAATTACAAGTTGTAAGTAGGTAGGATTATTATGTGATAAATAGAGGAGCGACTGTCAACAAACAACTACAACTATTAGAAACTGGTATTCAAATAATAATTTATAAAGGAATAATATACAAATATGAAACTATTATACATGTTTGGACAATATTAACTTTGAGCTAAATTATTATAAATGTATTCACTAGTTCAAAACTGTAAATTAAATAAATAGAAAGCAGTTTCAAAATAGGTACCAAGGTAAGAGAATAAGTGAACTATAAGCCCATATTAAAAAATGAGTTATAAATTATGAATTTATATATGATTACTTATTATAGTATATAACTTACCTAATAAGAAGAGATGCTTACTATTAACTAATCATATTAAGTTATTTGATATCATATTGTTTTCCTACTTTTATTTACTCCATCTTCCTTCTCTTTTCAACTGTATCTGTATCTTAATTGCAGAGATGTTAAATTAAAAAACTTTTGCTAGCGATCAACATGAGTTTCATATCTGATTCTAACTGGCAAAAGAATTTAGAATAATGGCGAAGATGTAACGATTTTAATCAACAATAAAATGTGTAAACTAGACAATGAAGACTCCCAATTAACTGTGAAGATTGACGGCTTCGATCAATTCAATGTAAATTCGTTTGGTTTGTTACAGGTAATTTTGAGATATTAAATTACAAGTTGTAAGTAGGTAGGATTGTTAGGTGATAAATAGAGGAGCGACTGTCTACAAACAACTACAACTATTGGAAACTGGTATCCAAATAATAATTTATAAAGGAATAACATACAAATATGAAACTATTATCCATGTTTGGACAATATTAACTTTGAGCTAAATTACTATAAATATATTCACTAGTTCAAAACTGTGAATTAAGTAAATAGAAAGCGTTTCAAAATAGGTACCAAGGTAAGAGAATAAGTGAACTATAAGCCCATATTGGAAAGTGAGTTATAAATTGTGAATTTATATATGATTACTTATTATTGTATATAACTTACCTAATAAGAGGAGATGCTGACTATTAACTAATCATATTAAGTTATTTAATATCATTTTGTTCTCCTACTTTCATTTACTCCATCTTCTTTCTCTTTTCAACTATTTCTTAATTGGAGAGATGTAAAATTGAAAAACTTTTACTAGCGATCAACATGAGTATCATATCTGATTATAACTGACAAAAGAATTTAGAATAATGGTGAAGATGTAACGATTTTAATCAGCAATAAAATGTGTAAACTAGACAATGAAGACTCCCAATTAACTGTGAAGATTGACGGCTTCGATCAATTCAAAGCAAATTCGTTTGGTTTGTTACAGGTAATTTTGAGGTATTAAATTACAAGTTGTAAGTAGGTAGGATTATTATGTGATAAATAGAGGAGCGACTGTCAACAAACAACTACAACTACTGGAAACTGGTATCCAAATAATAATTTATAAAGGAATAATATACAAATATGAAACTATTATACATGTTTGGACAATATTAACTTTGAGCTAAATTACTATAAATATATTCACTAGTTCAAAACTGTGAATTAAGTAAATAGAAAGCGTTTCAAAATAAGTACCAAGGTAAGAGAATAAGTGAACTATAAGCCCATATTGGAAAATGAGTTATGAATTGTGAATTTATATATGATTACTTATTATAGTGTATAACTTACCTAATAAGATGAGATGCTTACTATTAACTAATTATATTAAGTTATTTAATATCATCTTGTTCTCCTACTTTCATTAACTCCATCTTCCTTCTCTTTTCAACTGTTTCTTAATTGCAGAGATGTAAAATTGAAAACTTTCACTAGGGATCAACATGAGTATCATATCTGATTATAACTGGCAAAAGAATTTAGAATAATGGCGAAGATGTAATGATTTTAATCAACAATAAAATGTGTAAACTAGACAATGAAGACTCCCAATTAACTGTGAAGATTGACGGCTTCGATCAATTCAAAACAAATTCGTTTGGTTTGTTATAGGTAATTTTGAGGATTTAAATTACATGTTGTAAGTAGGTAGGATTATTAGGTGATAAATAGAGTAGCAACTGTCAACAAACAACTACAACTATTGGAAACTGGTATCCAAATAATAATTTATAAAGGAATAATATACACATATGAAACTATTATATATATTTGGATAATATTAACTTTGAGCTAAATTACTATAAATATATTTACTAGTTCAAAACTGTGAACTAAGTGAATAGAAAGCGGTTTCAAAATAGATACCAGGTAAGGAAATAAGTGAACTATAAGCCCATATTGAAAAATGAGTTATAAAATTGTGAATTTATATATGATTACTTATTCTAGTGTATAACTTACCTAATAAGAGGAGATGCTTACTAATACCTTGGATGATGCAATGCACAGTCCACATGCGCGTATGCAAGAATGATTAGCCGTTTAGGGTACATTGGGCTCTTTCTGTTGGGATTTAGCCATTGGAACAGAATTGTTGGGATTTAACCATTTCAGTTGAATCATTGTGTTTGTTGAATGCTTGATTTATTACCATTTCCCCTTATCATTATGTTTGTTGAACGTTTAATTCATTACAGTTACAACTGAACCGTTGTAACTATTTTGTCTGAAGGCCTATAAATATGACATATTTGAACATTTCATTATTTACTCGTCCTTCTCTTGCATGAGAATCTCATTACATATTCATTATATTTATATATAACGGAGAGTATTTATTTATTTTGATTCATCCAGATAATGGGATTACTGTTTCCTTCCAATTATAATGCGATCATTGTATTTTAGGAGAGTGATGCCTACTGAGTTTCAGAAGCTATCTAGTGGAGTGTGAATCGGTCTTAAGAACATAGTGTTCAATACTAAACTCGATATTTTATTACATTTGTTTTAAGAACATATTGCTTTATTTTGATTCGTCCAGATAATGGTATTGCTGCTTCTTTTCAATTGTAATACAATAGTTGTATTTTAGGAGATTGATGCGTACTGAATTTCAGAAGCTATCTAGAGGAAGGCTAATCAGTCTTAAAAGCATAGTGTTCAATGCTAAACTCGATATTTTGTTCTAAATGATTTACAGTAATATTCTACTAACTTGTTTACATAGTTTATTTTCTTTTCAAATATACAAACTATTTCGATTTTATTTAAGCTATTCGGATTTCTTTTCTAAATTTACAAACAGTTGCAATTTTATTCAGACTGTTCGGATTTGCATTGACTTATTTTTCACTGCAACCAAACAATATTTAATCTATTTTTTTATATTTCCAGTAATTTTAAGACCAATTAAAGGTATTGTTTTTATAACTATTTAATTAAGAGAATTAATTTATCTATTTTAACTCAGTTTAGATAAGAGATTTTTAGATCTTTGTCTATGCATGAATATCAAAGATAGATCATTGTTAGGGAATTATATCTCAAAGCCCTTTTAATTAATTAAGCAAATCCAGCCACCTATCACTTTAGAAGGGTTCGTATCTGGTTCCCATTCTTTTTTAGTGTAAACTCCCACTGAATGCAAAATCTCGCCTAAAAGGAGATTTTGGACACTGTGTTTCAGGACTGGGGAGAAAAAAGAGCCCATGTGGATTTAAGAAAAGTAGGGAGGAGACTTGAAAATATATATAGATTAGGGAAGATCAGGGGTAGGGCTGAGCAGAAAACCGAGAAAATCGAACCGAACTGCAAAACCGAACCGAATGGTTCAGTTTATTCGGTTTTTGGTTTGGTTCGGTTTAAAAACCGAAATTAATTTCAGATTTCGGGTCGGGTTTTGGTGGTTTAACTCCAACCGAAACCGATCGAAAAAACTAAAATTTTACAATTGTAGTTTATTTTTTTTCTTGATTTATTTTCAATATATTTTTCTTTTAAATTTTTGATGAAAAACATGTTATTGTTATTTTAATAGGTAGAAAAAGAAAAATAGAAAGAAAAATTATTATCTTTCCTATACAATACAAGTGTTTATCACATATTTAATTTCAAACCAAATAACTGAAAACCGATCGAACCGAACCAAACAAAACTAAAAATTCGGTTTCAGTTTTTTTGAAAGTTCGGTCGGTTTCGATTCTAATAATTCGGTTTGGTTTTCGGTAGGAATTTTTTCCTCCAAAACCAAACCGAACTGACCGATGCTCACCCCTAATTAGGGGTTCATATGTGAGTATAGTCCCATATCGGATAGAATAAGAAACGTTCATTGATTTAAATATAAAGCTGGGATTTCTATCTGTCAACTTAAGTTTTTGGGTCAGATTGATTCTTGGTTTTGTATTTAGAGCCCAGAGGGCTCGGCTTCGTTGCGGTATCAGATTAATGGTCTTTCTTTTGGGTCAGATTAAACCTTCCGTTAAATTAGTGGGTGATTAAACTAGTATTTACATTATACTATGAATAAAACTTAACCACCAACAACTAACTTGATGGCTGAAAATCTACCTTAGATGGTCCTAATTATTTTTCCGCTTCGGAGAGGATCCAAGTCCAACAGGGAAGGGAAGTTCGAAACCATGACCATGCAAAACTTTACCATCAATTGTTTATGAGGTGAAAAAGTCGGTCTCCTTAATAAATAAGTTTTGGGCACCGCTAGATGATGATTTGGTCGTAAATCAATAATTAAAATTTATATATACAATAATACTCAATAATACAAATGACTAATTTCAAATAGAATGGGATTAGTTATTGGTGTGAACAACAATTGCTACGAGATTTTAGATTCCTCTGAAGGTGAATTCACCATGTCTATCATTGTTAGACAAAGAACTAGTAGTTGGGTCCAGAGAATCACTGTCATATATGGACCAAATCATAGGAACAAAAGAGGGGATTTGTGGAGTGAGATTCGTGGTCTTGCTAGACAGAATAAAATGCCTTGAGTGATCGTATGGGACTTTAATGTTGTAAGATACGTGAAGGAGCGTAGGGGGTGGTGATTTCAATAATCGAGATAGGGAGAAATTCAACGATATATTAGCAAAACAGGGCGGATAGAAATTAGACAGGGTTCCAGTCTCAGATACATGGGAAGCCCGTTTCGGTCTCTCTAGGGTGTACTCGGTTCCTAGACCCACGTCGGATCATATTCCGATCTGCTTAGATTTGGGTGAGTCTGTATCTAAGCATAATCGAATGTTTCGATTCGAGAAGTGGTGGCTGGAATTTGACGATGTGCATGATCTCATACGTACAAATTGGTCACTCCAAATCAGAGGCAGGGATGCAGCGGAGATATTATGCGGTAAGTTGAGAAGAATACGACGGGTTTTGTCTAGATGAGATAAGAGATATCGAGGCCTCGTAAGAATCAGGAAGAAGGAACTAATGTGAGGAATTTCAGATCTGGAGAAACGAGAAGATCTCGCATCCCTCACCAGAGAGGAGATAACAATATTGAGAACATACCAGAAAGAGATACATGAACTCTACAAATTGGAGGAGATAAAGTGGTGTCAGCATGGAAGATCCAAATGACTGAAGGGGGGCGATGCCAACACAGGCTACTTTCACAGAATAACAAATATGAGACACAGAGCAAATGCGATCCATTCCCTGAACGTTCTAGAAGCATAAATAATAACTGGAGATGATCTTAAGTCTCATATTCATGAGCACTTTCGACAGATATTTGGCTAATATGAAAGTAAGAGAATTAGACTCCAAAAAAAATTGTGGCCCCCAAAAGCTAACTTACATGCCTTAGAGAATGATTTCTCTGAGGAAGAGATCAAAAATGCGATCTGGGATCTAGGCTAGGACAAAGCACTTGGTCCAGATGGTTTCCCCAATCTTTTGTTTCAGACCTTTTGGTCTTCGATCAAACAGGATCTCATCAATTTATTCAGGGAACTAAATAATGGAGGTGCATGACTGGATATGCTAAATTATTCTTTCATTTCTTATTCCGAAGAAGAACTCCCCTAAATCCATCGGCAAATAACGCCCGATCGCATTACTGAACAACATGTTTAAAATCATTTCTAAGGTCCTAGCGTCCCGTCTTGCACCATTCATCCAGAAAATGATAGGGGATACTCAGATAGGCTTCATCGCGGGACGTAACACTCTAGATGGCGTAGCCATTACATAGGAAGTGATACATCAATGCAAAAAAATAAACAGACATAGATACTTGTTAAAACTGGATTTTGAAAAGGCATATGACAAAGTGGGGGTGGGATTGCATATTGGAGATCATGAGGAGTAGAGGATTTGGTCCCAAATGGACCAATTGGATCCACATCTGGCTCTAATCTACAAAAGTCTCTATTTTGGCAAATGGAGATACAGGAAAAGAAATCGTCTGCAAAAGGGGCCTTAGACAGGGTGACCGTTTATCACCTCTAATTTTTGCCTTGGTGGCGGAAGGGCTCAAGTTACTATTTGCACGCATGAAAGAGGAAAGCAAAATTGAGGGTTTATCAGCCACTAGATTGACCTCATTCACAAACCTACAATACGCAGATGATACTCTAATTCTCAGACAATATAACATCTTACAAGTAAGTGCGATTAAGTGGATATTAAATTGCTTCGAGGTATGGTCCGATCTGAGGATTAATTACTATAAGAGTTCCCTCACCTTTATTGGTTGAGAGAGCATCACAAGTAAGATGATCGTGGGAATCTTTGAATGTAAGGAGAGCAAATTCCCAATTTCATATTTGGGCATCCAATAAGGCCGGGGAAGATCAGAAAACTGGATTGGAATCCAATCATTGAGAGGGTAAACAAGAGGTTAGATGGTTGGAAAGGAAAGGTATTGTCCATGGGGGAAATTAATTTTACTAAATGCAGTGCTCTCTACTATCCCAATCTACTATATGTCCTACTTTGTCGTCCCACGATGGGTTAGGCAAAGGATAGATACATTGCGGAGCCAATTTCTTTGGGGGAATTCTGTAGATTTGGACAGGAAATACTATTTAGTCACCTGGGATCAGGTGTGTAAGGTGAAGAGGGAGGGAGGGCTCGGTATTTTGAACTTGAAGAGTTTCAATTTAGCGCTAATAGCCTAGTGGTGGTGGAGATTATTATATCAACCTGAAGGGGTGATTCGAAAATTGTTACGGGATAAATACGGGCATCGAAAGGGTGCTTGGAGTGGTAAAGAGAGAAACTTGCACAGCACTTCGTGCTTCTGGAGAGGTATTAGGAGTGTGAAAGAGATGTTTTGACAGGGGATAACTTTCAAGGTAGGTAAGGGTGATAGCATTGCATTTTGGAAGGATATTTGGTTGGTATCAGAGCCCTGGTTCGGGTCAGATTTCACTCAGATCGGTGTTGATTTTGAGTGGGAGTTATGACGGAAGATAAGAAGGGAAAGATTGAAAAATTTGATGGGACATATTTCCAATGGTAGAAGTTGCAGATGGAAGATTATTTATATCAAAAGAATTTACATCAGCCACTTATTGGAGAAAAGCCAGAAAAGATGACTGATGAGGAGTGGGCATTGTTGGACAGGAGGGTTTTGGCACAGATTCGATTGTACCTGACAAAGCAGGTTGTGTTCAACGTCTCCAAGGAAAAGACCACTTCAGATTTGATGTCAGCGTTGGCTAAATTTTATGAGAAACCGTCTGCTTCAAATAGACTGTTTCTAATGAAAAAATTGTTCAACTTGAGAATGTCTTCTGATAGTTCAGTTGTTAATCATTTGAACGAATTTAATACATTATGGGCACAACTTGAATCTTTAGATTTTGTCTTTGCTGATGACATTAAAGTTTTGATGTTTATGTGTTCGTTACCGGATAGTTGGAGTAATGTTGTTATGGCCATCAGCAATTCTTCCAATACTGCTCTTAAATTTAATGATGTTGTGAGTACAATCATGAATGATGAATTGATGAAAAAGAGTATGGGTGTGAGCACAATTTCTACAAGTACTGCTCTGTCGGTTGATAATGACAGAAGAAAGGAAAGGGGTAGAAGTTCAAGTAGGGAGTCGAAGCAAAGAGGGAGATCAAAATCTAAGGGGAAGTTCAAGAAAGAGTTAGTGTGTTGGAAATATAAGGTAGATGGTCATATGAAGAAGGATTGTCCAAATAAAGACAAGGAATGAGCGAATGTGGTGAATCCAAGTGAAGAGTATGATGACTTGTGTTTGTCTGCTCATACAGAATCAAGGTCAGATTCGTGGTTTGTGGATTCAGGGGCTTCGTTCCATTGCACTGCTCGCAGAGAATGGTTTGAGAATTATGTCCAAGGTGATTTTGGGCATGTGACTGTTGGTAATGGGCAGGAATGCAAGATTGTCGGTAAATGGATAATTCAGTTGAAGTTGCGCAATGGTGAAAAGTTGCTTTTATAAGAGGTCAGGCACATACCGGATTTGAAGAAGAATTTGATATCTGTTAGCAAGCTGGATGGCGAAGGTTATCAAATCTCATTTGAGAAGAAACAGTGGAAGATCAGTAAAGGAGCAATGGTAGTGGTCAAGGGTGAGAGAGTGGGAACTCTATATTTACTCTCAAGCTCGGTGGATCACGTTGTTTCTTTCGCCACCGTGAAGAATGAGAAGGCTACCTTATGGCATCAGAGGCTCGGTCACTTGAGCGAAAGTGGCATGAGGGTATTGCAATCCAGAGGTATGTTGACAGATATGAAAGACGCTAATTTTGATTTCTGTGAGAACTGTGTGTTTGGAAAGCAAAAAAGTGTTAGCTTTATGAAGGATGGCAAGGAGAAGAAAACCGAGAGATTGGAGTCGGTATATATAGATGTATGGGGGTCTTCTTCGGCGAAGTCTCTTGGAGATGATTCTTATTTTGTCACTTTCATAGATGATGCAAGCAGGAAAACATGGATATTCGCACTTAAGCAGAAATCCGATATCTTCAAGATCTTCAAGGTATGGAAAGTTCTTGTTGAGAATGAAATAGGTTTGAAGGTAAAATATCTGTTGTCAGACAGTGGTGGGGAATTTTGCAATAGGGAGTTCGATGACTATTGCTCTACCCACGGGATCAGGAGAGTGAAGACTGTACCGAGGACACCGCAGCAAAATGGCGTGGCTGAGAGGATGAATAGAACCATTTTGGAGCGAGCTCGGAGTATGAGACTACAAGCAAGTTTGCCTTTGCAACTTTGGGGAGCCGCTGTAAATACGGCAGTCTATCTGATCAACAGGAGTCCAGCTAGTATTTTAGATAGAGGAATTGCAGAGGAGGTGTGGTCTGATAAGACTGTGAATTATTCATTCTTAAAAGTGTTTGGTTGTATAGCATATGCACATGTGGATCATGAGATGAGAAAGAAGCTTGATTCTAAATCTCAGAAGTATGCATTCATTGGATACGGTAGCGACGAATATGGTTATCGCTTATGGGATTATGAGCATAACAAGGTAATTCGTAGCAAAGATGTAGTATTTAATGAGGGCTGTATGTATAAAGACCAAATGGAAAGTAAGAGTGAGAAAACAGTGGAGAAAGAGCGCTTGGAGCTGGATGAGCCATAGGATGGGATGGATCCCATGGATAAAAGAAAGGAAGAAATACCTACATCTGAAGGAGAAGAAATGACTACACCTGAGAATACACAAGTTTCAGATAAGACCGAACAAAAAAGAGAGCCATTGACTAAAGTAGATGGTTCCAGTACTTCATCAGATAGTGTTCCCACTTTGAGGAGGAGCACGAGGATAAGAAAGCCAACCCAAAAACTTTGTCTTCCATTATATCATGTTTTGTATACTGATGCAGGTGAACCAGAGAGTTACCAAGAGGCTGAGCAGGATAAATTTCGTCTTAAGTGGGAGCAAGCCATGCGTGATGAGATGTCTTCTTTGGAGGAGAATCACACATGGGAACGCGACTGGAAAAGATAAAAGTATTGCATAACAAGTGCGTATACAGGGTAAAACATGAGGCAGGAGGGACACAAAGGTTCAAGGCTGACTTGTGGTGAAGGGATACGGTCAGAGAAAAGGTATTGAGTTCAATGAAATATTTGCACCTATTGTCAAGATGACTTCTATCAGAGCAATACTAAGTATTGTAGCTGCGAAAGGATTGTATTTAGAGCAGCTCGACGTGAAGACTGCTTTCCTTCATGGTGATTTGGAGGAGGAAATATACATGGAACAGCCGGAGGGATATGAAGTTAAAGGAAAAGAGAATTGTGTATGTCGACTGATAAAGAGTTTGTATGGGTTGAAACAAGCGCCAAGGCAATGGTACTTGAAATTCGACAAGTTTATGTTGGATTCGGGTTTTGCCAGAAGCAATTCAGATCATTGTGTATATCTACAAAACTTTAAGGATGGTAACTTTATTATACTTACTTTGTATGTAGATGATATGCTTGTGGCAGGTACATGCATGAAGAAAATCAATGATCTGAAAAGAAAGTTGGCAGGGAGATTCTCTATGAAGGACATGGGTGAGGCTAAACAATTTCTTGGAATGCAAATTACCCGAGATAAGAAAAACAAGAAATTGTGGTTATCTCAGGAGGGGTACATCAAGAAGATGTTGGAGAGATTCAACATGGAGAATGCAAAACCGGTAACTACAGCTCTTGGTGGTCACTTTAAACTATCAAAAGAGTAAGGTGCTAAGATAGATGAGGAGATGAGACACATGGAGAATGTGCCTTATTTATCAGCCATTGGGAGTCTCATGTATGCAATAGTGAGTACAAGACCAGATATTGCACATGCAGTGGGAGTAGTGAGTAGATTCATGAAGAACCCTGAGAAGGAACATTGGCAAGCAGTGAAGTGGATTTTCAGGTATTTGAAAGGTACTTCAAAATATTGTTTATGTTTTGAGGGTGATAACATTGATGTGCAGGGTTTTGTGGATTCGGACCATGCGGGTGATAGAGACAATGGCAGGAGCATTACTGGTTACGTCTTTACTGTAGAAGGGATAGCGATAAGCTGGGTTTCAAGATTACAATCAATTGTTGTTTTATTTTCGACAGAAGCTGAGTATGTTGCAGCTGCAGAAGCAAGTAAGGAGTTTATTTGGTTGCAGCGATTGATGAGTGAGTTGGGTTTTGATGGAGTGGATTGCAGGTTATTCAGTGACAGTCAGAGTGCAATTCATTTTGCTAAGAACTCGGCGTATCATTCACGGACTAAACATATTCACTTGAGATATCACTTCATTAGATCCTTGTTGGAGGATAGCCAATTGAAGTTGGTGAAGATTGAGGGCAGAAAGAATCCTGCAGATATGTTGACAAAACCGATTGATGGGAAAAAGTTGAGCTATTGCTCAACTTTGGTGCATTTGTGTTGAATGCTGAAATTAGGACTTTAAACGATCGAGGTAAAAACTTTGGACACTGAGATTATCATGTATAGAGATTACATTTTTAGCAATGGTCTCCAAGTGGGAGATTGTTGCTAATGGAGCCCATTGCCGTAGCGGGTTTCGGTTTACCGAAACAGGTCCAAAATCGGCCCAAACCCATTATGATACAATATAAATATGGGGTGTGGTGCTAGGGTTTTGATTAAGCCGAAAACAAGGAGCCGAAAAAGGACGTAGGCATATTGCCGAACCACGTTAAATCTGCGTGTTCTCTGTCTCTACTATTTTTCTCTTCAGTTAACTATTTGATTCCGCTGGTTGTTGCATTAGTATTATTCTGCTATTTTTTACTAACAATTTGGTGTGACAATATTCCCCTCAAATCATTATTCCCTTTGGCCTATGAAGCTAGCTTCAGAAAAGAGAGTACAGTCGCAGACTTATGTTGTAGAAGGAGATGGTGACTGGAAAACGAAATCAAGGTGGGATGGCAGGATATACGCAATATGTTACAACATATACATGGTAACGATAGCGTAGATTGTTGTAACACCCCAAAACTATCATTACAAATTATCAAGTCAAAAGTTTCTTTCTATAACCCTTCAAATTTAATTTCTAAGGGCACTTTCTTGGCATTTTGTGGGGATGAGTTGTTAGAAGAGAGTGAGAGGTGGCACTCTAGTTGACATTTGTCATGCATGCAAGAAGCCTTAGGATTAGGCTAGAGGACAAAATGACCAAAATGCCCTTAAGTATATATATAAGCTTATTCTCTCAAAGAGAATTTTTATCAAAAGAACAAAATAAAAATCACTCTTTACCCTTGGTTCTTCTAGTTCATTGAGTAAAGGAAATAGAAGGGAGGTTTTGCTAAAACAAAGGAGGAGATAAAAAGGGAATAGAGGCAAGTATCATCTTATTCTTGTTCTCTCTTTGAATTGTATTTGAATACAAGTAGCAAGTATGATCTTTCTTGGAAATTATTTGATTTGTATTATGAGTACATGATTCCTTTTTCTTTATGGATAATTCTACATCATTTCGGATCTGCATACTTAGCCTGATTTACGGATGTTGGCAGTGGAAAATTTCTAAGTAAATAGGATTTTCCACAACAAAATGCGGAGCTAACCTTTCAGCTTCGCGTTTGGCAATTTTTAGCTTCGCATTTGGCAATTTTTAGCTTCGCGTTTGGTTATTTTTAGCTTCGCGTTTGGCTATTTTTAGCTTCGCGTTTGGCAATTTTTAGCTTCGCGTTTGGCTATTTTTAGCTTCGCGTTTGGCAATTTTTAGCTTCGCGTTTGGCTATTTTTAGCTTCGCGTTTGGCTGTTTTCAGCTTCGCGTTTGGCTATTTTCAGCTTCGCGTTTGGCTATTTTCAGCTTCGCATTTGGCTATTTTTAACCTCGCATAAAAACTCCGCTTTCAAGAGAAACACGGATTTATACACTTGGCATGATTTGCGGATTTATGATAATATGACATGTGAATATCAACATGATACATGAAGGCAAGATTATTCATGAGAACAAATTCTAGTATCTTTATTACACGACATGATAACAAATTCTAGTATCTTTATTACACGACATGATAACAAATTCTAGTATCTTTATTACAAGACGTGATAACAAGTTCTAGTATCCTTATTACATGACATGAAGTATTCTTATGATACACGTGTACATGATTCCAAATCTTGATTTCTGAATTCTTGATTCTTGTGAAATGATATGTATACAATTTGACATGAAAGTCCACGTGTTTCCTTTAATTCACGTATATTATATGCATTACTAACATGGGAAAAACTACATGATGGATAGATAAGTACTGTATTGTACAAGGATCTTGTTGGCCAACTTCTTGATTAGGTGCTGAGCGCCTTTTACTAGCAGCACTGGGTGGTACTGAGCCACCGTCTGATACATGAGTCACCATATGGATGATGCCTGTTACTTGTTTCATTTAACGGGGGTCTGACTTGTAGCACCTAGCGGTGTGTCATGGTTCAACGCCATGAGTTAGAGGCCGGGTATGCACGGGCACTTGTACAATATGAGAAACTGCGCACTATCTTATCCATCATTGAGTTTTAATTCCAACACTAACATGATGTAGACCTGTTAAATTTTACACGAAACTTGTGAATGACTTACATAGTTCTGGTTACATGCAACATGATTGATATTTACTTCGCTTACACTTGTCACCTTTACATGATTTGTTTCTGCTATTTGAATGAATAGTCTTACGCAATTCATTTTCAGTACTCTTAGGATACGTTTGTACCAACGTAATTTATTTATTTTTTTATTTATTTGTACCGTGATAGTACACGTGTTTCTTGTTTTTGTGTTACTTGCTGGGTTTAATCCCCTGGGTTTTCTTAAGCCCAGATCACGAAAGTAGAGAAGGGGAGATTGCTCCAGACAACGATCCTTACTTCACCAACCAGGTCGAGTAGAGAATACTAGCACAATACTATTTGGGTACTTCGCACCTCTTGTTCTTGTTTCCTTTTGCTGGGCACTGCTTTAACTTGTAGTATTTAACTCTTTTGTGTAAATATTTAGAGCAGTGTGCCATTTTATGTAATCAACTCTCTGTATAAATGAAATCCTTTCAGTTTCAGACATGGTTATTCATCTTGACATGGCAGTAGTTACGGTTATCCCAAGATCATGAGACTGTTGGGTTATTTATAGTATTTAAGCAATGTCGCCCATTTAAAAAAAAAAAAGAAGTAGAGCCGAAGTGGGGGCGTTACAGATTTGGTATCAGAGCCTAGGTTTAGGTGGGAGACCATATAACTACTGCCACATGAAAATATGTCTAAGATACACTCTCAACACTTTTTCCTTATCTTTGATATCCATCAGATCTAGTATCATACCTATTATATTATTTCTAATTCATTTGGAACATCTATCTTGAAACTCCATCTGATTAATTTCTCTTGGGCCATCACAGAACGATGGCGACCCAATCTTCTACTAGCGCAAACCCAAATCCTACGGGTGAAGAGTCTGAGCTTAGAACTATAGTGGAAAGAGTAGCGCAGACGCAAGAAACTACAACGATAATATTGGAAAGAATGCTACAGTCCAAAGAACAAGAAAGAACTAGGATGGTGTCAGATTTTCGAAGATTGCAGCCTTCAGTATTTTCCGAAACAGAAGGACCACTAAAAGCTGAGCAGTGGATTGTGGATATGGAGAATCTTCTGAAGGCAGCAAGGATTCCAAAGGAAAATCGTGTTGAAGTAGTATGCATTCAGTTGGCTGACATAGCTAGAACATGGTGGCTTGCAGAAGAAGTGAAACACCAGGAACCCTTAACTTGGGACAAATTTGTAGAGGCATTTCTTGCCAGATTTTTCCACTTATCAGCGAGACAAGAAATGAGGGAGAATTTCTAGGATTGCGACAAGGAGATCGAACTCTGGATGCATATGCCGCAGAATTTGTGAGGCTGAGCCGATTTGCCCCAACCCTGGTAGCTGATGAGGAGGAAAAGGCACACTTGTTCCAGCAAGGGCTGAGATCTCATCTGAGGGAGCACTTAGCAGGGCATAACTACAAGACTTATTCAGAAGTGTTTGAAGCGGCATGTCGTTTGGAACAAGTATTCGAGAAGAATAGGTCAGTGGCATTTAAAAGGTTGTTTGGGCAAGGAACAAGTTCATCGACCAAGAAATTTGGTGGTCCGCCAACAAAGATACAGATGATGATGCCAAATCGAAATTCAGTAATATGCAACTATTGTCATATAACAGGGCATACCCAGAACACGTGTAGAAGAGCTCAAGGGTGGTGCCTGGCATGCGGATCCTCTAGTCATCAATTGAGAGATTGCCCAAAGGTCCAACAATCAACAATAACCATGATCCCGTTTCAAGCAACAACCAGGCCAATAACAACGTCAGCCCAGAGAGTTCCAAGACCAGGCCAGAAAGGACCCTAGGAGAACTGACAACAAACCTATGTTAGGGCCCAAGAAAGAGCCGGACGGAGGCAAGAGCAAGTTAGACTAATGAATGCAGAAGAAGTTCAAACCACTGGAGGAGTCGTGGCAGGTATGATCTTAGTTAACAATAGACCGACAACTGTTTTATTTGATTCTGGAGCATCACACAGTTTCATCACTAGCATGTTTGTTTCCCGTAATTTTATTGATTTCACTATCTTACCTGCGGAGTGGAATATTAAGATCGGAAACGGTAGTATCATGACTAATAAAGACTGTAAACTATGTCCATTAGTAATTGATGGTAAGTGTTGGCAGTGAAAATTTCTAAGTAAAAAGGATTTTCCACAACAGAACGCGAAGCTAATTCTATAGCTCTGCGTTTGGCTACTTTTAGCCTCGCATTGAGTAAAACGGAGAGATGATCAATAGCTCCGTGTTAGCTCCGCGTATTTGGTTATTTAGCTCCGCGTGAGCAGATAACCAGAATCGCAAACTGATTGAGATTATGATTTGGGTTTATCCAAATACCAAATCAAGTCCAATCAGAATTCTTAATCAAGAGATTTAAATCAATATTAAACAATTGATTGGAATCCTTGATGAGAGCGAATTCTATTCAAATAGAAACTCTCTCAAAACTTCCCGGGGATATAAATACCTTCCTGGTGAAACCCTAGGGGAGGCTTTTTTTTTTGGGTCTTCTTCCCTTTGGTCTTTTTTATTTTCGGCAATCCAGAGATCAGAGACCATCTCCTTTCTTCTTCTCAACTGAGTTGATCCTTCGGCAAATCAAGTACGCGAGAGAGCCTTAAAGCCTTTTTGTGATCATCATCGTCTTGGAGAATTCAAGTACGCGAGAGAGTCTTGAGTTCGGGAAAGACAAAGAAGAAGATCGTCTACAGTCAGCTGATTTCTTCAAGAGAGAAGAAGTTCGACGTACCGATCGTCAACGGGAACTATTATAGATCCCATCGCCACTGATCCCACGAATTATTGTAAAAGAGAGAGATTAAAATATAAAATCCTCTCGTTTGTTCTTTTTTTTTTTATCTTGTTCACTTCTATTGTAATTTAAGTTAATTCGATGGAAGGAAGCAAAGAAAATTCTGCTACGAACAAACTGGCGACCACAGTGGGAGCCATCTCTTTCACTGATGAAGAGATTGTGGCGCAATCGGACGTCGACATGATCGGATCTGAAGTTAGACACGCTGGTTGTAAAAATCGACCAGTAGAAGTACGAGGAGTTCCTCTCCTCCGGATCAGGTGACTCGGATGAGACACGGCACTATTGCCGTATGTACTTCAATGCCCGAGTGACGGGTAGAAAGGTATCCACCGAGAGACGGGGATCCTTGGAGACTGCGGTTATAGCACCGGAGTTCACACGAGAAATCCTAGCCGAGGAGAAGCTTCCGACGGCCAAAGAAGACCTGGGAACTAGATTGACCAGAACCCAACTCCGAAACAGGAACCGGAGAGCGAGGCGTAAAGCCCTCAAAGCGCGCCTTGGACGCGGAGCTAACACCAGAGGACGCGAGGCTATGGTCCCTCGCAAACTGGCTCGCGCTACCTGCGAGACCGGTCTCTACCGGGTTAAACGCGAAGATACAACTTGCCTTAAATGTAAGGAAAAGCCAGCGTGTGATTTCCCACGCGAGGCTATTACTGAGCCTAGCGAGAGACGCGAAGCCAGTAAGGGTTGCGCTAGTCGCAAAATACCCAACACTCGCGAGTTACGCGAGTATAAAAACTCTTTAAATCTAGCGTGTGATTTCTCACGCGAGGCTATTACTGAGCCTAGCGAGAGATGCGAAGCCAGTAAGGGTTGCGCTAGTCGCAAAATACCCAACACTCGCGAGTTACGCGAGTATAAAAACTCTTTAAAGCCAGCGTGTGATTTTCCATGCGAGGCTATTACTGAGCCTAGCGAGAGACGCAAAGCCAGTAAGGGTTGCGCTAGTCGCAGAATACCCAACACTCGCGAGCTACGCGAATATAAAAATCCTTCAAAGCCAGCGCGTGATTCTCCACGCGAGGCTGATACTGAGCCAAGCGAGAAACGCGAGGCCAGTACTGATTGCGAGAAACGCAAAACTTTTGACACTCGCGAGAGACGCGATGACAATTGGCAAATAGTTGTTAGTCGTAAAATCGTGCTAGGCGCGAAGCTATGATCTGCGTTAAACGCAAAAATAAGCCAGCGTGCAAGAACTTCCCTTCACGCGAGGCAATCATTCTAGAAGCTAAACTTCTGAAGACTCACCAAGCCAGCGAGAGACGCGAGGCTAGTGTGGATAAGCGCGGAGCTATTCTTCAGGCCCGCAATGTGAAACGCGAGGCTATTCCTAAGCCCTGCAAAGATCGATCCGACACCAGAGTCAGGCTTAATCAGTCAAAGAAGCTTCAATGGGTTCCCAGACCTTCTCAAGAGTTGAATGGACCTCCTGACTCCACGGCTAAAGGCACTGATCTCAGGAAGCATCTCTCCAGGAAGAGAAGCGTAGAACAACTTCAAGCAGAACCTATCTGTCACTGCCAGCAACTAATGACCGCAGTGTCCGTTGTAATGGACAACTGTGGCTACAGCAAGAGCGGGGTATCTGCGTTTGATCGATTGATCGAGCCGAACAAGAACTCTGCGAAGAAACCAAAGACTGCTTCCCTGAGGCAATGGAGAGCTGTAACCTCCAACATGGTGGGGAAAGGAAAGACAATTGTAGAGACGGATGATGATCTGAAATCGAGTGATGAAGAACCTCATCGTATCACTCGACTTAAATCAGGTGCCGTCCCGCCTCGAAATTATAAGAGGCTTGCAAGGGGTTCCTATGACGAGGACAGTGATAACTCAGCTATAGCCTCGCCCCGTTCCTCAGCGTCGTCTCGACTACAGAAGTCAGCATCGCACATGGCAGATAAATCTGATGATATCAATCAGAGATTTGAAGCTCAAGAAAGAATGATTCGCGAGCAACAAAAGACGATTGAAGACCTTAAAGCCATGCTATCAAGGTTCGTCGAGGATAATAATAAACAGGGCAAGATGACTCCGAATGAAGAAGAACAGGAGGAGAAAGCCCACTCGATGCACGAGGACGAGGACAGATTTTCTTTCCATGATTTGCATGGAGAAAAGATTGAAAAATTGCAAAATCAACTCGAAACTTTGATGCATAAAAAAGAGTTGAAGGAGTCAGGGGTCTCTAGACCATATCCATCAGAATGGGACATGGTGCCCTATCCTCCAAAATATAAGCCGCTCAAGTTGGAGCCCTATGACGGGAAGGGATCGCCCAGTCAGCACATCTACTACTTCTTGTCCCAAGCTGGACATTTGGTGGGAAATGACCCTGTTATGACCAAGATTTTCGCAAGTACTTTGCGAGGGCCTGCCTTTACTTGGTTCATGCAGTTGCCCCCAGGTACCATTAATACCTGGTTAGATGTCGAGAAATTATTTCTCTTACGTTTCTTTGAGGATGATACCGAGATTACAGTTCATTCCCTCCTTGCAACCAGACAAGGAGAACAAGAAACGGTCAAAGATTTCATAGAAAGGTTCCGGGAGAAGTCCGTACATTGCAAACACGGAATGATCCAGGAAACTCTTATCGAAACTTGTCGACACAACCTTAAGACCAATGTGCTCCTCAAAATGGGGGCCGTAGAGTCTAAGACATGGAGGGACCTGCTCAAACAAGAAGAGTAAGCTGAAGACTTGATTCCCCGAGTTGAAGAGTCCCGTGGGACAAGAAGTGCTAGGGGTAGTAAATCATATACCCAAAACAACAGCAATAAGAACAAAGGGAAAGCAGCGATGTCGTCAGAAGCTGCTCCTCAGAAAACCAGTCCTCCGCCAGAGCTGAAGCCTCAAGGTCAGCGAGGATCAAGGCAAAGTAGACCGCAGCAAGAAAGGAATTACACTTTCAAGACGGAACAGACGCCTATCCTCTTTCACTTGCTCCAAAAGAAAGGAATGTTGAAACTTCCAGAAAATAAGAAGCCAGAAGACGCTGGCAAAACTAAAGATCCTAACTATTGTCTCTATCACCAGAATGTGGGGCATCCTACTGAGATTGTTATCCCCTTAAGAACAGAATCTAAGCACTAGTAGAAGCTGGAGTTCTGACGCTTAAGGAAGAGCAGAAGAAAGTCACTGCCAATATGACAACCATAGTGGTAGGAACCCATGAGTTCCCCGCAGGAGTGACCCCAATCTCTAAAGGTAAGATGGTTACGAAGAATCTCGACCCTCATAATAAAGCCCAAGAAGGACTTGTTCCTGTGATGACCCAAAAAGGGGAAGTCATGTGGGTTCATCCCGATTTGATAGAGGATGAGCAATGGACTACTATAGGAAGTCAAAAGAAGAAGCGGGCTATTAATGCTATCTCTGCGGATATAAAGGAAGAATATATAGCTTTGGGAACCTTCACAAGTTCTGAAGAGGAGCCCGAAACCATGGCCACTCATCAAGATGGGGCAGGCCCTTCCGGTACCCGATCCGGAAAGACATATCTTAAGGACTACACTAGAGTAGATCCGAAAGATATCTATGTGGAGCTTGCGAAACCCGTAAATCAGAAAGGGCTTCGTTTCCAGAGGAGGCCTGTCAGAGATGAAGGAGATAAAGAGTCTACCTTCAAGTTCGATATAATTACTCAGCTGGCCAACATCCCAGCACGAGTAACTCTTTATAAATTGTTGAGACTATCAAAATCAACACGTGAAGCGTTACGAGAGGCCTTGGCAGACTCTGAGTCATTCTTAGCTCAGATAGTCGAGCCGACCGACGAAGAACAGGACTCTTACCCCCGCTGTCACCAAGTGAGGAGGCATGTCCCACAGATTATCTTCTCTCCAGAAGACATGCAGGTGAGGAATATAAAGCACAACAGACCTTTATATTTCACCGGATATGTCGGATCCACAAAGGTGGACCGAATTCAGATTGATCCGGGTTCTGCATTAAGTGTCGTGCCCAGAAGGTTGATGCAGCTGTTAGGGATTTCCCTCCATCGTCTGACACCAACCAACACAACTATATACAGGTTCAATGCCAACAATAGCAGGCCCCTTGGGAAAATCAGACTCCGATGTCAAATCGGGGATTTGTGGATAGAGGCTACATGCTACGTCATCGATGCAGACACCTCCTACAACATTTTGTTGGGGCGGCCGTGGATCCATGCTCACATGATAGTCCCATCGACCCTCCACCAATGCATGAAATATTGCAATGAGGAAGGAGAGGTCCGGACGTTAATCGCCGACAAGCAACCATTCAAAGGGTTGGAGAATTATTTCACAGATGCTGCACTCTATAAACCAGCCCATGAAGTCTCCAATGACGATCATGGGAAGCCTCCAAAGCCCGATGATAGTGGCAATGAAGCTGATACCGAAAATGAGCTTCCTGGAGAAGATGACAAGGGTGATTATGAGATCAACCCTTACCTAGATTTTAGTTTAGGTCTGAATAATATAGTGGATGTAATAGAAAGTGAGTGGGTTATTAATGAAGACATAAAATTAGTCTACGAGCATGCTGTAGCTACTGAGTCTGAACCCTCTTGTACTTCCACTGAAGCGGATGGCCTATCCGAACTTGAAGTTCTGGCGGCATATCATATGCCACTTAGGTCATCCCTCCTCTCTCAGTCTAAAATAGCTGAGGAAAAAGGTCACTACTTTGAAGTGCCTTCTCGGAGAGGATCCCAAAGGCCGATTATGTTCGGCAAAGTAATTACGTCACCCCGGCGAAAGCAAAGCAGCGAAAGTGATGAACAAATATCACCACAATTTCATCTGTATGAACAGAAATCCCGACAGATAATGGAAAAGATGGGTTATAATTTTACCCAGAAGCCAGGATTGAACTTCGGGAAGGGGCGACGCAATCTTATACCCTCGTTCAGACCGAGAGGAAAGAGCCCCGATTATTATCAAAAGACCCGCAGGGGGTTGGGCTATGTGTCTACTCCACCCTCATCACCACTAAAAGATGAAGAGAGTTCTTCGGCCAAAGAAGATACATCTTCACCCGACCATGATTCGGATATAAGCACCGGTGCTTGGTTTCAGTGCTTGACGGCCAATATGGTTTCAGCCACATTAGAAAGCGACGAGGAACCAATCGATATCCAAGATGATTCCTGGGCTAAGCATATGGACACTCTCTGGGACGTCCGCTTCGAGCAGCGCGATCCGCCCACTGAAGACAAATTGATACAGGTCAACATGGGAACGGAAGAAAACTCGAAACCCATCTTCATAAGCGACACGCTAGCTCCATTAGAAAAGGAGGAACTTATATCTCTTATCAAAGAGTATATAAAAGTGTTCGCATGGAATTATGAAGACATGCCTGGGCTTGACCCTCAGATTGCCACACACCGGTTAAATATAAAAGAAGATGCTAAACCTGTTAAACAACAACAGATGCGTTTTCGACCGGAGTTGATGGAGGCAATAGTTGCTGAGGTCAACAAACTTATAAAATCTAGATTCATCCGTGAAGAACAGCATCCGGATTGGATTGCCAACATAGTGCCAGTTCGTAAAAAGAACGGTAAGATCCGGATATGCATCGATTTTCGGGATCTCAACGCTGCTTGTCCTAAGGATGAGTTCCCGCTTCCCATCACCGACGTGATGATAGACAATACTTGTGGTTATGAGAGGATGTCCTTCATGGATGGCTTCTCAGATTATAACCAGATCAAAATGAACCCGGATGATAAAAAGCATACAGCTTTCAGAACACCGCAGGGGTATACTGCTATACGGTGATGCCATTTGGGCTGAAGAATGCCGGTGCTACTTATCAACGTGCGATGAGCACTATATTCAAAGAACATCTGCGCAAGACAATAGAGTGCTACGTGAATGACTTGGCGGTCAAAAGTAAAAATAAAGAGGACCACCTTCAGGACTTAAGAATGGTCTTCGATCTCATGAGGAGACATCATTTAAAGATGAATCCCACTAAGTCATTTATGGGGGTGTCGAGTGGAAAATTCCTTGGGTTCGTAATAACTTCAAAAGGGATCTTCCTCGACCCTGAGAAGGTAAAAGCAATTAGCGAGATGTCGCCTCCCCGCAATCTTAAAGAATTGAGGGGGTTACAAGGGAAGCTCACATATATTCGGCGCTTCATTTCCAACTTATCCGGACGTTGCCAGCCATTCTCTCGACTTATGAAGAAGGGGGTTTCTTTTGTATGGGATGAGGCATGTCAACGGGCCTTTGATGACCTTAAAGAATACCTCACCAAACCTCCCGTTCTTATGACACCACTCCCTGGGCAGCCCTTCCTTATATATGTAAGGGCCATGGATAATGCCTTAGGAGCATTACTTGCTCAATATAATGAGCACAGCTATGAGCATGCCCTCTATTATCTAAGCAGGACAATGATCGGAGCCGAACAGCGATACACCCCAATCGAAAAGGAGTGTTTAGTAATGTTCGCTATTCAGAAAATGCAACACTATCTTTTTGGACAAACGATTCATGTCATATCACGGGTTAATCCCCTGAAGATTCTGATGACAAAACCGGGATCCTTAAATGGCCGGTTGGCGAAATGGGCATTACTGCTGTCGCTATATGATATGCATTTCGTCCCTCAAAAAGCCACAAAGGGACAGGCGATCGCCGATTTTCTTGCAGACCATCCAATCAGGTCTAATTCCAAACAGACATCAGAGGTTAATACAGTTAGCAAGGAACAACCATGGCAAATGTTCTTTGATGGTACTGCCAGACGATCTGCTGTGGGAGTGGGGGTTGTGTTTATCTCCCCACATAAACATGTACTTCCTAACGGTTACTCATTAACAGAACCGTGCACAAATAATATCGCGGAATATAACGCGCTCATTATTGGCTTGAAGATGGCTCTGCAACTGGGGGTGAACTACCTAGAGGCATATGGAGACTCTAAACTCGTCGTCAATCAAATGACGGGAGAGTATGAGGTCAGACATGAAGCCCTCATCCTCTATCATCAGCTAGCCATTGAACTAACTGGCTATTTTAAGCAATTCTACATCTCTCATATACCTCGGAATGAGAATGTATATGCAGATTCCCTTGCCGCATTAGCTGCAACATTGGCGATCCCGCTAGGAGAGGCTAAAAGCATCACCATTGGAAGCAGAGAGCTCCTTCACCCGAATATGGTTTTCCAAACCAAAGAAGTGTGTCAGGCAGGCTTAACTTTGGAATCCCGTGATTGGCGATTTTCATTTGTGGATTACGCTTTACATGGGATATTACCAGAAGATCCTAAGAAAGCCACCTCGATAAAGAGGAAGGCCCAAAGATTTTATTATGACCATAAACTTCAGACTTTATATAGAAAGTCAAGAGATGGTCTGCTGCTACGCTGTGTATCAAAAGCAGAAGCAGATGAAGTGCTGAGAGAAACACACGATGGAGTATGTGGAGCTCATCAGCCCGGTCCTAAACTTGGAGACCGTATAAGAAGGCTGGGATACTACTGGCCAAACATGATCTCGGAAGCAATGTCATACGCTAAACGATGTCATGCATGCCAGATACATGCTAATTTTATTCATCAACCCCAAGAATATTTGCACAATACTGTTGCAAGTTGGCCATTTGAAGCATGGGGGATGGATATTGTGGGGCCTATAACTTCCCCGTCATCCAGAGGACATCTGTTTATTCTTGCAATAACCGATTATTTTTCAAAGTGGGCCGAAGCTGTGCCCATGAAAGAAGTGAAGACGGCAGATGTAATCAAGTTCGTCAAGCATCACGTTATTTACCGCTTTGGTGTACCCCGACGGATTATTCATGATGATGGTCCGCAATTCATCAGTAAGGGATTCTCCAGATTCTGCAATAAGTTCAGAATCAAAGATATCGCTTCAACACCATATAACCCCGCAGCTAATGGGTTGGTTGAAGCCTTCAACAAGACGATCATTAAACTCCTTCGGAAGTTCGTCTCCTCTAATAAACGAGATTGGGATGAAAAGCTAGGAGAGTGCCTGTGGGCTTATCGCACCACTGTTCGCACCCCTACAAAAGCTACTCCATTCTCTTTGGTCTATGGAAGCGAGACCGTCTTGCCTCTCGAAGTCCAGATTCCTTCATTAAGAGTGGCTTTAGCCACAAAGATGACGACAGAAGAACGCCATCAGCAGAGATTGCAAGAATTAGAGGCGCTGAATAAAAAGCATCTTAGGGCTCAACAGCAAATTGAGTTGTATCAATCCCGAATTGCTCATACGTTCAATAAGAACGTTAAACCGAGGACCTTTAAATAAGGAGACTTGGTTCTAGCCGTTAAAAGGCCAATGGTTCTAACTCACAAGACAAAGGGTAAATTTGAGCCCAAGTGGGAAGGACCGTTCATTGTGGAGATAGTGTACTCCAGTGGAGCCTATCGCTTGATGAATCAAAACGGCGATAGGATGATGATGCCGATCAATGGCAAATTTCTGAAGAAATACTATGCTTAGTATCTCGGGGAGCATAAGCCTCCAATTTATCCAAGTTACGCAGATGAGCACTTGGACTTCTTCTATTCTGGTGATTTTTATCCAGTAAACCTGGCATGTTTGGTTCTCAAAGTTTGAGCAACCACTTCCAGTCTTTTTTTAGGCATGCGCAATTTGGCGCCTCTGACCTAAACCTGGTATGTTTAGCTCTCAAGTTTAAGCAACTTCCAGTCTTTTCTTAGGCATGCGCAGTTTGGCGCCTCTGACCTAAACCTGGTGTGTTTGGTGTGCCCAGTTCAAGTTACGCGAGAGAGTCTTGAACCGCCTCCAGTTTGGTTCTCAAGTTTGAACCACCATCAGTATTTTCTTAGGCATGCGCAGTTTGGCCCCTCTGACCTAAACCTGATGTGTTTGGTGTGCCCAGTTCAAGTTACGCGAGAGAGCCTTGAACCGCCTCCAGTTTGGTTCTCAAGTTTGAACCACCATCAGTCTTTTCTTGGACATGCGCAGTTTGGCGCCTCTGACCCAAATACGGTGTGCTTAGTTCTTAAGTTTGAACAACCTCCAATCTTTCTTTTAGGCATGTGCAATTAAGCGCCTCTGACCTAAAAAGTATGAATTACCCAACGCTGACTAGGCAATGGGAAGAGAACCAGTTTCTCGCTAACTCATCATACTGGGGTAAAAGTATGAATTGCCCAACGCCGACTAGGCAATGGGAAGAGAGCCAGTTTCTCGCTAACCCATCATATTGGGGTAAAAGTATGAATTGCCCAACGCCGACTAGGCAATGGAAAGAGAACCAGTTTCTCGCTAACCCATCATACTGGGGTAAAAGTATGAATTGCCCAACGCCGACTAGGCAATGGGAAGAGAACCAGTTTCTCACTAACCCATCATACTGGGGTAAAAGTATGAATTGCCCAACGCCGACTAGGCAATGGAAAGAGAACCAGTTTCTCGCCAACCCCTTCATACTGGGGGTAGAAAGTATGAACCACCCAATACCGATAAAGTAAAGGGAAGAGGAAAAGTTTGGCATTTAAGCCCAAACGAAATTCTCGACAACTTACCATGTTGAGGGGAATAACATGGCTAGCCCAACTCAAACGGTAGTTGGTAAACGCTAATCAAATCCGTTAATAGCTGGGGGTTTGCTAAAAATCTCATATTAAACTTTAACTTTTTCTTCAGTTCGAGAAATTGCGCATAAACAATACCAAGATAAATCGTTTTGACGACAAGTTTTTTGTTGGACAAGCAAATCTGTTTTGAAGCCGGCAAATAAAAGAGTCAAAAGAATCATCTTTATTAAAAAAGTGAAGATACAAAAATCAAAGAACCATCGAAGGTTATCTCTCTCTTGTTTTACGAAGTTCTCATTACAAGGAAAATAAAAGCGTAAAGAGAGATGAAACTATTGGCCTCCCAGGAGTCTCAATCTATTCATTGTCTCGTCCAAATTTCGACGATGAGATGACTCCACCGTATATTGGGCCTGTCTATGTAGTTCATCGTCGTTTATGGCAAGTTGCTGCTGACGGGACTCTTCAATCGCACGATTCCTGGCCGTCTCCTCCTGCTGAATCTGCTCCTGTTGGAGAACCAACACATCCCGCTTCTTGACAGACTCCCCTAATCGGAGTTCATTTTCTATTAAGATGGCCCGAGCCCTGGCAATGGTCTCCTGGGCCCTGGAGATGGCAGCTTGACTCTCCCCGATTTCATAGTTCACCCTCCTCAGATCTCCGAGAATGGACTCCCGACTGGCCTGGAGCTCTGTAAGCTCCTGAGACCATCTTTCCTCCTACTGCCTTAAAGTATTTCTTCGAGATAAGGATTCTGCCCGAAGCCGCGCCAACTCTATTTCAGTGATCGCCTGCACATCCGCCTGACGGAGTGCATGTAGCATGGTCATCTGTTCTTCTAAAGCTGCAAGGCGGGCCCGGTATGGAGCTGCTCGATCTTGTCCACCGAATTCTTCAATATTTCCTAGATAGCGGAGTAACAGTGGACGTGCGAAGTTGAAGAAATCGTGGCCAGAAAGAACCATCTCGACACATCTTTTTAACAAACGCATAAAATCCTCGACAGTGAAGCCGAAAAGTTTTTCAAGAGGATTTGCAATGTCAGTTAGCAAAGAAGGTAATGCCAAGGAAGATGTCGTAGGCAAGGGAGCAATAGTTGCTGGAATTGGAGAAGAAGAACCCCATCCCTGCATTAAATTCATAATATGGGGGACCAGTAGAGCCAGTGCAGATCTGGAAGAGCTGGAGACCCCAGACGACGTACCGCCAGTACAGATCACTTGGGTACCCCCACCAACAAGAAGAGAAGATGGGATAACTTCGCCCGAAGCTCCTCCAGTAGGAGAAGTATCTTCGAACGAGAATTTCAAATTCTCCTCCTCTCCTGCTGGAAGGCTTGAAGTCGGAGGAGTTGCAGGTATCTCAGCAGCCACAACGATAGTCGACGTTAAAACCGCTGACTGAGAAGGCACGCCAACGACTATGGGAAATGTCTCAGTGGAGCAGACTGGCGTTGGAGATGGCATGCTAGGAGACGGTGTGGCCTCCTTAGCAGCAGCTGCGATGATGACTTCTGTTCTTTCATCGCTCCCCAGTTCATCAATCGGGGGAACAGAAACAGGAGCCGGCGTGGAGTAATCAGCCGCAAACTCGCCAGCAGAGCTACCCACACCACCAACGGAGCCGGAATGGTCCATCCTATCGTCAGACTCCACCTGGGTAGTTGAATGCATCGGCGAGAGGAGTTGACCACCTGCATTTCAAGAAACGAGAAGAGTGGTATTACAGTAAAATAGTAATGGGTAAAACGTAAAACGCTAGGAGCTATACCTGGGGATACAAGTCCAGTTGTCGGACTTGAAGGGGGAGCCGTTGAAGTTTCCAACAATGTACCCGTCTCGCTACCCGTTGGTCGCGCCACAGGTTCTGCAACAGGCTCTATGGCCGAAGGAGCCGAAACCTCAACGACACTTGGAGCTTTAGCGGGTTCATCCTCCCTTGCTGAAACTGGGGGTAGAGCTGAAGCCAACAAGTCTGAAGCAAGTTTGACAGCCACTTCTTGGGGGGCTATCAAAGTCTCCTGCCCCAACTTTTGCTTCTTACCGGGGCTTTTCTTTAAGGCACCGCGGCGTTTGAGAGATGGACTCCGTGGACGAATGGCGACAGGCTGGGGATCTCCTCCAGCACCAGTATTGTCGTCATCATCACCGGCATCATCATCGTCAGACTCGCTGGCGTCTGAGGGCTCAGCCGCGGCGCCAAGGAATTCTTCCATTCCTTTTATTCTCACCCTCGAAGCACCTTGGCGGCTAATGTAGAGGCTTCAATCTCTTTGCAGCAACTGTGATTAAGAGAGAAGCTAGGAACATCAGCATTTACAATGCTGAACCAGTTGCAAAAGCAGAGTGTTGTGGTCAGTTCGGGTGTCTTCTGGGGCAAGGAGAATTCAGCCTCGGTCCCACCCACTGCAAAATGGAACCAGCCACGGGCGCCTTTATATAAATTTCCCTCGTAGGCAAGATCTTTATTTGGATTGCCCACATAAAGTTGGGAGTATCCAAATTGGCGAGCAAAGCGACTCGGAGTGTATGGCTCGATCCGACACATGAGATCTTGACGATACACCAAATGTCCAGGACGGATATTGAGGAGCCACCAGAACGCTCCTGCAGATAAAATAGTGAACTTATCTGCTCCCACGACGTCCTTCAGCCTCAATCCATATCCTTCACCAGGAAAGTCAGGAAAACACCGGAAAATCTCATAATTCTGAAAACTACGAAGAGTCTTCCGAATCTGGGACATATAATTGTGCATCCATGAAGAGCGTTCATACAGCTCTATAAAGAAGCACTTTTCGCCTGAACGACGCTCTGGTGCACTCATGAAAGATGGACAATGCAAGATGAGTCACGCCATTAAATAGACGTAGGGCAGCTCCACCCTAGGGTTTGGAGTTTTCGGCTGGGCAGTCTCTTTCGACTTGTCCTTTCCTCTCCCCTTGACCTTAATAGTGGGGAGGAAATCACGACAGAACACCCTCAGTCCATACTGCAAATTGCATACCATGGCGGGAAGAAGTCCAAGGGGTCGGCCATATGCGAGAAGAACTGCTGGATATACCACGGTCACTGCAATTGCTTCTTTCGGCAACGACGGCACGACACATCTCTTCAGCCACAGTATCAGAAATCCGGCAATGAGACCTCTGTTGGAGATTGAAAACTGGGCTTGATAATGGTAGCTCTTGAATGAAGTGCCGGTATCATATCCGTTCTCATTGGAGTCTGTAGTATAATACAGACGGTAATGGCTCCTGGCTACACGTTGGTCAATCTCTGGGATGGGGACAGGAGAATGACCATGGATAATGGCCGAGCTATCCTTAGAGTTTAAATTGGCAAAGAGATACTCGGCCCATTTCTTGTGGCCGATGCCCTGATTACGCGCACCGGTCAAGTCAGAGCAAATATGATAATGGCACATCATCTCCCAGTATGTGGCATAGATGCGCTCAACCTTAGCCATCAACATGTTTAATTCCTCGGTGGAAGGGATGTATTCTTCATAAGGGACTTCACCCATAGAAAGCTCGGAAACCTCGAACATCTCGTGGAGAGCGAATCCTAACTCGCCTACTGGTGTAAAGAGAGTGCAAGTCTCAGGATTATACATCTCTAAGAGGCAGTAAAAATGATAAGCGCTATGAGGGAACCCGAATTAGACATTCCTGATAGCTTTATACAAGCCAATATCCTTTAAGATGGGCTCGTGAGAATCCAGCATGTACTGAACGAGGCAGGCCCACCACATATTGCTAGAGGAGTAGACCCAGCCAGGCATTCTGAAATCACTAGCTGGGTATTGACCACCTCTTGCCAAGAACTCGGTCAAGAAAGTTCGGGCACGAGAGGGGACTTCTCCCACTGGAAGCTCCTTGCCAAATCGGCCTGGAAGCAAACCAGTTATGCATCTGGGGGCACCATCCTGATAGGGGCCTTGTGCACCAAATTTGCCTGTTGGGACGCCATCCTGTACTTGAGTCAAGCCCCACTTTAATTCTCGAGGCATCGCCAGCCTCTGAAGATAGACCAGAGGATGACCACGATTCATTCTGGACAGAAACATTAAAGCTTCGCCCGAGTTAGAGAGCCACTCGCGCTCTTCTTCAAAGAGGATCTCATCTGAGTGATCCATTTGGTCTCCGAAGAGGAATGCAGGCTTTTCCATCGCCTTTCTGTTCACGTCTTCGAAAGCCGCATCAGTTATGATCTCCCTCGCAGTGGTAGGGTGATACTTGATCAATTTCTCCTTACGATCCTTCGAGTCTGGCTTGTACGAAGGGTAGTGAAACGGAATTGGCCTGAAGGATCAGAGCCTCCAGCAAAGCCAAAGTAGTTCCTGTGAGCAAAGGGCTCCATCGAATACCCTACTGCGCAAAGGAGCACCAGAGTTAGAGAAGTTTCTCTAAGGCAGAAAATTTCTCTAAGTATGGACGCGCGAAACTAAAAATTAGAACGCGCGAAGCTAAAATAGCGCCGCGCGAAGCTAGAGATTAGACCGCGCAGAAGTCAAAAGAGCCTCGCGTTTCTACGCGACTGCTACTTAAAAGAGCCTCGCGTTTCTACGCGTTTGCTACTTAAAAGAGCCTCGCGTTTCTACGCGACTGCTGCTCAAAATAGCCTCGCGTTTCTACGCGATTGCTACTTAAAAGAGCCTCGCGTTTCTACGCGACTGCTGCTCAAAATAGCCTCGCGTTTCTACGCGATTGCTCCTTAGAATAGCCTCGCGTTTCTACGCGATTGCTCCTTAAAATAGCCCCGCGCTTCAAAACGCGAGGATGACGCAATAACTTCGCGTGAGAAGAAAGCCAGAGGCTTTTCTTCTTCTCCAAGCCTTACGGCCGGAATACGGCGATCTCGCCGATGAAAGGAATGATTGTTAGTTAAAATAAGGCCAAATCACTCTAAAAATGTTCTAAAGAGTTTCGATAGAGAGATCCTTACCCCCAATGGGTGAAATATGGGCCGGCGCGTTGCCGCCATGGCCGCTGCCACCACTGCTTGCCCCAGCCGCCAATGATGGAGCTGCGCGGGAAGTAGCACGAGTCTTGGGCGCCATTACCTGCGGAAATCGAGTGGAATCGATGGGAGATTTGGAGAAAACCGGTCGGAGAACGCTCGGATCGCCTGAGCTCTGATCGCCTGAATCTCTAGGGTTTCTGAAAAATTCTCAAGTAAAGTGAGAAGAAAAGGAATAGAGATTTTATTTAAAAGAGGGAAACCGCCTCTTGGAATTCGGCGCGGACTTCGGAGAAAATGACTGATCAGTTACTCCCTAAAACACGGAGCAGATAATCCCACGTGGTGATATTGAAAATGTGAAGTTACTTGCTTCGCGCAATTCCATGCAACCACTCAGAGCGCGAAGTTATTTAACTCCGCGAAACGCGAGGGTAACTTGGTATTTTAACTTCGCGTTCTCATGAAAAACTTGGATTTTTGGCTAAGTTAAAGATGATCCCTATTCGATCACTTCAGGTATTAATGATCTAAGTTACGCAGAAGAGCCTTAGATTATTTTACCAGAATTATTAACCATCTGTTTGTTGAGCAAGCAAAATTATTGAAGCCAACAGATAGAGAGAAAAATAATTTATCTTTATTCATGAAGCAAGATATTACAAAGAGGGAATTATAGCTCTCCCAAAAGCTTCTACATGATCATCAACTCATCAATAATCTAACGGTGAGATTTTTCTACGGGGTATTGAAGCTCAGTTCCCTAGTTCACATGCAAAAGATCTCCTCTGCAAATGTCAACTATGATCTGTCATCTAAAATGAAGCATGAGAGGAAAGGGAAGTGCTGCATCGAAGCACAAGCTGAACTGCAAGTGCTGCAGGCCCTCACTTGAGCTTGAAGCTCCTTCAATAGTTCATCTCCAGGAGCCAGAGCTTGAAACCTGCAACTATGTTGTAAAGTATATGCTTCTGACTTCCTTAGAGTTACTTCTACTAATGAAGATTGATGGATCCGCATATACTCCTCCTTGGAAAGGATTGGACTTACTGCAAAAGGAACAGAGTTTCCAAAAGAGTGAAAACGCGGAGCTAAGCTAACTCCGTGCCCAGTTGAAGGAATAGCCTCGCGCTTTAAACGCAGAGGATGACGCGATAATTCCGCGTAAAGGAGAGACAAGATTTCTTTCTGCTCTTTCCTGCTCTTTCAAATTCATCGCGACTGCTAATCAGAGATAGCCTCGCAATTCATCGCGACTGCTAATCAAAGATAGCCTCGCAATTCATCGCGACTGCTAATTAAAGATAGCCTCGCAATTCATCGCGACTGCTAATCAAAGATAGCCTCGCAAATTCATCGAGACTGCTAATCAAAAGATAGCCTCGCAATTCATCGCGACTGCTAATCAAAGATAGCCTCGCAATTCATCGCGACTGCTAATCAAAGATAGCCTCGCAAATTCATTGCGACTGCTAGAATAGCCCCGCGTTTTAAGCGCAGAGATGACGCGATAACTTCGCGTAGAGAAAAGACCAGAGTCGCTCTCTGTCTTCTCCTTTGAGCCTTACGGCCGAACGATGGCGACATTGCTGATAAGATAAGCAATTGGCCAGTTTTAAACCAAGTCAAAGCATCACAAAATGGTTCTTAAAAGACCGAAAGATGAGATTTTTACCTTCAAGAGTTGCTGCACAGACTGGTTCGCCGCTACAACTACTTTCATGGCTGCTGTCGTCGCCGCTAACATCGGCCGACGTGCACGAAGCCATACTCTTCTGGAGCGACATCCTAATGATGAAAATCTAACAGAGTCGAACGGAGATCAGTTGAAGATCGTTCGGCGACATCGCTCGCTCAATCTCCAGAGCTCTGGATTTCTCAGATTCTTTGAAAGAATGAAGAAGAAGACGAGCCAGAAGCTCTATTTAAAAGGGATAATCCGTCGCTTGGTATTCGGTGCAGAAATTCAAGGTGATTAATGAGGCAGTTACTCATTTCACTGAAGACGAAGTGAAGTTGATTAGCTCCGCGTAGGCGGGCTAAACCGGAGATAGACTTGGTATTCTAACTCCGCATCTCAGTTTAAGTATCGAAAGTATTTCAAAATTTGCTAAGTTCGAAACCATTTTGAAAACTTTGGAGGGAGTTCTGTTGGCAGTGAAAATTTCTAAGTAAAAAGGATTTTCCACAACAGAACGCGAAGTTAATTCTATAGCTCCGCGTCTGGCTACTTTTAGCCTCGCGTTGAGTAAAATGCGGATATGATCAATAGCTCCGCGTTAGCTCCGCGTTTTTTGTTATTTAGCTCCGCGTTAGCTCCGCATGAGCAGATAACCAGAATCGCGAACTGATTGAGATTATGATTTGGGTTTATCCAAATACCAAATCAAGTCCAATCAGAATTCTTAATCAAGAGATTTAAATCAATATTAAACATTTGATTGGAATCCTTGATGAGAGCGAATTCTATTCAAATAGAAACTCTCTTAAAACTTCCTGGGGATATAAATACCTTCCTGGTGAAACCCTAGGGGAGGCTTTTTTTTTTGGGTCTTCTTCCATTTGGTCTTTTTTGTTTTTGGCAATCCAGAGATCAGAGGTCATCTCCTTTCTTCTTCTCAACTGAGTTGATCCTTCGGCAAATCAAGTACGCGAGAGAGCCTTGAAACCTTTTTGTGATCATCATCGTCTTGGAGAATTCAAGTATGCGAGAGAGCCTTGAGTTTGGGAAAGACAGAGAAGAAGATCGTCTACACCCAGCCGATTTCTTCAAGAGAGAAGAAGTTTGACGTACCGATCGTCAACGAGAACTATTATAGATCCCATCACCACTGATCCCACGAATTATTGTAAAAGAGAGAGATTAAAATATAAAATCCTCTCGTTTGTTCCTTTTTTTTTTATCTTGTTCACTTCTATTGTAATTTAAGTTAATTCGATGGAAGGAAGCAAAGGAAATTCTGCTGCGAACAGTAAGGAATTTTATGCCAATTTACTAGTTATTAGTGGAGGAGGATATGATGTTATCATAGGCATGGATTGGCTGAGCACCTTCTATGCAGTGATGGACTGTAGGAGAAGGAGAGTAGTATTCCAGATTCCTGACTGTCCAGAGTTTGAATTTGTCAGTGAAAGTCAATCTCTAGAACCAGCTGAATCTAAGGTGTTTCCAAAGGGAGGAGTTTTGGAAGCTATAGAAATACGAGAAGGAATGATCCCAGTAGTATTAGAATTCTTGGATATTTTTCCTGAAGAGATATCTGGACTACTACCAGTAAGGATAGAAGAATTTACTATTGATATTATCCCTGGAGCTGAACCAGTTTGTAAGCCACCTTATCGAATGGGGATTGCAGAACTAGAAGAAATCAAGAAGCAAGTGGGCGAGTTAATGAAATTGGATTTTATAAGACCCAGTGTGTCACCTTGGGGAGCTCCAGTACTATTAGTAGGAAAGAAGGACGGGAGTAAAAGGTTATGTATAAACTACAGAGGTTTGAATGCAGTAACAATTACGAATAAATATCCATTGCCAAGGATAACTGATCTGTTCGATCAACTTGGAGGAGCGAAGGTATTCTCAAGAATAGATTTTCATTCAGGATTTCATCAAGTAAGAGTCCGAACAGAAGATATCCCAAGGACTGCATTTAGAACCAGACATGGACATTATGAATATTTAGTGATATCATTTGGGGTAACTAATGCTCCAGCGGTGTTTATGAATTTGATGAACCATGTTTTTACTCAGTATTTGGACAAATTTGTGGTGGTGTTTATTGATGATATATTGATCTACTCTACGAATGGAGAAGAGCACGTTAAACATTTGAGGATAGTATTACAAACTTTAAGGGAACAAAGGCTATACGGAAAATTGAGCAAATGTGAATTTTGGTTGAATAAAATTACTTTCTTGGGTCATATAATATCTGAAGATGGTGTATCAGCAGATCCTAAAAAGATAGAGGCTGTGATGGATTGGCCTGTACCAAATCAGTATCAGAAGTTCGCAGTTTTCTGGGGATGGCTGGATATTACAGGCGGTTTGTACAATATTTTGCAAAAATTGCGTCTCCTCTAACTAAGTTGATACGAAAGGGAATCGAATATGTCTGGACAGAAGGATACGATAAGGCATTTGAAGAATTGAAACTATGACTGACAACATCACCTGTGTTAGCAATTCCAGATAACACTGGAGGAATGAAAATCTATAGTGATGCTTCAAAACTAGGACTGGGATGCGTGTTGACTCAGCATGGAAGAGTGATTGAGTTTGCATCAAGACAATTAAAACCTCATGAAAGAAATTATCCCACTCATGACTTGGAACTAGCATCAATAATTCATACTTTGAAAATTTGGAGACATTACTTACTAGGACAAAGGGTGGAAGTGTACACTAATCATAAAACTTTGAAATATATTTTCACTCAAAAGGAACTAAATATGAGACAGAGACGATGGTTGGAGTTAGTAGCAGATTATGACTTGGAAATTAAATATCATCCAGGAAGGATCAATATAGTGCCAGATGCTCTGAGTAGAAGACCTGCAATAGAAAGATTAACTCAACAAAAGGAATTGTTGGCAGAAATACAAAGGATGGAATTAGAAATAATTCTACCAGGAATGATAGCACAACTTATGGAAATGCGACTACAGTCACCATTGATAGAGCAGATCAAGCAAGCCCAAGTCGATGATGAAAGCTTCCAAAGGTTAAAGAGCAAAATTGAGACAGGTAAGAGGCCTGAGATGAAGATACACTCAGATGGGACTATTAGATTCAGGGAGAGGTTATGGGTGCCCAAGGGAGAGACAAGGAAGAGAGTTTTAGAAGAAGCTCATAAATCAGCATATTCCATTCATCCCGGAGGCAATAAGATGTACAAGGATATGAAGAGGTACTTCTGGTGGCCGGGCATGAAGAAAGAAATTGCAAGACATGTATCTATGTGTTCTACTTGCCAACAAGTGAAGGTCGAACATCAGAAAATAGCTGGATTACTTCAACCCTTAACAATTTCAGAATGGAAGTGGGAACAAATATCAATGAATTTTGTTACAGGATTACCAAGGGCACCAAAGGTAATAATGCAATTTGGGTGATAGTAGACCGACTGACCAAGTCAGCTCATTTCATCCCATTTAGGGTTGGTCAGTCAATAGAAGTATTAGTAAAAAGATTCATGCAGGAAGTGGTGAGGTTACATGGAGTTCCATTTAGAATTGTCTCAGATAGGGATACAAGATTTAGATCACAATACTGGAAGAAATTGATGGATAGTTTAGGAACACATTTAGACTTGTCTTCAGCATATCACCCACAAACAGATGGACAATCAGAACGAACTATCCAAATACTTGAAGACATGCTTAGAGCATGTATGCTAGATTTTGGAGGATCTTGGGAAGACCATTTATATATGGCGGAGTTTTCCTACAATAATAGCTATCAAGAGAGTATCAAAATGGCACCATTTGAGGCTTTATATGGCAGGAAGTGTAGATCTCCATTATGTTAGAATGAGATTGGAGAGCGAAGTATTTTGGGACCTGAATTAATTACTCAAGCAACAGAGCAAGTAAAGGTTATTAGGGAACATATGAAAGCTGCACAAGATAGACAAAAGAAATGGGCAGATCGACGTAGAAAATCATTGGAGTTTGAAATAGGAGATAAGGTATTTATCAAGATATCGCCAATGAAAGGAGTGATTAGATTCGGCAAGAAGGGAAAGCTTAGTCCAAGATATATTGGACCATTCGAAATTATAGAAAGAATTGGGAATCTTGCATACAGATTATCATTACCTCCTGAGATGGAAACTATTCATGATGTATTCCATGTGTCGCAATTAAGGAAGTGCTTGGGCAACGAACATAAGGCTGTGGACTTGTCCGAGGTGGATCTGAGATCCGATCTAAAGTATGAGAAATAACCTGTAGCAATCACTGATCGACGGGAGAAAATCCTAAAGAACAAAGTGATACCGTTGGTCCTTGTTTCATGGGATGCACGATCACCTAGGGACTCCACTTGGGAACTTGAAGGCGATATCAAAACAAAATACCCGTTCCTATTTTCATTATCAGGTATGTAAGTTGAGTCTATTTTTATATGACAACACGTACCTATATATAATAGTATACTTTTTAAATTTGGAATTTCGAGGACGAAATTCTTTTATTAGGTGGGTAGAATGTAACACCCCAAAACTATCATTACAAATTATCAAGTCAAAAGTTTCTTTCTATAACCCTTCAAATTTAATTTCTAAGGGCACTTTCTTGGCATTTTGGGGGATAAAACGTTAGAAGAGAGTGAGAGGTGGCACTCTAGTTGACATTTGTCATGCATACAAGAAGCCTTAGGACTAGGCCAGAGGACAAAGTGACCAAAATGCCCTTAGGTATATAAATAACCTTATTCTCTCAAAGAGAATTCTTATCAAAATAACAAAATAAAAATCACTCTTTACCCTTGGTTCTTCTAGTTCGTTGAGTAAAGGAAATAGAAGGGAGGCTTTGCGAAAACAAAGGAGGAGATAAAAGGGAATAGAGGCAAGTATCACCTTGTTCTTGTTCTCTCTTTGAATTGTATTTGAGTGCAAGTAGCAAGTATGATCTTTCTTGGAAATTATTTGATTTGTATTATGAGTACATGATTCCTTTTTCTTTATGGATAATTCTACATCATTTTGGATCTGCATACTTAGCCTGATTTACGGATGTTGGCAGTGGAAAATTTCTAAGTAAATAGGATTTTCCACAACAGAATGCGGAGCTAACCTTTCAGCTTCGCGTTTGGCAATTTTTAGCTTCGCGTTTTGCTATTTTTATATTCGCGTTTGGCTATTTTTAGCTTCGCGTTTGGCAATTTTTAGCTTCGCGTTTGGCTATTTTTAGCTTTGCGTTTGGCAATTTTTAGCTTCGCGTTTGGTTATTTTTAGCTTCGCGTTTGGCTGTTTTCAGCTTCGCATTTGGCTGTTTTCAGCTTCGCATTTGGCTATTTTCAGCTTCGCGTTTGGCTATTTTCAGCTTCGCGTTTGGCTATTTTTAACCTCGCATAAAAACTCCACGTTCAAGTGAAACACGGATTTATACACTTGGCATGATTCACGGATTTATGATAACATGACATGTGAATATCAACATGATACATGAAGGTAAGATTATTCATGAGAACAAATTCTAGTATCTTTATTACACGACAAGATAACAAATTCTAGTATCTTTATTACACGACATGATAACAAATTCTAGTATTTTTATTACACGACATGATAACAAATTCTAGTATTTTTATTACAAGACGTGATAACAAGTTCTAGTATCCTTATTACATGACATGAAGTATTCTTATGATACATGTGTACATGATTCCAAATCTTGATTCCTGAACTCTTGATTCTTGTGAAATAATATGTATACAATTTGACATGAAAGTCCACGTGTTTCCTTTAATTCACGTATATCATATGCATTACTAACATGAGAAAAACTACATGATGGATAGATAAGTACTGTATTGTACAAGGATCTTATTGGCCAACTTCTTGATTATGTGCTGAGTACCTTTTACTAGCAGCACTGAGTGGTACTGAGCCACCGTCTGATACATGAGTCACCATATGGGTGATGCTCGTTACTTGTTTCATTTAACGGGGTCTGACTTGTAGCACCTAGCGGTGTGTCATGGTTCAACGCCATGAGTTAGAGGCCGGGTCCCGGGTATGCACGGGCACTTGTACAATATGAGAAACTGCGCGCTATCTTATCCATCATTGAGTTTTAATTCCAACACTAACATGATATAGACCTGTTAAATTTTACACGAAGCTTGTGAATGACTTACATAGTTCTGGTTACATGCAACATGATTGATATTTATTACACTTGTCACCTTTACATGATTTGTTTCTGCTATTTGAATGAATAGTCTTACGCAATTCATTTTCAGTACTTTTAGGATACGTTTGTACCAATGCAATTTATTTATTCTTTTATTTATTTGTACTGTGATAGTACACGTGTTTCTTGTTTTTGTGTTACTTGTTGGGTTTAATCCCCCTGGGTTTTCTTAAGCCCAGATCACGAAAGTAGAGAAGGGGAGATTGCTCCAGACAACGATCCTTACTTCACCAACCAGGTCGAGTAGAGCATACTAGCACAATACTATTTGGGTACTTCGCACCTCTTGTTCTTGTTTCCTTTTGCTGGGCACTGCTTTAACTTGTAGTATTTAACTCTTTTGTGTAAATATTTAGAGCAGTGTGCCATTTTATGTAATCAACTCTCTGTATAAATGAAATCCTTTCAGTTTCAGACATGGTTATTCATCTTGACATGGCAGTAGTTATGGTTATCCCAAGATTATGAGACTGTTGGGTTATTTATAGTATTTAAGCAATGTCGCCCATTTAAAAAAAAAAAAAAAAGTAGAGCCGAAGTGGGGGCGTTACAATTGTCCAGTATGGAGATGGAAAAAATCCGACGCCTTTTCAGTCAAATCATTGTATGGCTTTCTTAATGATGGGTGGGTGGGTGGTTTAGATCCAAACATGCAATTCACATTTGGAATGTAAAATGCCCCCTCAAAGTTAAATTCTTCTTTTGGCTTTTAGAGAAGAATGCAGTACTTACTTGGGATAATCTGTAGCATAGGGGTTAGCAGAGTCCCACTAATTGTGTGCTATATAGCTCACCCACCGGAATAATGTCACACACGATATTAGAATGCCCCTACTCTAAGGTGATTTGGATGGAAGTGGCTTACCGGCACAACATCCAGTTACGGGGAGATATCTCGTCATCAGTTTGGACACGATTTGAAATTAGGGGTAGTAGTCCTAATGTGCTTAGGAGTATCATAATTGCTATAGTATGAAATCTATCGTTGGAAAGAATTAGAAGAATTTTTACTGATAAGCCTTATAGTTTGGAACACTATATTTACTGTATTACCAACGATGTGTTATTATGGATAACAACTTTTAAAGACTCAGGGGCGATCTCCCATGCCACTCATCCCATAAACAACGTCACTGAGACTTTGAGGCTGCCACATGGCACAGCAGATCAAGAAGATGGTGAGGAGGAGGTGGTGCGCGACATCTAGGAGAATGAGGATTAGGGGCAGTGGACACCCATCGACTACATTTATGATGACACTCATGGGTTATACTAGATTATTATAACTATATAGTTTGTACTAGACTACGTTATTGCCCACTTTTGCTTTGGGTTGGGTATATGTACTTTTCTTTTTTTTCAGCTTGTAAGTTCTGTTAAAACCATTTTAATGGAACGCGGGGGCACTAGCTCACTGTTTTTTTATCAAAAAAATTTCAAATAGAATTTCACTTTTCATTAATTGGAATATAATTTAGATGAAGTGAATAACAATATTAATCTAACTGGACCAAGAAGATGAAATTTGATAATCTTAATATTCTACTAGGTTTGCTCTTCTAATTACCCTAAATCTTGCATTAGTTTTGGTGTGGCCACCTCTATGTTTGGACATTCATATCCATGGACTTTAAATTGTGACCACAACATGCACATACACATACGCACATACATATAGTCTATTTTCACTATTTGTTTTCAAAATTTTTTTGGGAATATGATCTCAAACCCCTTTAGTTCACTTATGCTTTTTTTAGTTTTAGATTTAATTCAGCTTTTTCACGAAGTAGACATAAATTAATGGTTTTCGATTAATATAATATTTTATATCCATTTAACGGAAGGCATATAAGCTCCCAAACTCATGATATTTGATTCTAAAGAAGATAAAGAGGTGGAGATCATGATTTCACAAAATTTGGAAAAAAAAATAAAAACTTCATTTGTTAGTCGCTCACTTACTTGACTTATTTGATTTGGCAACTCATTTACACTAATGTCATTGACACACATGGTTGAATCTATAAAATAATAGTCCATTTAACATTAATCTAGTGTCAATCCTATAATCAAATTTAATAATAACAACTAAATTTGTTTTCATATATCCGTGCTAATTAACCTCATGTGTTAAGTGATAATGATCTAAAACTAATATATGGAATTTCTGATGTTTTGAATGTTTCTTGCATAGACCAAGAAAATTGTCAATTCTGGTTGACCGTTGCTGATCAGACCCGTCAGTAGGCAAGACAAGAATAAGTAGGGGTGCTGATGCAGGACGGAACCGAAATTAGGGTTAGGATTTGAAAATTAGAGTTTTTTTTAGAGAAATTAGGGAAGAACATGGAAGAACTTATAGGGGGTTTAGAAATCTACCCAGGCAAATCCATGCCCACTCTCTATAAATCCACGAGGAAAGATTTACTCAAACGAAATCTACGCAAAAAATTTATCAAAATTTTTAAAATATTATTTATCTTCTAATTGTCTATAAAATACTTCATACAGAGTTTATTTATAGAAAAATTCTAATAAAAAAATCCTAATAGAATCTAAAATCCTATCGAATCTAAATCAAACTAAATCAAATCCTATCAAATCTAAAAAACAAATAAAATCATCTGATATCAAAATCTATCTCCATCAATTCTCTTTGACTTTAAATATTCATCCCCGATGAATGCGGAGATAAGAATTGCAAACAATATCCGGGTTGAACTGATCGGTATCCACGAAGCATCCCAATTGGGCCATGGTAGTGGTCGATGAATCGTATCTAGTAAATCACATTTGAACCAAGGCGGTGGAGATAAAACTGGCTTTTTTCGTGAATCAGTTTCAGATGATTGTAGATTCCACAAATTATTCTAGTCATGAATAGTAAAAGCAAATTTTTTTCGAAACTTCATATGAATCTGCATGTTGAATAGGTAATTTCTTAATAATTCCTATAATGAATCTCTGAATAGGAACTGAAACTTTTATCTCATCATCAACAATAACTTCTTTTCTGTCTGAAGTATTGCTTTAGACTGGAAGTTCCTGTACTCGCTGTACATCTGTAATTGATATGCAAATACTATCAGTAAATACAAATTGTCGACGAAGTTTCTTACGAAATTTTAGCAGAAAATCTTTTAAAGAAACTGTTGGTTTTATGGGCATGTGATATAGGAGAACAGGAGGTAATTCTGTTGGCTTATTCTCATGAATATGATCATCAGGTACATCCTTATGTAGCTGAAACTTCACAGTTGGTTCCACTGAGAGATCGTCAGAAATATGAAATTTTGAGTTTTCAATTTCTATGGATGAAAAGGAAGTTCCATCTGGTATTACTAATGGCTCATCATGAACTTCTGTATCCAATATGGTCTCCAAAATATATTCATAATCAAAAGTAGGAATATTTATTTTGACGTTTTTGGTGATACTATCATTGTTAACAATTTGACTTTTTTCATCCCTTTTCTCAATGTACTTCCAAAAACATGATTGTTCGGGTCTCTTATTGATACTGTAAGTATTCGTTTGCATTTTTCAAGAGCATCAATCATACATTAAAGTTTTTCATTATTTGTTTTAGGCTCAGACGATAGAAACTGATGAGATGATGATAATAAATTTGGAAGGCGATATTGAGCATACCGATTACAAAGTAGACGTCGCAAGATATCCTAATCCAAACATAATTTATACACTCTACTCCAAGTATAAACTTCTCCACCTAATTTTTGTCGGACGTAAAGACATTTCTGTATAGAAGTCAGATCGAAATCTAGAAAGAAATCTTAGATATGATTCTCTCAATTTTGATAATTTTGTCGATCATCAAAACCGTAAAACATGGGTATAGTAGCATACATATCACGCTCAACTTGCAATTTTTTAGCATTTGTGTTTATGTAATGACCATAGAATATGAACTCTATATATAATCAATTCAAAATTTTAGCTCAAAAAGTTTAGAAAATACCCAAGAATAACGGCGGCTCGAAAACGGCGTGAATCAGAGTTGAAACGGGTTTCGAATCAAAATAAAACTCTTAACAGGTCTGCTGCTCTTAACAGGTATGCACTGCTGTCGGGTCGGATCCACTGCTGTACTGAACCCAATAAAAGTAAATGGGTTGGTTATGGTTGCGGATCGGGTCTAAGTGAATTAAATCCAACTCTTTTCTTTTCTCCTTGGAAGTGGGTTTAATTAAATGGGTCCAATTCAAATTCGAATCAAACCAATAACTCAAAACAAACCCAATAACTGAAACCAAATTCAAATTCTTTTCTTCCTTTGTTCTGTTGTAGGGTGAGGCGTACGTGGGTGCGGATAGCCAGCGGAGGTAGAGGCAAAGAGGACAGTGAGAAACTTGGGTGGCTATAGTTGGAGAGAAAGAAAAACAAGAAGAAGGAGAAGAAGAGGAACAAGGTGGGGTGGGTGCTGCTGGAGAGAAGAAGAAGGGGAAGAAATTGATTTTTTTTCTCTCCTCTCTCTCACAGATCTGAACTGAACTCCCCTTTTTTTCCTGTGTAGATCTAGTTTTTTTTTCTTTTTTTTTTTTTCAGATCTACTGTCTCTTTCTTTCTTTTTTTTCTTTTCTTTTTTTTTTATCTGTTCCTCTCTTCTTCTCCCTTTTTTAATTTAAAAATATAAACTGAAACAAAATCAAAAGAAGATGAAGATAGAAAAGAGAAGATGAGGATGAAATTTAGGCTCTAATATAAAGTTTGATGCAGGACGGAAGCGAAATTAGGGTTAGGATTTGAGAATTAGGGTTTTTTAGAGAAATTGGGAAAGAACAGGGAAGAAGTTACAGGGGGTTTGAAAATTCACTCAGGCAAATCCACACCCATTCTCCACGAATCCACAAAAAAAGATTTGCTCAAGCGAAATTCACGCAAGAAATTTATCAAAACTTTTGAAATATTATTCATCTTCTAATTGTCTACAAAATACATCATACAGAGCTTATTTATAGAAAAATTCTAACAAATAAAATCCTAATAGAATCCAAAATTTTATTAAATCTGAATCAAATTAAATCAAATCCTATCAGATCTCAAAAACAAATAAAATTATCTCATTTCAAAATCTATCTCCATCAGGTGTTCCAACAATCACCATGTACTTATGAGATACAAAAGTATAGTTGCACAACTTGACAAGTAATATAGCCATAGTTATATATCCATCAATCAGTTTCTTCCCCAACTTAGTGTTATTTATAATCAATCAAAATTCGAATATAGTTATGTTGAGTCCAAGTTATATTAATGTCAATTTTAATATTGTTCATTCATGTCAAGTACAATATTTCCATTCAGTTTGATTAACTTATTAGCAATGTAGTTCTCCTATTTAATAAGTTTCTTCAATCCATATTTTACTGAATAGGAAATATTTTTAATTAAATTAAGATTTTACTGATTTTGAACATCATAGGGATAAATCAGCCAGTTATGAGTAAGGGAGTGAGAGATTTTTCATGCGAATACGTTCCTTGATTAAAAATTACTTAACATGAACTCTTGCTTAGACACTGATATAGGATGATATCACAAAAAATATTTTTACTATTTTAAATCCTATGTGATTTTACCATTATAACGTCTATAAATTATTCATGGATTTAGAT
>JAYEPQ010000016.1:31153440-31228440 GCA_036321105.1 Dracaena cambodiana
AAATCAAGTAATTACAACAAGCAATCAACAAACAATCAAGAAAAGAAATTGCAGTAATTAGTTAACAATCAAATAAATAATTGATAACAATATGGTAATGACTAAAAAAAAGTAAAAAACGTAACATAACATAATATAACATAGAATAAAATAACACAACCCAAAATAACATTAAAAAAAAACATAGTTATGGTGCACTAGGTTATTTTCGACTATTAGACGGCACAAGATTCACATTAGGTATCATAATATAATATAACTAGCTCCATAACAGGTTATTTTCAAGACTGCAATATATTTATATAAATATAATTTTTTTACAATCATTAAACTAATAATATACTATAAGAAAAATACGTAATACGGGTGGGGTCGCTACATCTTGGGGGCTTATAAGTAGATTCACATTGAGAAAACTTAAACAAGTCGTTAGGCAACTAAATAGGAGAAAGTGGGTGATAGGTCAAGATAAATTTCTCTTACTCTTTCTTAGGATATGCTTAAAGTAGATGCAACAAGGATGATGGGCACATTTTAATAGGAGACATTTGAGTGGGGAGACTCAAGTTACGTTTAGTCATTCTCTTTTCGAAGAAATTAAGACAAAAACGACTATATATTATATATGGTGGAAGATTTCAACCATCCATCTACTCTAAGCTTAAGTTAATATCAATGAACAAAATCCTAAGAAATTATATTGGGCCACAAACGTGTTGGTTGACACAATAAAAATGGGACAATCAAGAGCCATAATTTTAGGATTTTGTCGCTTAGATTCAAAAGATTGTATTATTGTTGGGAGGGAGAGTAGAAATGATTCTCTATTTTGATTTTGATTTTAAAGGAGCAGGAATATTGGAAATACAGAAACGGAGTAGTGTATAAAATGTCAAAGAACTTCAAGAATGGTTGAATCTAGCGGATGAGTGTGGACTTTCCGTGCAAGTGTAATAGATAATGGCGGTGTAGTGGCAAGCCTTGGTGTAGTGGCAATCCATAAGGCTGTGTTTGGATTGAGGGAAAATGCAGGAAAAGAAAATAAAAGAAAATGGAAAGTTGCTTTCCACTGTTTGATTAGAGGGAAAATTAGAGAGAAAATAAAAGAGAAAGAAAGTGAGAGAAAATATATTAGATTTTTTTTTTCTTTTTCCTTATCATCCTCAAACCCAGAAGAAAATGAAAGAAAAGGAAAGATGTGAGAAAAAAGAAAAAGAGAGAAAAATTTTTGCAGAAATTTCCTTATAATTTTAGTTCCAAAATATTTTTAACTTTTGTGAAGTTTGGACCATTTGGTTATTATATGCTTAATTATTTAAAAATTAAAAATTATATTAATAATATGTAAATTAATATTAAAATTTTCTATAGTTTAATTAGAATTATATTTTCCTTTTAATTTTTTATTGAGCAACCAAATATAAAAAACTGTTTTCTTCTAAAATTTCTTGAGATTTTCTTCTTCATTTTCTTTCTAACAAAACATAAAAAAGGAAACTAATTTTCATATCATTTTCTTTCTTTTTCTTTTCTTTTCCTTCATTTTTTCTCAATCCAAACACAGCCTAAAAGGGTATGTAAGAAAAAAAGAAAAAAAAAAAAGTTTGGGAGTTGGGAACCGTTAATGATGAAATGTCCTCTCTATATAAGTAGTGGGAAAAATTTTGTCATTCAAAAAGAAAGATTTGAAGATCTTTTGTTTTATAGATAGTAGATAGATACAGATACAATAAAAGGGTAAATAGAACGGAAGGTGGTAGTGCCTTCTATTTCAGAGGGGAGGCATAGTATGTATGTGCTCATTTATGTGTCATTTTTTTTGGTTATTATATCTCGAACAGATCCATTCTGTTATCGGCGCCCACGAGCACCAAAAGGATGTTAACTAGCTGTATTTGAATAAAACAGAAAGAAAAATGTATGATATATATTCAAATAAACGTCAGAACTGAAGAAGTGTCGGATGATACTATATATTTATTTTCAAATAAACGTCACAACCGAAGAAGTGTCGGATGATATATACTATTGATCTTACTAATGGTTGGAGTTTAAAGGAACCATTAAGTAGCATTCAAACCATTTTTCACCTTGGTTATTATGGATATAATATAATACCCGGTTCAAATAATCTCACATCGGTTATGAGACAATGACTGGTTTTTAATAATTCCCATAAATGCATAAAGCATTCTTAACTAGTCTTTTTGGAGAGAAAATCGTGGCTAATTATAAATTATTTCAATTTTACTCTACTGGAAATTTAGCATATTCAAAATGAATAAACCGAATATATTATTGTTACCTGTTATACCCATAAACTGTATATGAGACAGGACGTGAAATCAGACCGTAAGCGGGATGTGGTATCAGAGTCAAATATCAGTCGGAAATATACAGAACTAAGTGCTACACAGAACAAATGTCATATGCTAAAAGGGCCAACAAGGTTTAAGTGCAGTATAAAGTGTACGGAAGTAAGTACTACATAGGACAAACATCTGGTCCTAAAAGGGTTAGCTGGAAGTATTCGTAACTAAGTGCAACTGGAAGCGTGCAGAACTAACTACTATACGGAACAAATGTTAGGTCCTAAAAAAGCTAGTTGGAAGTGTGCAGAACTAAGTGTAGTAAAATTATATGGAACTAAGTGCTATACAGAGTAAATATTAGATCCTATAAGGGCTGGCCAGAAGTGTGCGTAACTAAGTCATTTATGGAACAAACGCTATATTCTAAAAAGAAGGAGAATGTAACCGTTACTGATTATAAACTATTTTTTGTTCTTATTCTACCAGAGATTTAGTATATTCAAACCAAATATGTTGCCAGTAATTGTTGTACGTACTCGTATACTGTATATATGAAGCGGAACGTGGTATTAGAGCTAAATACCAGTCGGAAGTATATGAAACTAAGTGCTATATGGAACTAAGTGTTACGCGAAATAAACCTAGATCCTAAAAGGGAGGAGAACATAACATCCCAGCTCACATAGCTAGCCTCTATAGGGAGGAAACAGTGGTTAATTATAAAATATTTTAATTCTTGTTATTCTATTGGAAGCTTAGTATTCAAACTAAATATGCTGCTGGTATCTATTGTACATATTCATATACCGTATATTTCAAGCAGGATGTGACACACACACACACACACACACACACACATATATATATATATGAGAAAAAATGGAAATGAGCTGAGTTACCTGAGCTGCAGTTCATTTCCAATATCTCTAATAATTTTTTTTAAAAAATTTATTTTGGATTATGATCTTGATCCCTTAGGGTTCACTCATATCCAATTTCTTGGATTTTAGTTTTGATTTGGTCCTCCATCAAGTTAACACAAAATGAACGGTTTTCAATGAATAAAACATTTTGTATCCACTTGATGAAACGGTAAAAAAACTCCAAAATTTATGAAATTTAATTCTAAAGAAGTTAAGAAGGTAAAGATAGTAATTGTTAAAAAAATTGAAGAAAAATCATTGGATGATTATAGTTTTGCCGCTAGCTCACGTAACTTTTCATGAGCTGGCAGCTCACTTACAGTAATCCATATATATATATATATATATATATATATATATATGTATATATATATATATATATATATATATATATATATATATATCATAGCTAGTTAAGTAGGCATACATAGAGATAAAATTCAAGATTGTCATGTTCAAATCAAGTTTTTAATAGTCCACCATTCGTTGACTACCAAATTACAAATATAAGTTGCTGGTGGTTTTATTTTGGATTATTTCTTGTGGACATTGTTACGTGTGATGAGCTCAACGCATTTCAACCAAGTCTTTCATGTAGATTTCTTTAAGAAGTGCGTCAGCTAGCGACCAAGAGTCTCGTTAGTTCTAACCAATTCTATGCAATAACAAGATATCTCTCATTAAACTCTCCCTGTCTAACTTTTATCTACATGAATTTTTCTCCAACTATCTCATCTCAATGCATAAATGTTTTCTATACATGTGCTACAAATCAAGATTTGCTCGTCTATATAGCTAGAGATTTTATTACCATGCCAAGATTTTCCTCTACAGTTCCATCCATCTAGATGAGAAATTTAATTAAGTCCGCTGCCCACCGTCTTAGACTAGGACCACTGGCAAAATCTATGCCATGCGATGAACAGCCAATCCCATTTGGTAATTGCAGGGGGTAAAAGATCAAATCCCTGCTCGAAGCTGGTTACAAATACCCGCACAATATGCACGTTCTTGACTCAAACGTGCTCATTATACTACCAATCCTCTCAAACTCGTCCGTCATGGCCAATTATCAAAGCTTCAAGCGCAAATACTTGATCATCAATCTCATTGTCACATTCTTCTTAGTCTATCCAAGGACGGACTCGCTCATCATGCATATCTCTCTGAACCTGACCAAACTCCTCACCCCCATCACCGCAACCCTCACCTCCTTCGCCATCTTCTACCCTCTCGCCCTTCTTACGGTTGTCCTTGCCATCGCCTATGTCATGTCCCGGCCGCAGCCGGTCTACCTCATCGACTTCACCTGCTACCGCCCATCCAACTCATTCCGCTTCCCGTTCTACAAGTTCATGCACCACACCCAAAACATTCCCGACTTTGAGTCCGCAAGCATAGAGTTCCAACAGAAAATCCTCCAGCGCTCCGGCCTCGGCGATGACACTGCACTCCCACCCTCCCACCACATCATCCCGTTCCAGCCGTCCATGACAGACTCCAGAGCCGAGTCCGAGCTCGTCATCTTCTCCATCCTTGACTCTCTCTTCGAGAAAACCCAAGTCCGTGCCAAGGACATTGATATGCTGGTACTCAACTGCAGCCTCTTCTCACCAACACCGTCCTTGTCTGCGATGATTGTGAATAGGTACAAGATGAGGAGTAGCATCAGGAGCTTCAACCTCGGCGGGATGGGGTGCAGCGCAGGCCTGATCTCGATCGACCTGGCCCAAGCGCAGCTGCGGGCACACGCCAACTCTACAGCCCTCGTCGTCACCACGGAGATAATCACCGAGCATTGGTACACTGGGAACAATCGCTCCATGCTGCTCGCCAACTGCCTGTTCCGGATGGGCGGTGCGGCGATCCTGTTGTCCAACAAGCGACGAGACGCTGGGCGCTCAAAGTACGAGCTGGCGCACATCGTTCGCACCAACCACGGTGCGGATGACCAGGCATACCGCTGCGTGTACCAGGAAGAAGACGGCCACGGCAAGATCGGCGTGTCACTGGGCAAGGACTTGACGGGGATTGCAGGTAATAATATTGCCATGTCTCAGTTAACTCAAATTCCATAAGCTGCACTTCTTTCTACAACACCACTCAGATCAGTTGGACCCATGACAATGACGACATAAGGTGATGGATGAATTGGTCAATTTTTGGCATATGTTATATAATATTTTGAGTAAAAAATAAAAAATTTATTTTTTTAATTTAAAATTTTATATCAAAAGAGCTAAAAATTAGTCGGTAAATGCATTTATTATCATTTCTATAAATAAACTCTGGACGCATGAGTATTGAGCATAGATATATTGAATCATGCAGGTGCAAAGAAAGATGATTCACTACATAGTTCAATTCAAGTATAGTGTTTATAACTGCAAATAAAAATGAAACTAAATCGAAAAGGGACTATTCACAACTCACGTAAATGTCCACACCTCATAACTTAGGCAACGGTCCCATGCTTACGACTGGTAATTTATTTTTCATTGCGATTTGCTACGTCATCATCAGCTTTAACATGACACTCTTAAATTACAGGTAGTGCCCTCAGAGAGAACATAACAACTATCGGACCGCTGGTGCTCCCCCTCTCCGAGCAGTTGAAGTTCGCCATACGCTACGTCCAGAAGAAGCCCTATGTGCCGGACTTCCGCAAGGCGTTCGATCACTTCTGCATCCATGCTGGTGGGCGGGCGGTCATAGAGAAGCTCTCTAAGAAGCTCAACCTGTCGGAGGAACAGGTCGAGCCGTCGAAGATGACACTGTACCGGTTCGGTAACACGTCATCGTCGTCTCCATGGTACGAGCTTAGCTACGTCGAGGCCAAAGGGAGGATGAAGAAGGGGGATCGGGTCTGGCAAATTGGGCTTGGGAGCGGATTCAAGTGCAACAGTGCCGTGTGGAAGTGCCGGCGGGCTGTGAGGATGACCAGCGACAGCCCGTGGGCCGACTGCATCCACAAGTACCCGGTGCAAGTGCCGGAAGTGAGCGGGCATTAGATCAAGGTATACGTAAGAGTACAGCATTCCTAGCATATTAATAAATTTTGATCGAGAGTATACTTAGGCTTATATCAGTGTCGGTACGAATTAGGCCCTCAGCACAAGCAATCGATATTTTAACGAGTGTTCACATGCTAGATTTAGGAGATAATCCGCACACGAATAAATGCAAAGAAATAAAGAGAATAAATGTCAAATATCGAACGGATTGAACATCTAATATGAAAAATCTGAACTAGCGCTATTTTGTATAACTTTCGTCTCATCTGTTTGGTAGAATAAATGTATTATAGAAATTTATATCAATTATGATCAGTAGACTCATGAGTTCTTTTAAATTGTTTCGTAACATTCTTTTTCAAATATTGCGTGTCTCAGGTGTTTGGAAAACCGTGGAGGCAATTGGAACATGGCATAATTCAGGGGGCTTGTCTCATCTTGATCATGATCTTCATCTGTTAGCAAGTTCTAGCTAGCATCTCTAGTAGATATTGGTGAGGTTCGGGTCATCCATCTCCACAGAATCTGCAACAGTTAGTCCCTGAGTCTGGTCATTTATCTTCTTTGAGTTGTGACAATGTAATGTCATTTAGAAAATTATCATCGTATTTTACTATTTGCGACTCAATAAAAGAGTTGATCGTCCAGTATATATTTGGAGTCCATGTCAAATGATTGGTTTTAGGTATTTCTTTACCTTTTTTTAATGATTGTTCACAGGTACCTTGATTATATTTAATAAAAAATCAGTTAAAAATATTTATAATTTTTTAAAAAATTACACTTGAGGTAACACTTAATTTTGATGTTTCAATTTGCACTTTGAGAACTGAGTATGTGTTGGTGGTAAAAATTTTTAATTAAAGAGAAATACCCCACAAAACGCGGAGCTAACTCTGTACTTTCGCGTCTGGCTACAAAATAGTCCTGCATTGACTAAAACGCAGGGCTAAGTCCATAGCTCCACGTTTAGAGTGTATTAACTCCGCGTGAGTAGATTCTTAAAAATCCCGAATTAATTGAGATTGAGATTTTGGCTTATTCAATACCCGAATTGCGTCCAATCAAAATTCATATTCAAGAGATTTAAATCAAAACTAAGATATTTGATTAGAATTTTTAATAAATACAAACACTTTCCAATTCTATTTTATTGGAAACTCTTATATTAACTCAAAATTATAAATACCCTTTTGAGTAAGTTTTGGAGGATCTTTTGAACCAGTTTTAAAGTTCAATTTACGTGTGAGAGTCTTGAATCCATCAAGACCAAAGGAAGAGATCTAGGGCCGGCTGTTATCTTCATCAAGAAGAAGATTTTCACATCGGATCATCAAAAGATACTACTAGATAGAACTCATCGCCACACTAGAACCCACAAATATTGTAAAAGAGAGCGATAATATATAAATCCCCTCGTTTGTTTTTCTATTGTTATCTTTCATTGTAATCAAGTTATTCAATGAAAGGAAGTAAGATTTTTGCGACGAACAAACTGGCGACCACAGTGGGAGACATCTCGTTTACTGAAAAAGAGATTGTGGTGCAATCTGATATGGAAAATATCAGATCGGTTATTGATATACTTGTCGTGGAAATCGACCAGCAGAAGTACAAGGAGTATCTCTTCTCTGGATCAGGTAATCTGACCAAAATAATGCGCTATCGCTGTGTGAGCTCTAATATCTGTAAATCGGATAATAGGGAATCTACCGTTAAATGGGGACCCATGGAGCCCACGGCTATAGAGCCATTGTTTGGCAGAAAACCCTAGCAGGGGAAGATCTCCTCAATGCCGACCTGGGAACTGGTTTGACTAGAACTCAACCGCAATCGAAATCGTCGAGCAAGGTGGATAGCCCTCAAAGCCTGCATTAAACGTGAGGCTCAGGCAATGCTATAACGCGAGGCTACAAGTTTATCTCGCGAACTGCCTTGCGTTGCAAGACCAGCAAAAGTCATGCAAAACGCGAAGCTAGCTGTAAGCCAGCGTGTAATGATAATTCTTCATGCGAGACTACTGCTTTTGGATTCAAAACCAGAAAAATTAACACAACTTGCATAAAACGCGAGGATAATTTTATGACTGAGCCAACGTGTGATGAAGATTCTCCACGCGAGGCTACCAGACTTCGACAAAAAACTGAGTTAAGTGTAAATTGCAAAATCAGTAAAACTTGCGTTAATCGCAAGGTTTGTTACGATCGCATTAATTGTAAAGATAAGTCCGCGTGTGATTTCCTATGCGAGCTTATCAACCTTAAACTTAAGCCAAGCGTTAATCGCAAAGTCAAGGATTCTTGCGTTAATCGCAAAGCTAAGCAAGCGTGTGATTTCCCATGTGAGGCTAAGCAAAAATCAAAAAAGAATTTCTTTAGAAATGCCAAACCAGCGTAAAACGCGAGGTTAACGTAAAACGCAAAACTATTTCCCAGCTTCGCGTAAATGCTTCAAAATGCGAAGCTAACATTCAGCTCCGCGCAAAACAGCCTAAATATAAAATCAAAGCTGATAATTAAATTACTGGACAACAATTCGATGCCAATGACTCTGAGAAGTTTTAGTGGGCTCCTAGACTCTCTCAACAACCAGATGGGCTCCACAATTCTTCACTATCCAAGGTCACCGACCTTAGAGATTATTTGATAAAGAAAAGAAGTGTAACTCAAGTCCAACCAGACTCAACTTGCTATTGTGAGCAACTTATGACAGCAGTATCTGCTGCATTGAATAATTATTGCTGCAGTAAGAAAAGAGTGTCAGTGTTTGACATGATAATCGAGTTAGACCAAAACACTTCAGAAAGACAAAAAATGATCTTAGGGACAAATTAAAGCAAAAGAATGGAAAGCGATAATCTCAAATATGGTTGGCAAAGCTAAAAAGGTCATGGAAAGGGAGGATGAGTCAGATGCAGATGATGAACAACCCTATCACTTCACTCGGCTCAAATCAGGTGTCATTCCCTTCGAAATTACAAGAAACTTCTAAAAGGTTCTTGTGATAATGATAGTGATAACTTGGCTATAACCTCACCTCGCTCCTGTGCATATTTCAGACAGTGAAAATTAGCATCGCATATGGTGGATAGGTCCGACGACATCGATCAGAGATTAGAAGCTTAAGAACAGATGATTTGAGATCAATAAAAAATTATAAATAATCTCAAGATAATTCTCTTGAAAGTAGTAAAAAATACATAAAAGATAGTTGAAAATAAGGCAAAAACCTCTTTCTCTGAAAAGCCACCAAAGAAAAACGAGGAGATACTGTTTAAAACAAACAAAGAATTTAAAGTAGAAAAGGCTTATTCAGATCATGAGGAGAATGACAAATATTCTTTCCATGATCCTCATAAAGAAAAGATCGAAAAACTACAAATCCAACTGGATGCCCTGATGCACAAAAAGGAACTAAAAGTGTCGGGGTTTTCAAAACCATACCCACTTGAATGGGACTCCACTCCGTATCCGGAAAATATAAACCCCTCAAATTGGAACTGTATGATGGGAAGGGGTTCCCGAGCCAGCATATATATTATTTCTTATCTCAAGCAGGACATCTAATAGGAAAGATCCAGTAATGACTAAAGTGTTCGCAAGTACCCTACGAGGGCCTGCTTTTACATGATTTATGCAGTTGCCCCCGGAAACTATTAATTCCTGGTATGATGTTGAGAAACGCTTTTTTAGCATGCTTCTTTAAGGATGATACCGAGATATCAGTTCATTCCCTCCTTGCGACAAAGCAAGAAAAATAAGAAACGGTAAAAGATTTCATAGAGAAATTTCGGGAAAAGTTTGTGCAATGCCGATACGGAATGACCCAGGAGACCCTGATGGAGACTTGTAAGCATAACTTTAAGACTAATGTGTTACTAAAAATGGGAGCCGTGGAGTCTAAAACCTAGAGAGATCTGCTCAAACAAGGAGAGCACGCGGAGGATCTAATCTGTCGAATTGAAGAATCTCGTGCTACGAGAAATTCTGGGAATAACAAGTCACACCCACAAAATTATAAGAACAAAGGTAAGGCCACAATGACATCTAATGCCACTCCGAAACAAGCAAATTATCCAAGTTCAAGGTCTCAAAACCCGAAAGGCACAGGTCAGAATAGGCCCCGATAGGAGAGGACCTATACTTTTAAAATGGAGCAAACACCCACTCTGTTCCATCTCCTCCTCAGGAAGGGTATGTTAAAGCTTCTGGAAAATCGAAAGCCAGAAGATGCGGGAAAAACTAGTGACCATAACTATTGCTTATATCACTAGAATGTCGGACACCGGACCAAGGACTGTTATCCTCTCAAGAACAGAATTCAGACATTAATAAAGGCCAGAGTTCTTACACTAAAAGAGGAACAGAAGAAGATTACCAACAATATGGCAACCCTGGTAGTGGAAACCAATGATTCCCTGCAGGAGTAATTCCAATATCGTTAGGAAAACTTATTGTAATAAATCATGGCCCACATGAGATGACACAAAAAGGACTTACTCTTGTGACAACACAAAGAGGTGAAGTCATGTGGGTTTATCCCGATCTTTTGCAGGACAAGCAATGGACCTCATCTAATGTCCAAAAGAAGCGGACTAATAATACTATCTCCTCGAAAATTAAAGAAGAATATATAGTTACTAACGCACTCACGGACTTGGAAGAGGAGGCCATAGTGATGGTAACTCATCACGATGAGGCAGGCCCCTCTGGTACTCGGTCCGGCAGGGCTTATCTAAAAAACTATACAAGAGTAGGCCCTAAAGAAATATATGCGGAACCTGAGAAGCAAAAAAGACTTCGTTTTCATAAAAATCCAAAGAAAGATGAAGAGGCCAAAGGCCCTTCATTTCAATTTAACATTATAGCTTAGTTGGCTAATATCCCAGCTCAAGTCACACTCTACGAGCTGCTACAATTATCCAAGTCAACTAGAGAAGCACTGAGAAAGGCTTTGGCAGATTTTGACTCTTTCTCGGCATAGATCGTCGAACTATCTAATAAAGAAATGGATTCCTGCTCTCGCTGTCACCAAGTGAGGAGGCAAGTCCCACATATAATTTTCTCGCCAGAAGACATGCAAGTGAAAAATATAAAAGCACAATAGACCTTTGTATTTCATGGGATATGTCAGATCTACAAAGTAGACCATATTCAAATTGATCTACGGTCCGTGCTAAGCGTCATCCCAAGAATACTGATGCAGTTGCTAAGGGTCTCACCTCATCGCCTCACGCCGATGAATACCATAATATATGGATTCAATGCCAATGACAGCTGTCCCCTTGGTAAGATTCGACTCTGATGTCATATTGGAGATCTGAAGACAGAGGTTACGTGTTATGTCATCGATGCAGATACGTTTTATAGCATCCTTTTGGGGTGATCCTAGATCCATGCATATATGATAGTCCTGTCAACTCTCCATCAGTGTTTAAAATATTGCGATGAGTAAGGAGAAGTTCAGATTTTAATTGCGGATAAACAACCATTTAAAGGGTTGGAGAATCATTTCACTGACGCAAGGCTATATAAGCCTGCCCATGAGGTTCCAAAAAGTCTAAGGAACCCGGTGATAGCGGTAACGAAGCAGATACTGAACACGGGTCCTCAGGAGAAGTAGGGATGATTACAAGAAACCCTAATATAAACTTTAATGGAATTAATGTAACCGAGGCTGCTAGTGATGAAGACGAATGAGTTATTAATGAAAATATAAAAGTTTATGAGCCTACTATTGCTGCAGAGTCTAGACCTTCTTTCACTTCTACCGAGGCAAATGGCCTGACTGAACTTGAAGTTCTGGCGGTATATCATTTGTCAATCAAGTCATCCCTTCTCTCTCAGTCCGAAATAATGAAAGGACAAGATAACTTCTTTGAAGTACCTTCTCGACAGGAACCTCATAAACTTATTGTCTTCGGTAAAGTGGTTACATCACCAAACCAAATGCAAAATAGCTAAAGTGATGAACAAACATCACCTCAATTTCACTTCTATGAACAAAAGTTCTGACAAATAATGGAGAAAATGGGTTATAATTTTACCCAAAAGGCGGGATTGAATTTTGGAAAAGATCGCTGAAATCTCTTACCATGTTTTAGACCGAGAGGGAAAAGCCCAATTTATTATCACAAGACTCGAAGAGGGTTAGGATATTTATCAACTCCCTCCACATTGCTAAATAAGCTGGAAGAAACTTCTTCAACCGACAGAGACATATATCCACAAGAACATGATTTCAATCTGAGTACTGGTGCCTTGTTCCAGTCACTAGCCACCAATATGGTTTCGGTCGCACCTGAGAGCGACGAGGAACCAATTGACATTCAAGATGAGTCTAGGACTAGACACATGGATACTCTTTGGGATGTTCGTTTTGAACAATGCGACCCACCAACAGAAGATATGATGATGCAAGTTAACATGGGAACTGAACAAAATCCAAAACCCATTTTTATAAGCGAAATACTAACTCCCAAAGAGAAGGAAGAGCTTGTAGCCCTTATTAGGGAATACATAGATGTTTTTGCATGGAGTTATGAGGATATGCTTGGACTAGACCCCTAAGTTGCTATGCATCGTTTGAATATTAGAGAAGACGCCAAGCCAGTTAAGCAGTAACAAAGGCGCTTCCGACCAGAGCTAATGGAGGCCATAGTTGCCGAAGTTAATAAACTCATAACACCAGGATTCACTCGAGAAGAACAACATCCTGACTGGGTGGCAAATATAGTGCCGATTTGCAAGAAGAACGGCAAAATCTGGATATGCATTGACTTTCGGGATCTAAATGCCGCTTGTCCCAAGGATGAATTTTTCCTTGCGATCACTAATGTAATGATCGACAATACATGCGGCTATGAGAGGATGTCCTTTATGGGTGGATTTTCTTGTTACAACTAGATCAAGGTGCGCCCAGATGATGAAAAATACACGGCTTTCAGAACGCCACTGGGGGTATATTGTTATATAGCGATGCCCTTCGGATTTAAAAATGTCGAAGCCACTTATCAGCGCGCAATGAGTGTCATATTTAAAGAACACCTACATAAAACCGTGGAGTTTTACGTGGATAATCTTGCTGTCAAAAGTAAGAATAAAGAGGATTATCTTCAGGACTTAAGGATAGTCTTCAATCTTATGAGATGACATCGTCTAAAGATAAACCTTGCTAAATCCTTCATGGGGGTGTTCAGTGGAAAATTTCTTGGATTTCTGGTTACTTCGAAAGGGATTTTTCTTGATCCCGACAAGGTGAAGGTGATTAAAGAAATGCCGCCGCCCCGGAATCTTAAAGAGCTAAGGGGGTTACAAGTAAAGTTGGTGTATATTCGCCGCTTCATTTCTACTTTATCAGGGTGATGTCAACCATTCGCTGCACTCATAAAAAAGGGGGTTTCCTTTATATGGAACGAAGCATGTTAGTAAGCATTTGATAACCTTAAAGAATATCTTACGAAAGCTCCTGTCCTCATGGCCCCCCGTCCCAGGAAAACCATTTCTTGTGTATGTAAGGGTCGTGGATCACACATTAGGTGCGTTACTCGCTAAGTATAATGAGCATGGTCATGAACACACTCTTTATTATCTGAATCGGACAATGATGGGAGCAGAATATCGATATACTCCAATTGAAAAGGAATGTTTAACCCAAGTGTTCTCTATCAAAAAATGCATCACTATCTCTCGAGGCAGACAATTCATGTAATATCTCGAGTTAATCCACTAAAAATTCTCATGACAAAATCGGGAACATTAAACGACAGGTTAGCAAAATGGGCATTGCTATTATCACAGTATGACATTCACTTTGTTCCTTAGAAAGCCATGAAGGGACAAGCAATTGCCGACTTTCTCGAAGATCACCTGGTCTCGATAAATTCCAAGTTATCAGAGAGTATTTCTGATCAGTCATCAAAAGTCAATACAGTTACCAAAGAACGAGCATGGCAAATGTTCTTTGATGGCGCTGCAAGACAGCCGGATGTAGGAGTAGGGGTGGTATTATATCACCACACAAGCATATAATTCCTAATGGTTACTCATTGACAGAACCATGCACAAATAATGTGGCAGAATATAATGCACTCATTATTGGCCTAAAAATGGCCTTGCAACTGGGGGTGAATTATTTAGAGGCATATGAAAACTCTAAGCTCATCGTCAATTAAATGTCTAGAGAATATGAAGTCAAATATGAAACTCTCATCCCCTATCACTAACTAGCCATTGAATTGGTAAATTATTGTGATTAATTCTACATTAATCATTTTCCATGATATGAGAACGTCTATGCAGACGCTTTTGCAGCCTTAGCTGCAACATTGGCGATTCCGCTAGGTTCGACCAAGAGTATCGCTATTGGAAGTAGAGAACTTCTCCATCCAGATGCAATTCTTCAAGCTAAAGAAGTGTGCCAAATAGGCTTAACTCTGGAACCCCGCGATTGGCAATGTTCATTCGTGGATTTCGCCTTATATGGGATGCTGCCAGAGGATCCCAAAGAAGCTACTACAATAAAGAAGAAGGCTAAAAAATTCTATTATGATCCCACACTTCAAACATTGTATAGAAAGTCGACGGACGGACTCTTGTTACGGTGCATATTAAAAGAAGAGGCCGATGAGGTACTCAAAGAGATGCATAATGGAATATGTGGAGCTCATCAACCCGGTCCGAAACTTGGAGATCGTATAAGGAGGCTGGAGTACTACTGGCCAAAAATGATTACTGATGTAATGACATACGCTAAACGTTGCCATGCATACCAGGTACACGCTAGCTTCATTCACCAACCTCCAGAATACTTACATACTACTGTCGTCAGTTGGCTCTTTGAGGCATAGGGAATAGACATAGTGGGGCTGATAACTCCCCCGTCGTCGAGAGGACATCGATTTATACTTGCAATAACAGATTATTTTTCAAAATAGGCTGAAGTTATACCCATGAGGGAGGTAAAAACAGTGGATGCAATTAAATTCATTAAACATTATCTCATCTTTCGCTTCAGCGTCCCTCTAAGGATTATTCATGACAATGGACCACAATTCATCAACCAAGGATTTTCGCGATTCTGCGACAAATTCAGAATCAAAGATATTGCTTCAATACCATATAATTCCGCGGCTAATGGTTTGGATGAAGCTTTTATAAAACAATTATTAAGCTTCTTCAAAAATTCGTCTCTGCCAATAAGTGAGACTGGGATGAGAAGTTGGAAGAGTGTTTGTGAGCTTATTGCACCATAGTCCGCACTCCTACTAAAACTATCCCTTTCTCCTTGGTATACGGGAGTGAGGCTGTTTTACCCCTAGAAATCCAGATACCCTTGTTGAGTGTAGCTTTAACTACGAAATGACAACAGAGGAAATACATTGGAAAATACTTCAAGAGCTCGAAGCGCTAAATGAGAAACGTCTCCAAGCCCTACAACAGATTGAACTATACCAAGCGCGAATCTCATGGGCGTTCAATAAGAAGGTCAAACAGAGGATCTTTAAATAAGGGGATTTGGTTCTGGTTGTCAGAAGGCCAATGATCATGACCCATAAAATCAAGAGTAAGTTTGAACCCAAATGGGAAGGACTGTTCGTAGTGGAGACGGTATACTCAAGTGGAGCTTATCGCCTAATGAATCAAGACGGCGATAGGATGATGATGCCTATTAATGATAAATTTCTAAAGAAATACTATATGTAAGGTTCAGTAAATCTGTCATGTTAAGCTCTTATTTCCGACAGTATGATTTAGATAATTACCATTTCTGTTCAAGTTACGCGTGAGAACACTTTGACTATTCTCCCCTAGTTAATAGGCATGTGTAATTGGGCGCCTCTATTGAAATCAATGATCCTGACCCGATCATCTTGGCGTGTGCAATTACGCACCTCCGCCAAAACTACAGGCAAGTGCAATTAGGCATCTCTACTGAAATCAATGATTCTGACCCGATCATTTTGGAGTGTGCAATTAAGCGCCTCCGCCAAAACTATATACATGTGCAATTGGGTACCTCTATCAAAATAAATGATCCTGACCTGATCATCGTGGCATGTGCAATTAAGAACCTCCATCAAAACTATAGGCATGTGCAATTGGCACCTTTGCCGAAATCAATGATTCTGATCCGATCACCCCGGCATCAGCAATCCAAGTTACGTGAGCGAGCTTTGTACTACTTTGCCAAAATTTCAGATTATCTACATCTTAATTTATTAAAAAGAAAATTTTGAAGCCAACATATAAAAGAATCAAAGAATTATCTTTATTCATAAATTGAAAGAATATGGATAAAGTTACAAAAAGAATAAATAGAATTCAAAAGTTTTAGATTTATTTATTACAATGAAAATTGAAACGAAAAGAAAATACAAGGAAGTCAAAATTCTCCCAGAAGTTTCAGCTTGTTCTTCGTCTGATCAATAACTTGACGACGGATTTCCTCCACAGAGTGTGAAGCCCGACGACGCAAGTCATCGTCGTTGATAACAAGCTGCTGGGTCAACCGTTGATGAGATTTTTCAATGGATCGACTCCTCACCATGCCCTCTTATTCGAGTTGTCCTTATTATAAGATCAACTCCTCCCGTTCTTTAGCAACTCCTCCAGCCAAGACTCACTGGCCTCTAAAATAGCCTAAGCTTTTGCGATGGCCTCCCAAGCTCTAAGAATCGCCGTCTGGCTCCCCTCGATTTCAAAATCTACTAGATCTAGTCCCCTAAGAACTGTCTCCTAGGTGACTCGAATATCTGCTAACTCCCGAGAACAGTTCTCTTCTTGGCGCCTCAGCTCTTCATGACGAGCCATTAATTCTACTCGAAGCTACGCAGTAATTGCTTCCATCTCGACTTGGCGGAGTGTGTTCAACATTTGTACTTGTTCTTCTAAAGTATCATGGCGGGCTCGATAAGGAGCTGCTCGTTTACGTCCACCAATCCTCTCAATGTTGTCCAAGTAACTGACCAACATTGGGCGTCCAAGTTCGAGAAAATCCCTCCCGTCCAAAATCATGCCAATGCATCTCCTTAGCAGCCGCATAAAATTATTGACACTATGGTTAAAAAATTCTTCAAGAGGATCAGCAGTGTCTAAGTTAAGAGCCAGCAACGCTAAGGAAGAAGTGACTGGAGGAGGTGAAACTTCCACAGGAGTTGATGAAGAGAGAGCTCATCCTTGTACCAAGCTGATGATATGCTGGGCCAGTAAAGCCAATAATAAACTGGCTGAACTAGGAATTCGAGGAGGAGTCTTACCAACATTAGTCATTTGAATAGCCAGACCGATTGGAGTGGATTCTGAAGGAGTGCCTCCACCTGAAGCCCCTCCAGTAGCAGATGTGGCCTCAAACGAGAACTTCAAATTATCTTCTTCTCCAACTGGTAACTGGGCCAGAGTAGGAGGGTGAGCCATTGAAATATTTACAGCCATAATTGTTGAGAGCGTTGATATAGCAGGCTGGAGAGCTGATGGTACGCCAACAACAATCAAAAAAGTATCTTCCGAACAAACTGCCGGTGTTAGAGACAGTGAACTTGGAGAAGGAGGAGCTTCTCGGGTCTTAAGGGTAGCAATATATGTCCTATCATCACTCCCTAGCTCATCGTTGGAGGAGTTGAAGTAGGAGCAGATTGAGGAGTTTGTGTGAAGTACTCCACATCAAATCCCTCTGCAGAGCTACCTAGTCCACCTACCGAGCCAGTAGTCCTTGAGTAATCTACCAGCTCTTCAGACTGTACTTTGATAGTTGAATGCATAGGTAAATGAAGCTGACTACCTAGATCTCAAAAGCAGACAAAGGTGTCACATATATATAAAGAAGAATAAAATATAAAGTTAAAAGATCATAATCATACCAGTAGATACGAGTCCTGTAGTTGGACTAGATGGAGGGGCTGCAGCAGTTTCCAGAAGCGCACCCATCTCGCTACCTTGAGGTTGCATCGCAGTATGCTCAGTAGACCTAGCGGCTAGCAAATCCTGTGCATTTGTAGCACCTGCAGATTGTGCTAGCACATCCTCTTCTATCGTGCTGTAGGCAGGGTAGAAGTCAAGAGATCAGCTGCAAACCGGACCCCTGCTTCTTTAGGGATAACTATCGGCAGGGTCTGTTCAGCTAACTTCTTATTTTTTCGGGCTGGTTCGCCCCTAGATATCCGACGGCATTTTATGGTTAGGCTTCAAGAATGATTGCTATCATCTCTGGTGGACTGAGGAGTATCTCCAGCGCCGGTATCATCATCACCGCCAACACCATCATCATTTTCCGAGTCATCATCTGATGGCTCGGCCTCCACATCAAGGAACTCGTCTATTCCTTTTACTGTAACTCTCTTGGCCCTTTTCGGCGAGAGTAGAAAACTTCTATCTCCTTGCAATAACTATGATTGATGGAGAAGTTGGGTACATCAGCATTAGGAATATTGTACCACGTACAAAAGCTGAGTGCCATGCTTAGGATTGGTGACTTTTGAGGCAGTGTAAATTCAGCTCTAGTTCCCCTAGCAATAAAATGGAACCAGCCTCGAGCTCCCTCGTAGAGATTTCCTTCATACATCAACTGCTTATTCGGATTTCCTACAGAGAGTTGCGTATATCCGAATTGGTGAGCAAAACGGCTTGGTATATACGGCTCTATGTAGCACATGGTGTCTTGCCGGTACACCAGGTACCCGGGACGAATATTTAAAAGCCATTAGAATGCCCCGAGGATAAGCTGGAAAAGTTGTCTGCTCCAAGGCATCTTTGAATTTTGATCCGTAGTCTCTTACTGGAAAATTCGAGAAACAATGGAGTATCTCATAATTCTAGTGATGGCAGAGAGTCTTCTGAATTATTCATATATAATGGCTTTTCCAAGTGGAGCGTTCGTACATCTCTACAAAGAATGGCTTGTCAATTGGACTGTAATCTGCAGCACTCATTAAAGAGGAGTAGTGCATGACAAGCCAGGCCATTAGGTAGATATAAGGCATCTCCACCCTGGAGTTCGGTGTTTTCACCGTGGCAGTTTCTTTAGCTGCTTTTCCTTTAGCAGCCTTCCCCTTACCCTTGTCCATAGGGATGAAGCCATTGCAGAGTGCACGGAGCCTGCTCCGGAGGTTGCTCACCATAGCAAGGAGAAGTCCAGTTGGTTGTCCATAAGCCAGTAGTACCGCTGGGTAAACTATATTTATAGTTATGACATCTTTTGGGAGTGATGGGACGATGCATCTCTTCAACTACAATATTAGGAACCCATCAAGTAAATCTCTATCTGAAATAGGGAACTGGGCTTGATAATAAAAGCTCTGGAAGATTGTGTCAGGATCGAACCCTCCTTCATTTGACTCTGAAGTATAGGTTATGGCTTCCAGTTCTGTAATAGACCGTTTGATTTCTTCAACACCAACGGGCTTAAGTCTGCAGAGCATAGGCAAGCTCTCCTTCAAATTCAACAAAAGGTAGCCAGCCCATTTCTTATGTCCGATATCCTGATTACGCAAACCTACCAAGTCGGCACAGATGCAGTAATAGCACATCATTTCTTAGTACGTTTCATAAATGCGCTTGTCCTTTGCCTTTAGCATATTCAACTCTTCGGTGGTAGAAATGTACTCTTCGTAGGGAACTTCACCCATTGACAAGTTAGAGATTCATACATCTCGTGAAGAGCGAATCCTAACTCACTCACTGGTGTGAAGAAGGTATCAGTCTCGAGGTTATACATCTCTAAGAGACTGAAGAGATAGTATGAGCTCTGCAACAAGCCGAACTCTTTGAGGACTGTTCATGGGAGTCTAGCACATATTTGACGAGGCAGAACCACCACATGTTACCTGAGAAATAAATCCAGCCAGGCATTCTGAAGTTCTTAGCTGGGTATTGGCCACCATGACTACAAATTCGCTAAGGAAGGTCTTTGCTCAAATTGGGACCTGCCCAACTGGGTGCTCCTTGGTAATTCTACCTGAAAGGTGTCCAGTAATGCACCTATTGGGAACATCTTGATAGGCCCCATGTGCGATAAACTTTCCTGTAGCAACCCCGTCATACTCTCAAGTTAGTTCCCACTCTAACTCTCGACGGGCTGATAACCTCAGAAGATAAACCAGAGGATAGTTTCGCTCCATATCAGGAAGGAACATCAATAGATCACCGGCCTGATAGAGCCACTTGCTCTCTTCTTTGAATAGAATTTTATCCGATTCTGCATTGCATCACTAAAGAGGAATGTTGGTTTCTCCAGTACTTCTCGGTTCATGGCTGCAAAGGGAGTATCAATAATGATCTCCCTTGCGGTGGCAGGACTGTATCTCAGAAGCTTTTCTCTGGATTCCCTAAGACCTGGCTTGTAGGCAGGAAGCTCAGTAATAAAGTGAAACTGGATTGCTAGGTCTGCCCCCCAACAAATCTAAAGTGATGCCTGTGGGAGAGGAGATCCACTGGGTAGTCAACTGCAGAAAAAAAAAATGAATCAAAGTTAGAAAAGATTCTAGAGAAAAATTGAAATTTTTTCTAAGTATGGAAACATGGAGTTAAAGATAGCTTCATGCGAAGTTAATCAGTAATTTGCATAATATCACAATGCGAAGCTAAAAAAGCTAAAACACGAATTTAAATTCATAACTCCGCCAGTGCTATGCACTACTTGTCCCAAGGCAGGATAAAGGAGGAGGGTTGTGGTAGGCCAGTGACAACCAACGTAAAATATTGTCACATATTATGAAATGAGCCTAAATATGAATTTCGTTGGGGCGTTCCCTATTGTGCGATGCGCTACATCGGAGCCCGGACGTAGTGAAAAATGTGTGAGGGTTGCTAGGTCATCGCCTAGAAGCGACGCGCCACATCGACACCCGGATGTGGTGTCAAATATAAGAGGGTTTCCACATCTTAATGAGCTGGTGGGGGTAAAGAAGTTAGCTCATAAATATAAATTTTGGTTGATATCATGGAATATAGGTTCGCTTACAGGTAGATTAGCAGAGTTAGTTGATGCTATGATTAGAAGGAGGGTTAATATTTTGTGCGTGCAGGAGACTAAGTGGGTAGATGAGAAAGCTAAAGTCATAGAGCCTTGGGGTTATATATTTTGGTGTATGGGTAGAGATAGAAAGCATAATGGGGTAGGTGTGATTATACATATGCAATTACTTGGGGATGTAGTAGAGGTTAGGAGGAAGGGTGATAGAATTTTATTAATTAAACTTATTTTAGATGGAGAGATTTTTAATGTCATTAGTGCCTATGCACTATAAGTAGGACTTGATGAAACCAGTAAATATCAATTTTGGGAGGATCTAGATGAGATAGTACAAGAAATACCCACTAGAGAAAAATTATTTATTGGTGGTGATCTCAATGGGCATGTAGGAACTAGTCATAATAGATTTGATAGTGTACATGGAGAATTTGGTTTTGGAAAAAAAAATAAAGCAGGTAACTCAATTCTAGATTTTGCTTTGTCTTATGATTTAATTGTAGCGAATACTTGGTTTAAAAATAGAGTTCTCACTTAGTTACTTTTAAAAGTGGATCGAATGCAAGTTAAATAGATTTCTTTTTAACTAAGAGGGTAGATAGAGCTAATTGTATCGATTGTAAGGTAGTGTCAGGTGAGAGTGTAGTTATCCAACATAGACTCTTAGTTTTAGATATTCAGATTAGACAGAAACTTAGAAAAATTAAGTGTAAATTAGATCTTAAGATTAAGTGGTGGCGATTAGAATGTAATAAAAAAAAATTTGTAGATAGAGTAGTACAAGAAGTAGATTGGAGGGACCATAATGATCCTAATGTAACATGGAACAAAATGGCTAGCTACATTAAAAAGATAGCTAAAAATATATTCGGTGAGTTGAGGGGCGGTGTTCCACCATGTAAGGATATATCATGGTGGAATGAAGAGGTAAAAAATACTATTAAAATCAAGCGAGACCTTTACAGAGATCTGAATAAGAATAATAATAATAATAATAATGGAATAAGTTTTGAAAAGTATAAACTAGCAAAGAATGAGGCTAAGAAAGCTGTTCGAGATGCAAAAACTAAATTATATAAACAAATGTACGAGAAGCTAGATAATAAAGAGGCAGAAAATGATATATATATAATTGCTCGAATAAGAGAGAGAAAGTCTAAAGACTTATGTACTGTAAAGTGTATTAAAGATGAGGATCAGACGGTTCTAGTTTGAGACGAAGAGATTAAAAAAAGATGAAAAAATTATTTTGATAGATTATATAATGGTAGTTTTACTTAAGATTTAGGAGATCTTACTATTCAATGTGAGGATATGAATCGTAATTTTATGTGTAGAATCAAAGTGTCTGAATTAAAAGAGATTTTGAAAAGGATGAAATCAAGAAAAACTGTTGGTCCAGATGAGATTCCTATAGAGGTATGGAGATACCTAGGAGGGATTAGTGTGAGGTGACTAATAGATTTTTTTAACAAGATTTGGCAAACTAAAAGAATGCCAAATGAATGGAGAAAGAGTACCATAATACCTCTGTATAAGAATAAGGGTGACATTCATAGTTGTTCTAACTATCGGGGAATAAAACTCATGTGTTACACTGTGAAGCTTTGGGAAAGGGTAATTGAACATAGATTGCGATAAACTGTTAAAATATAGGAGAACTAGTTTGGATTTATGTCGAGGCGATCGACGACAGAAGCTATTCATTTACTTCGTCAACTTATAAAGCGATTCCGAGAGAGAAATAGAGATTTGCATATGGTATTTATTGACTTAGAGAAAGCCTATAATAAAGTTCTACGAGAGATACTTTGGTGGACACTGATGAAGAAAAGAGTTCCTATCAAGTATATCGATATAATTAAGGACATGTATGATGGAGTAATGGCTAATATCAGAACATGTGGTGGTTTAACTAGTGATTTTTCTATCACAATTGGATTACATCAAAGATCTGCATTGAGCCCATTCTTATTTGCATAGTGATGGATGAGCTTACTAAAACCATTCAGGATGAGATACATTGGTGTATGGTATTTGCTGATGATATTGTCTAGTTGATGAGACAAGAGAATGGGTAAATGCCAAGTTAGAGTTATGGAGGTATACATTAGAATCTAGAGGTTTTAAATTGAGTAGGTCTAAAACAGAGTATATGGAGTATAAATTTAGTAAACGACCGACCATAGACTATAATGCTGTAAATCTAGATAGGCAAGAGATACAAATGAGTAGTCAGTTTAGATATTTGGGTTCTATTATTCAGAATGATGGAGAGATCGATAATGATGTTAACCATAGGATACAAGCTGACTGGTTGAAATAGAGGAGGGCAACGGGAGTTTTATGTGACCGTAACATTCCGATAAGATTGAAAGGAAAATTTTATAGAACTGCTATTAGGCCAACTTTATTATATGGCACGGAATATTGGGCCATAAAGAAACGTCATTCACAAAAGATTGTATAGCAGAGATGCGCATGCTCCGTTGGATGTGCGGCAACACTAGGAGAGATAGAGTGAGAAATAAAGATATTCGTGCTAAGCTAGATATAGCTCCTATTAATGAGAAGATGCGAGAAAATGCTTACGATGGTTTGGTCATGTGCAACGTAGGCCTACAAGTGCACCAGTTCGAAGAGGGGAGTTTATCAATGTAGGACAAGTTAAAAGAACGAAGGGAAGACCGAAAAAAATATGGATGGAGGTGATACGCAAAGATATGGAGTCTAGAGATTTAAATAAGAAGATATTACTTGATAGAAATGAATGGAGAAGGAATATCAAAGTGATCGATCCAGCGTGATTCTTTTTGGTTCATATAGTCTACCCCAAATACTTGGGATAAAAGGATTTGTCGTTGTTGTTGTTGTTGCGAATCTAAATTCATAACTTCACGTAGTAAATGCAACAGTCAGAAATAATATCTCATAATAAGCTAAAGCAGTAGATTCACGTAGAAGGAGACCAGAGGTCTCTTCTTCTCCAAGTCATCTAACCAATGTACGGCGATGATTTCGCCGGTGAGGAAGGCGATTGGTCGGTCAAACAGAGCCAAATCACCTCTAAATAACTTCGAAAAGTCCTAGAAGGAGGAATCCTACCTTTAATGGGTGCGGCGTAGACTGGGCCGCTGCTGCGGCCACTACCATGGCTGCTGCCGCCGCTGCTTGCGCCTGCCGCCGATGGTGAGGAGGCACGCGAGGTCGTTCTCTTCTTGGGTGCCATTGATTTCGAAATCTCAAGAAAATTGAGTGAAAATTGGGCAAATTCCGGTCGGGTTGCTAGGGTTTGATCGCCTGAATTCTTGAAAATTCAGTGAAGTTAGGAAGAAGAAGAGTGAATACTCTATTTAAATGAAAAAAAACCGTCTGTTGGTATTTGACACGAAGATCAGAGCAGTTAAATGCAAAACGGGAGGCTATTAGTTTCGTGTGGTGAAGTGCAAAACACGAAGATAAAGCATTGGCTAACTTCTCGTTTCAGGTGCACTAAACCAATAATCCAAAGTATTTCAAAATTTGCTAAGTATAAACCATTTTGAAAACTTTGGAGGGGGTCCTATTAGTGGTGAAAATTTCTAATTAAAAGAGAAATACCCCACAAAACGTGAAGCTAACTCCGTAGCTCCGCGTCTGGCTACAAAATAGCTCTGCATTGAGTAAAACGCGGAGCTAGGTCCTTAGCTCTGCGTTTAGAGTGTTTTAACTCCGCGCGAACAGATTCTTAAAAATCTTGAATTGATTGAGATTGAGATTTGGGCTTATCCAATATCCGAACTGAGTCCAATCAAAATTCATATTCAAGAGATTTAAATCAAAACTAAGATATTTGATTAGAATTCTTGATAAATACAAATATTTTCCAATTCTATTTTATTAGAAACTCTTATATTAACTCAAAGCTATAAATACCCTCTTGAGGAAGCCTTGGAGGATCTCTTGAACCAGTTTTGAAGTTTAAGTTACGCGTGAGAGTTTTGAATCCATCAAGACCAGAGAAAAAGATTTAGGGTCGGCCATCATCTTCATCAAAAAGAAGATTTCCATATCGGATCGTCAAAAAGTACTATTAGATAGAACCCATCGCCACACTAGAATCCACAAATATTGTAAAAAAGAGCGATAATCTGTAAATCCTCTTGTTTGTTTTTCTATTGTTCTTTTTCATTGTAATCAAGTTATTCAATGGAAGTAAGCAAGATTTTTGCAACGAACAGTATGCAAAAAAAATTTCTAGGACTTCTTTAAGAATTTTATGTATGATGTTGGAATTGTTCAACATTCATCATTTCTAATGAGGTAGCTGAAATAAGTGTTAGAAAGCAGAGGGCACACAACAGAGCTAAATTGTCGATCAATCACAAGAACTTCAGATATTTAGTAGATAAAAGTATGCAGACAAGAAAAACACAAATATAACGTAATTTTGCCTACCAAACTAACTAATGCAGGTGTATGAAAGAAAGAGGAAGAATTCACTAAATTTTTAAGGAGTACAAAATTAAAAAACTCTAAAAAAAAAAATCCAAAGTCACAAATTACATGCTTAAAACTCAAGAGAAAAATAGAGGTGAAAACACCAGATGGGTATAAATGAAACTTCTCATTAAAATCAGTTCTTAATTGTCCTTATGATTTATCTCACCAATGTGTATGTCTATATATATACATATTGGGATTACTATACATGAATCGCCAGCTCAGATAAGTTAAGTGAGTCAGCAACGAAAATGAAATAATCCTATTATTTTTTCAACCTTTTTTAGAATCATAATGTCTACCTCTTTAACTTCTTTAGGATCAAATTTCGTTGGTTTTGAAGTTCATTTGCTCCTCCATCAAGTGAATATAAAGTATTGTATTTACAAAAACTGTTAATTTTGTGCCTACTTGTTGGAAAAACAAATCAAAACTAAAATGCCAAAAAATAGGTATTAGTTAACCTTAAAGGATGACTCGTAATCTAAAAGAAACTTTTAAGAAGAAAAAAATTAGAAATAGTAGAAATTGACTACAACTTAGGTAACTTATATGAGATGGTGACTCATTTACACACGCACATATGAGAGTGTGTGTAGGGATTACATATATGAGTCAACAATTCGAGTAAGTTACATGAGTTAGTGGTGAAAATGTAATGACCCTATTATTTTTTTTTTTTTAAATTATTATCTCTACCTCCTTTAACTAGTTTATGATCAAGTTTCATACGTTTTGAAGTTCATTTGTTCTTTCATCATATGAATGTGAGATGTTGTATTCATCGAAAATTGCCAATTTTATGTTTGCTTGATGGAATACCAAATTAAGACTAAAACCCAAGAATTTGGGTATGAGTGAACAAAATGAGGTTGAGATCATAATCCAAACAAAATTCATTAAAAAAATTTTATTAGAGACGGTGGAAATAAATCACAACTCAGATAACTTGTGTGTTCAGTGGTTCAGTGGCTCATATGTGTGCGTGTGTGTACACACACACACACACATATATATACATATACATATATACAAATACATATACATACACACACACACACACACACATATATATATATATATATGAGTGAGCTTTTCGTTTCCAACCTGAGTCTTAGTAGACATCGTCATATATTAGAGACTAAATAAAAAATGAGACTGGTTCATATAGTCCAAATCCAATTAAGATTCATTACTAGAGTTTGAATAGAAAAACACTTGAACTAGCGTATTTGAGTCAAATTCAATAATCTCCATCTTGATTTGAATACAATCAAGTCAAAAGAAAAATCTCATAGAACTGAACATGTACTTGATTCAACTCGAGCTACTAACTCATTCCACCTTCTCCATTTAACCCTGCAAGGTTCTTAAATGCGGTATAGGTCAAATAAGTTTAGGCACTACCTAAATTTGAACACCTAGTAATCCTTTGAATCAAAATTTGATGAGTTGGAATACAAATCTATACGGGAATACACAACTGGATTTACTTTTGTGAGTGCATTACTTAACTCGAATATACCAAATGACAAATTGGAGAATATCTTAACATGAACTAGATTTCTCAATGAATGTTATTGACTCCTGATGAGCACTGATCTCCAAACTGGATGAAAAAGAGCACAAATTTTAGCCTATAATATTTGAATTCTACATGTATAAATTGCTCTTCTTGTCCTTGAACTTAATATGATCACCTTTAGAAATTTCTAAATAACCGTTTTCTATCTTGAAAGTAAACTCCTTTGAATTTAGGATTCTTAAAGTGATTAAGTTAAATCTTAATTTTTGAATATAGTGAATACTGAAAGAATAGTGATACCTCCACTATGCAAATGTATCTAGACTGTTCCTCCATCGTCTCGCTTGGAGCAGAATTGCTCATGAAAGTAACTTGATTTTGAACTAAAGTACATATAAAAACCAGATTTCTCATGGAATTAATGTCAAATGAACATCTAAAATCGAAAATCTGCCTGTCCTAAAAATCTGATCGAATCATCAAGAAAAGATAAAAAGGAATTTGCTTCATCCTGAATTACTATTGTAAAATTGATACATGATCCTTAAACATCTGAATTCTGTCTACTCTTAAAATGATCTTACATGATATGCCTTTTTTCTAGTTGCAAATAAAATTACTACTAAAATTATGTTACTAACCTACTATTTAGTAAATAAATCTAAAATAAATTTACCATAATGTGACATAGCTACTTATTTTTTATCAATGTAATTAAAAAAAATACTCCATATCTTATTAACCTAAGCTGATTGTCTACCCCTACAAATAATGATTTCTATAAAATGCTTAAAGGAAGAAGGTTCTTCATCAAACTTACAATTAATCTTAATAGAGACGACAGTATAAGATATAATTGATGTAGTTTAAATGTAGAGAAGAGAATGGTATTGTTTCAGACAAAAAATATCTTCCATAATGAAACAACAATCTTTAAAAAAGAAAATTGAACCAAATCTTCATCCGCCAGAATTAGGTTAATATATCTAAAACCTTCCAAATATCTTCATAAAAATTAATTACCTTTTCTTATCTCTTATAGTTTCTTCTTCAACCGTCATAGGATCGTGATGGTTTTCGTCCTGTTATGCAAAACCTTATATAAGCATATATGAAATATCTTTTCAAAATCTCTTCTTATTTGCCCTTACAATTTTATTTCACCTTTATGGAATATATACAATGCTTCTATTTCAAAACTTAATAGGCATCATTATATATTGGTGACCCAAATCAAATAGGAGATTGGTACATCTAGTCCATATCCAACTAGGATTTATTGTTGAAATTTGATTTCTGAAACAACTTGAACTAGGGTATGTGAGCCAAACTTGAAAGTAAGAACAAGAAATTTAATGAAAACCACTCTTAGTTTGCATGTACCAAAGTATTCTTGGAGAGATCATGTACTTATAATATAAAATATAGTCTGGTAGCATGGGGCCAGATATGCAGACCAAAGAAAGATGGGGGTTTGGGGATTTTGGACCTAGAGACTTTCAATCTCAATCTCTTGACTAAATGGTGGTGAGGTATGTTAGCAAATCTAGGAGGACAGCTGCAAAAGCTATTATGGCTCAAGTATGGCCCGAGAAGAGACGAATGGTGGGGTGAGACCCATAATGCATCTAATGCATCGAGTTTTTAGAAAGGGGTGTTAGAGGCAAAAGATATCTTTCACTCAAGCATAACTTTTAGGTCAAGCAAGAAAGAAAGGGTATCTTTCTGGAACGATCGATGGTGCACGGATGTTCCACTAAGGATGCTCTTCTAGAAGGTTTTCTAGTCAGCAAGCGACAAAAATGCCTTGACAGGGCGAATGTGGCATCGAAATAGGTGGGATCTGGAAATTAATGCACAACAGATGTATAGCTCATTTGCAGGCCACAGAACTCAAGAATCTTATATAGAGACATCCCCCGAGTGTTAATGATAGTGATGAAGTCATTTGGAGATAGAAAAAACATTGGATCTTCACAGTCAATTCTGCATATAGATACTGCATTGACGGCGGCTATAAGCTATGGCAGGCATGCCATATAAGGCAGACCAGATGCCCCCTTAAAGTTAGAGGTTTTCTGTAGTTGATTGTAAAGGGAGCAATTCTAACTTGGGATAATCTACAAAGGAGGGGGTGGAAAGGGTCAGGTGTTTGTGCTCTATGTCAGTCAGAAGCGGAGTCTAGTTCACATATCTTCCTAACGTACGCCTATACTGCAAGAATTTGGGTAAAGTGCGTTGCATGCTTACACAAATAATTCAGATCGCCCAAACATCTAATATTTGGAGTAGAGCATATTTTAGTAGATTCACAAATCACGGTGCCCCTATACATCGCATAATGACAACAGCCATATGTTGGAATGTGTGGAGAGAGAAATAATAGAATTTTTAGACAGATTACTCATCCAGTCGATGTTTGTTTCTACCTCACGTATCTTGATATATTCTCATTGACAAGTCTTTTAACAAAAAAAAGAAGCGGTTGTGTCTCTCGAAAGAGCAGGACACAGATGAGGAGATGCAAACCGAATTTATAGAGAGACTCCCATAAGGCACAACTGACGGAGCCTGATGGTCAGGCTTTTGGTCCCTATACTCCACTCTGAGTGGGATTTTTTTATTTCAATGTTGTGCAGTTTATCTTTTATATATGCATGTATGGTGTTGTATATATTGGAAATAAACCATAATCATGCTAGATTATCAAGGATATATATAGACAAATACCTGAATCCATCTGTTGGTTGATCACCTTTTGCGATACGGAATTGGTTGACAATCTGCTAAAAACAGATAAGAAATAACCGGGTGGTTTGTGGTCTTCCTTAACTAAATCTCCTTAATTCCTCAATGGGACAACAGCCTCTCTTCCTGATGGGGAGAAGAGAAACTTTTCGTGATTTAGTATATTGGAGACCATAACCTATAGGGTCTATATATACTGCTCAAGTAGGGTTCCCATAATCCCCTTACTTGGTCAATATGCGGTATCTACTCATTCATCCCATATCAATTACAATTCATTAAGCCTCATAAATTGCATTGACCCATTACATTCCATAACGGTTCATTTAAATAGCTAATATAATTGTATAATAAATATGTTGACCCACTATTATAGAAAATAAAAATATTTCCTAACAATCTCCCACTTGGGCTACATATAGTTCTTGAAACAATTATATCACAAATTCCTTAAGCGCGTATCCATTTGCTATTTATCCTTAGTCTTTTCCTTAAACAATCTGGTCCATCTCATGTATAAATAATGGAACCAACGCGGCTTTTATCACAGTAGAATTGTGACTAAACCACAATAATCACCATATTAATACACTTAATGACATAGATCAAATATGGATGAGTAGTATGAAAATTACATGTAAAGTGATCTTAAGCATGTCTATTTCCAATTGGTCCTTCTTTAGTCTTTAGTGAGATCATAGTTCTTTATGCAACGTAAACATTTGCACATATAAAACACACTTAATTTCAGATATAGAATCAAAATACCATCAATTTATTCTGCAGAAAATCAAATAGTTCAATATCTGTAACAAAACATAAAACATATAAGACTCCCACTAAACCAAGGTATCCTCAGAAATAACACCCATACGAGTAGTGTGCTCGTGAAAGACTTTAAGTGTTAAGCCCTTGGTTAATGGGTCTGCTAGCATACATTCTGTCCTTATACGTTCTATAGAAATCTGTCTATCCTGAACTCTCTCCTTGACAACTAGGAACTTGATATCGATAAACTTCGACTTTGTTGAACTCCTGTTGTTGTTAGAGTAAAGCACTGCCGCGGTATTGTCACAGTAAATCTTTAATGGCCTATCAATGCCATCTACCACACGCAGCCCAATGACAAAATTTCGAAGCCATATTCTGTGATTGGACGCCTCATAACAAGCTATGAACTCTGCAACCATGGTCGAAAGAGCTATTAAAGTCTGTTTAACAGACTTCCATGAGATAGCTCCTCCAGCCAATATAAAAATGTATCCTGATGTAGAGCGCCTGCTATCATGACATCCCGCAAAATCAGAGTCAGAGTACCCAATGACCTCTAAATTGTCTGATCTCCGATAAATGAGCACGTAGTTTTTTGTTCTCTTTAAATAACGCATCACGCGTTTGGCTGCCTTCCAATGTTGCAAGCCTGGATCACTCAAATATCTGCCCAGAACTCCCACTATAAATGCTATATCGGGACGAGTACAAACTTGAGCATACATTAGACTCCCTATTGCAGACGCATAAGGAACCTTCTGTATCTCTTTTCTTTCAAAGTCATTCTTGGGGCATTGTTTGAGACTAAACTTGTCTCCATTAGCTACGGGTGTATCTCCTACTTTACTATCTTTCATGCCGAATCTACATAAAACCTTATCGATATAGCTCTTTTGTGATAATTTAATAATACCTTGGGAGCGATCTCTTAGTATCTCAATACCTAATACAAAAGAGGCTTCTCCAAGATCCTTCATCTCGAAATTTTTCGTCAGAAATCTCTTGGTTTCATGTAGAAGGCCTATATCGCTACTAGCAAGCAGAATGTCATTAACATATAACACCAGGAAAATATATTTACTCTCACTGAATTTATGATATACACAATCATCAACAGCATTTGTCTCAAAACCATACGAGCAAATTACTTGATGAAACTTGTGATACCATTGATGAGAAGCCTGTTTGAGACCATAGATGGATTTCTTTAACTTACAAACTATAGACTTTGGATCTCCCGAAATAAAGTTTTCTGGTTGAACCATATAAATTGTCTCATCAATGTCTCAATTGAGAAACGCAGTCTTGACATCCATCTGATGTAACTCTAAATCAAAATGAGCCACTAGTGCCATTATTGTTCTAAAAGAGTCTTTCGAAGATACTGGAGAGAAAGTCTCTTTAAAATCTATACCTTCTTTCTGAGTGAAACCTTTTGCAACTAGACGAGCCTTATATCTCTCAACATTGCCATTTGAATCCCTTTTGGTTTTAAATATCCATTTACAACCAATGGGCTTCGCACCTTCAGGCAACTTAATGAGATCCCAAACGTCATTTTCTTCCATAGACTTCATCTCATCATTCATGGCATCAATCCAATTTTGAGAGTTAGAACCACGCATGGCTTGAAAAAGTTATTTGGATCATCCTCTGTCAAGCCAATGCCATCCTCATGTTCTTGAAGAAAGACGATATAATCATCTGGAATCGTACTTCTTCTCTCTCTAGTGGATCTCCTTAATGGCACTTCTTGAGTTTGTTGAGTTTGCACAACAGGTTGTTCTTGAGGAAGAATCTCATTGTTGTCTTGGTCCAGAACAATGTCAGGAATAGGAGCCTGTACATTGTTATCTTGTATTGGAACCATGTCATGAACAACGATAGGTATAGTGACATGATCACCTTCAGTGACAGATTCTTCTTCAAAGACAACATTCCTTTTGTTTCCTTCCTCCAAACTCAACATCCTCAAGGAATCTCGCATTTACCGTTTCAAAAAAGGATCTTGATGTGGGATTATAGAATTTGTAGCCTCGAGAGCGTTCAGAGTAACCAACGAAATAACAGCTAACTGTCCTTGAGTCCAGTTTTCTTTCTTATGGCTTATAAGGTTTAGCCTCAGCTGGACACCCCCAAATGTGCAAGTGCCTTATGCCAGGCCTTTTGCCTGTCCACAGCTCATAAGGGGTTTTGGTAACTGTTTTGCTTGGTACTCTATTAAGGATGTATACAGCAGTCTTTAAAACTTCTCCCCAAAGTGATTCTGGTAAGGAGGAATGACTAATCATACTCCTCACCATATCCTTAAGAGTCATATTTCGTCGCTCTGCAACACCATTCATACTAGGTGTTCCTGGCATGGTGTATTGCGGAATAATTCCACACTCTTTGAGGAAAATTGCGAAGGGTCCTGGATGTTGTTCTCCCGATCCGTCATATCGTCCGTAGTACTCACCATCACGGTCAGATCTGACAGTCTTTATTTTCTTTTCAAGTTGAAGTTCAACTTCAGTTTTAAAAGACTTGAACACGTCCAAGGATTATGACTTCTCATGTATTAAATATAGGTAACCGTATCTAGAGTAATCGTCTATGAACGTAATAAAATACTATTGTCCGTTCCAAGAAGCTGTAGGGAATGGACCACATATATCAGTATGTATTAGTTCTAAGACATCTGTACCTCTTTCAGCACCTAATTTCTTAACGTTTGTTCTTTTCTCCTTGATACACTCAATACAAACTTCAAAGTCTGTTAAATCTAGGGGTTCAATAATTTCATCGGACACGAGTCTCTGAATTCTCTGTTTAGATATATAATCTAAACGTTTGTGCCATAAGGCAGTAGAATTCTCATTTAATTTTTGCTTTGTACCACGCAAACTTGTTTGCAGTATTTCGTTATAGGAACTAACCACATCAAGCATGTATAGATTATCAATTATAGGACCGGAACCAATAAAACTTGAATTTTGATAGAGACTAACTTTATTATTTCTAAATGAACAAGAAAAACCTGATTTGTTCAAAGTAGAAATAAAAATTAAATTCCGTCTAAAAGACGGTACAATAAAAGTCTCATGTAAATCCAAATAAATTCCAGTCTTTAATCATAATCTGAAAGTCCCTATGGCTTCCACTGCAACTTTATTGCTATTGCCCACAAAGATGTATCTTTCACCATCAGTTGGCGGTCGGCTCCACAGGCAACCCTGCATAGACATACTTATATGAGTAGTAGCACCAGAATCTACCCACCAAGTATCTTTAGGTACAACAGCTAAATTAACTTCAGAACAAACTAAAGTTAGAAGTTTACCCTTCTTCACACGCCATGCAGCATACTTGGGACACTCCTTCTTCATGTGTCCCTTCTTCTTGCAGAAGTAGCAAGTAAATTTCTCATCTTGCTTCTTTTGTTTTTTCTGCTGAGAAGATTTATCTGCAACATCCTTAGCTCTTTTCTTTATCCTTTTCTGAGAAGTTGAACCTAAGTGAGCACTTTCAGTCTTATCCCGCATTTGCCTTTCTTCTTCTTGCACACAACGAGATATAAGCTCATTGAGAGACCACTTGTCCCTCTGAGTATTATAACTCACTTTAAATTGCCCAAAGTGTGCAGGAAGAGAGATCAAAACCAAGTGCACGAGTAAGTCCTCAGACAACTCTAACTTAAGTGACTTGAGTTTAGATGCGAGATGAGACATCTCCATGATGTACTCTCTTATGTTCCCTTTGCCTTTATACTTCATGGAAACGAGTTTAGCCAAAAGGTTACTCGCTTCCGACTTTTCATTCTTGGCAAAATATTGCTCAATTTCCTCAAGGAACCTCTTAGCATTCTCATTCTCAGAAATAGAGCCCCGAAACGCTTCTGGAATGGAGCGTTTCATGATCATCAAACACATTCAATTGGAGCGATCCCACTTCTCAATTTTAACCTCATTGAGGTTTTCCGTAGTAGAAGTGGGTCGATCCGTTCGAAGTGCCAGATCTAAATTTATACAACCGAGGACAATCTCCACGGTTTCTTTCCAGACTTTGAAATTCGTCCCGCTCAACATTGGGATATTGCTGACTTGGATAGAAACATTTGAAGCAGTAGCAGCAGAGACTGGATAAAGAGAAAAAAATAAAAAAAATACTCACATTTCAAATAAAACAAGATATAGAAAATTAATCCAAATTTGGAGACCCATCACAAGATACCTAGCACAACATTAATTCCTAGTCTTTGGACAAGAAAATTAACTGTAAGTGGTACTCTCAATACAATAATCAAATATTAACGATCAATTCTGTCAAACAATAGCCTTCCTTTGGATCGACTATTGTTCACATGAAAATATTTACAATCATCACATATTTATCATCGCAGTGTGTCGTTATTTGGCCAAACTGTGACTTCCTTTGGGTCGAGCACAGTTCGTATAAATAGCAACACAAATAACGTTAAATTAATTTTCCACAATAGAGGTTACTTTGGTAACATTGTAACGCCCCCCTTTTTGGGCTGCTTCCCAAAACGGAGAACGCTAGTTATTTCTTCTACTAGACAACCCAACAGTCACAAGATCTTGGAATAACCGTAACTACTGCCACAATCAGATGAATAAATAACATGTCTGAAACTGAAATGACAAAAAGTTCATTACATAAAATGGCACACTGCCCTAAATATGAATACAATAAAAAGTAAAGGAGGAAGGCAGTGTCCAGACAAAGGAAATACAAGCAATATATAAGAGATTCTTCGGAAAGTACTTCACTATTTAATATTGCTCGGTCTGACCGATGAAGTACGGATCCTCAGTCGGGGCAGGATCTCCTTCTTGGTCCTCTAAACCTAGGTTTAGAAACCTAGGGGATTAAACCCAGCAAGTAACACCAGAAAAATATATGTGTACTAGTACAATACTAAAGATGCAAATGAATAAAATGCTTTCATTGGGAAAGTGCAATTAAATTATGATAGCGATGAACAGTCACATGAAGAAAATATAACAACAAGATTATATATGTCATTTGCAAATAACATGTAAATATCATGTAAAGATGCATATCTTATAAAGATGTCAAGTCTAAATCAAGTCTTTGTTAGCATTTGAAACTAAATAATGGATAAGATAGCGCGCAGTTTCTGTATTGTACAAGTACCCGTGCATGCCCGGGACCCGGCTTCAGACCCATGGCGCTGAACCATGACTCATCGCTACGTGTACAAGACAAACCTCGTACTGTAAAACAGTAACGGACATCACTCATATAGTGACTCATGTATCAGACGGTGGCCAGTACCACATAGTGCTGCTGCAGTAAAAGTCCTCAGCACTTCAATCAAGAAGTTGGCCAACAATATCCTTGTACAATATATTTCTTATCCATCATGTAGTTCCTCAATCCATGTCAATAATACACGATATTCATGAATTAAAGGGAATACATAACTTGCAAGTCAAGAATTCAAGAATCAATTTCAAGATCATGTACACATGTATCACCAGGATATTGCATGTCATGTAATCAAAATACAAGAAATCATGTTCCTATGAATGATTATGCTCATCATGTATCAATTATTTAATTAATTAACGTAAACATGTCATGTATTAGGTTCAACTATATATATATATATCCAATGAAATCACCTAAGCCCATTTCCCTTCATGTTATAGCCCAGCCCACTAAACTCTCTCAATTATTTAATCTATCAAGCCCGAGCCCAGTAAATTCCTACTTTTTCATATTTTTATTTTTATTTTATTTTCCTTTTCTTTTTTGTCCGGCCCAAGCCCAAACCCACTCATTTTTATTTTCTTTTTCTTTTACTGGGCTGGGCTGGGCTGGCCGGCCCAATATATATTTTTTTCTTTGGCCCAAGTTAAATCCAGCCCATCTTCCTTTTTCTTTTCTTTTTAATTTTTCATGGACTGGTCCAGGCCCGCTTACCTTTTTTTTTCTTTCTTTTCTTTTCCTTTCACCTCGGCCTAGCCCATTTCTTCAATTTCCCTCCCTTTCTTTTCCTGTCTCGGCCCAAGCTCTCCTCTATTTTTTTTTTTTTTTTGCTTCTTTATATTTTTGCATGGTTGCATGCAACCGAGTTATATATATATATTGCAATTATTAAAATAAAACAAATATCATGATATTTATATACATCAAAATTAACACACTAATTTGGTTCAGTTTTCAATATCATTTAATCAAAATATGAACCAAACATTTTTACAAAATAAATCTATGTACACAAATTTAAATTAAATAAAGAAATGAACGGAAATAGATATAAATAAAATACCGAAAGAATGAAAATAGCAGTATTACGTGCATGTAAAATCAAATATAACAATACTTGTATGTATCAAAATTGACCCAATGGCCTAGTTTAATTCTCAATATTAATCATGAAAATAAATACAAATTATATAAGGAAGGAGCGAAAATAGCAGTGTTACTTACATGTAAAATCAAATATAACAATACTTGTATGTATCAAAATTGACCCAATGGTCTAGTTTAATTCTCAATATTAATCATGAAAATAAATACAAATTATATAAGGAAGGAGCGAAAATAGCAGTGTTACTTGCATGTAAAATCAAATATAACAATACTTGTATGTATCAAAATTGACCCAATGGTCTAGTTTAAATCTCAATATTAATCATGAAAATAAATACAAATTATATAAGGAAGGAGCGAAAATAGCAGTATTACTTGCATGTAAAATCAAATATAACGATATTTGTATGTATCAAAATTGACCCAATGGTCTAATTTAATTCTCAATATTAATCATGAAAATAAATACAAATTATATAAGGAAGGAGCGAAAATAGCAGTGTTACTTGCATGTAAAATCAAATATAACAATACTTGTATGTATCAAAATTGACCCAATGGTCTAGTTTAATTCTCAATATTAATCATGAAAATAAATACAAATTATATAAGGAATGAGCGAAAATAGCAGTGTTACTTGTCTCGATTTGGTCTCGAATATTCGGTTCGAATCCTCGATCCGGTTTGATTTCTCTCTTTCTCTCTTTTCTTTTATTTTTCTCTCTTCTTTTTTTTTTTTCCCTTTGCTGCAAGTTTGCCGAGAGGAGAAGAGAGTGTGTGTGTGAATGAATGAGGGAGTTGTGAGGGATTATATAGGGGAGAAAGGGAGTAATAGCATTGATGTAATTATAATAATTAGCTTGTAATTATTAGCTACATTTTGTAATTATTAGTTAATTATTGTACCACTCACATGCATTGCATAATTCAAATAATTCAGCCGTCCAAACCTATAATTCAGCCGTCCAAACCTAATTGTTGTGTGCACTTAGAAATTTGTAGCGTGTATAAAGTAAATTCCCAATTTATTTAATATTTTATTATTTACAGTTTCGGTCAACGTTTTCCAAATATTACCAAATTTATGCAGGACGTAGTACTCGACGAGAGGAGTACTAAAACATTATCCGTTTGTTATTTCGATATCTGAAATAAATGAATCGAAATTCCGAAGTAATTAGAAAGAAAAATTATTAGTTAAAGTATGAAATTATGAGATAATTATTGCAATAATGTTTCATTAATTAAGTTAATTATTATACTAATTATTCATAATAATTGAGCCGTCCAAATTATTGAGCCGTCCAAATTATTGATGTGTGCACTTAGAAATTAGTGGTGTGTATAAAGTAAATTCCCAATTTATTTAATATTTTATTATTTATGGTTTCTGTGAACGTTTTCCAAATGCTACCAAATTTATGCAGGACGTAGTACTCGACGAGAGGAGTACTAGAAAATTATCCGTTTGTTATTTCGATATCTGGAATAAATGAACCGAAATTCTGAAGTAATTAGAAAGGAAAATTATTAGTTAAAGTATGAAATTATGAGATAATTATTGTACTAATCTTTCATTAATTAAGTTAATTATTGCACTAATTATTCATAATAATTGAGCCGTCCAAATTATTGAGCCGTCCACCGTCCAAATTATTGATGTGTGGACTTAGAAATTAGTGGTGTGTATAAAGTAAATTCCCAATTTATTTAATATTTTATTATTTTTGGTTTCGGTGAACGTTTTCCAAATGCTACCAAATTTATGCAGGACGTAGTACTCGACGAGAGGAGTACTAGAAAATTATCCGTTTGTTATTTCGATGTCTGAAATAAATGAACCGAAATTCCGAAGTAATTAGAAAGATAATTTTAACATTATTAAATTAGCAATTTTGGAAGTATTTTTCGGCCTCGTAAGAAAAATCTCTAAAAATCATAAATATTACAAAACTAATAATCGAGAAGACCGAATATCATTTGGGTTTGTGGATTTAAAGTTACGTTAACCGAAAGTTATTTCGGTGTCCAAAATTAACTTTGGTTGACTTATTCAGCACAAATAGTCTTAAGAGAGTAATATAGGTAGCTCGAATTTTGGGGTATTACAAACATATTGCTTGAATTAATCCAATAAAAAAAAACTTGAAATATTTCTTTATTAAAAGAGACAATTAAAATAACTATACCCGACAATAGCTATTAAATAGACAATTAAAAGAGACACCAAAATTCCATAAACTTGAAATATTTCTTTATTTGTCTCTCTTTCTCCTTATTTGTCTATTTTTCCTTATTTCTTCATTATATTTCCTTAAATGAGTCATCCATGAATATTTATTTTCTATAAATAGATCTTTATGAATATATATATATATATATTTTTATATATTCCATAAATATACACAGAATTATTATTATGTAACCACAACTTTAAATTACATATTTACTACGTAATCAATGTTTATGTAAATATAAACCAAATGTGATACATATCACCCAAATATATTTTTATATCTCAAATATTAAATATTCCAAACAATCAAATCTTTATTTATAAATTTTTAAAATATATATATATATATATACATATGAACCGATTGTAGAAATATTTATTATTATTACATTACATTATATATTCTAAAACGTAGTCATATTTTAACAAAACTGGATTAAATCCAACCAAAATTCAAAACTGTATACGAACGCTTACCGAATAATTTAAAAAAAAAACAAGCCATATGCGTTCATGTCATATAAACAGAAATTCACTAATCATCCCAATAATCTAACAACGATAACCTGCTCTGATACCACTTGTTGGAAATAAACCATAATCATGCTAGATTATCAAGGATATATATAGACAAATACCTGAATCCATCTGTTGGTTGATCACCTTTTGCGATGCAGAATTGGTTGACAATCTGCTAAAAACAGATAAGAAATAACCGGGTGGTTTGTGGTCTTCTTCAACTAAATCTCTTTAATTCCTCAATGGGATAGCAGCCTCTCTTCCTGTTGGGGAGAGAGAAACTTTTCGTGATTTAGTATATTGGGGACCATAACCTACAGGGTCTATATATACTGCTCAAGTAGGGTTCCCATAATCCCCTTACTTGGTCAATATGCGGTATCTACTCATTCATCCCATATCAATTACAGCTCATTAAGCCTCATAAATTACATTGACCCATTACATTTCATAACGGTTCATTTGCATTGACCCATTACATTTCACAACGGTTCATTTAAATAGCTAATATAATTGTATAATAAATATGTTGACCCACTATTATAGAAAATAAAAATATGTCCTAACAGTATAGCCGAGGTAGGTTTCTCTGTTTGCTTTAGTTTTTTGATATTTTCATGTAAAATGGTTATTTTGTTATTTCTCATTAATAAAACGCGGGGACAGTTTGCTCACCGTTTCAACCTAAAAAAAAATCATGTACTTATAATATGTTTTCTGATAAATTGCATGTCCCCTCCGTGAAGATGGAAAAAGCCATGTTCTCCGCTTTATCCAAATGTTGATTCTTTTCATTTACCTCAAAATATTTTGGTGCATGTGTTCCATACCTAACTTTCTTGACAAAACAAAGTTGGATCTAGAAGCTCATAAATATATCTTCTAAGGATACTCTAGAGTTCAAAAGGGATATCGATGTTATTGTTCTTCTTTGTATCTCTTGAAACTTCGAAACTCAAAATCCAACCTAGAAAGAATGCTACAATGATCGAAATTATCGGTCCTTATTTTATGTGGATGTTACATTTTCTGAGTCAAAACCGTTGTTCTAAAGAGCCTTCTTTTCCTGAGTGTGAGGATGCACTTCAATTTTCTCCTGTACAACTGATAGCAGATATCAAATCCTTGCCACCTAAAATGAAAGAAATCACAAGGTGATTCTACGTCAATCTAAGTCTACACACCAAAGGACTACGACTCTGCATCTCTCCACCACTTCTCTAACTCCTGCACCTCAATCTGGTGATCATTCTACTGTCTCTTGTGAGAATACTAGTCTTGTAATGACTTGAAAGCTCAAATTAATGATCTTAAAATTGCCCTCTAAAAAAGGTAACGTGAGTCGTACTTCATATTCATTACATAATTTCGTGCCTTTTGCTCATCTCTATCCATAATTGCGAGCTTTTGTTTCTACCATCGATTCTCATGCAATTTCCAAGTCTGCGGTCAGAAGCATTATTTAATCTATATTGGAGAACTTCCATTGAGGAAGAAAGGATGACACTAGAGCAGAGGGGAACATAGGAGGTTTGTTAATCTTCTAGCTAACACGAAAACGTTGTTGGGTGTATAAGGTGATGCTAAATCTTGATGGCTCTCTTGCATGACTGCTTGAGTGTAGTATTAACAAGATACTGTGACAAAGAAGAAATCAGCGCACTCTCTTGCTACAACTCTTCACAGGTCATTACATCAGTTTTACATAAAGGATGCTTTTAACTATGGTATTCCTAGGAATTTGCCGCACTCCTAAATCCCAATGGGCAGGGTCTATGTGGATAATTCGAACAGTTAGTTATGATCTTCACATCTAAAAATAATAGTATACAAAAATTCATACATTTTCAATAGATTTTGACTGTATATTTGATATGTGCAAAATGAATGGTTTTTTAACAATAGAACAAATAAAATTATTTGATCAATGATCAAGAAGTATCTAAACTACACTATTTTTTTTACACCAACTATTTAGAGTATGGAGATCATAACTAATGATTTAGACCGTCCAGATACACAATCCATATTAAGAGTTAGAGACGTCTCTATAGGTAACTACATATGTAGATACGTTAGGCACACCATTCCCTATTATAACTATTATATCTCAATGTAACTATCCTATCCCAATATAGGATGCATTTCTTTCATATAATTATCCTGAAGTAAAATTTTAAACGAAGTTAACTATTATATTTATTTTAAGGCATAAATTGTTTTTTTTTATACTAAAGCTCATAATATTTTCTAAAAAAATATTTGGATTATTTCATGAGGGCCCGTGACCTATTTTTCCTTATCAATTACTCATATATGGACCCAAGCCCAAGTTCTTGGCTCAAAACCGAAATTCATCTATCCAAGAAAATATAATTGTCTAAACTTGGTTCTAAACCCATATCACACTTATGCACACATTAGTCTCACATTCCAACCGTAAAGTCAACTTTTCTTTTCTAATAATATAGGAAAAATTCCTTTTTGGATTTTTTTTTTTTTACCTCCCTACACTTTTTCTTCGCCATTAACGTCCTAGAATCCTACATTACTCAATATGATAGTTAGCCATCATTTTCACTAAGCAGTTCTCACAAACACTCATTGACTTTAAGCGATGACTTCTAGGAGTACGGAATCAATCTATCTAGTCTGGATGGTGATTTCACTAAGGAAGAAATGAAGCGTGCGATATGGGATTTGAGCCCAGATAAATCACCTAGCTTAGATGGATACCCAATCTTTTTCTTCAGGCTTTTATGGGATGCTGTAAAGAAAGATATATTGAGTTTGTTCAAGGAGCTTTTTCAGAAAAAGTAAGATTGGATAGGTTAAATACTCACAGATCATGCTGATTCCAAAAAACCCCACTCTCTCCGGAATAGGACTTTATAGACCAACTGCACTTCTGAACAACAACAACTAAGCCTTTTATACTAAGTATTTGGGATAGGCTATACGAACCAAAAAAGAGAATCACGCCAGATCAATCATTTTGATAGTACTTTTCCGTTCATTTCTATCAAGTAATATCTCCTCATTTATACCTCTAGAATCCATATTTTTTCGTATCATCTCTATCCATATTTTTTTCGATCTTCGTTTCGTTCTTTTAACTTATCCTACATTGATAAACTCTCCTTATTGAATTGGTACATTTGTACACCTACGTTGCACATGACCAAATAATTGTAAGCGAATTTTTCACATCTTCTCATCAATGGGAGGTACACCTATTTTAGCACGAATATCTTCATTTCTCACTTTATCTCTCCTAGTATTGTCGCATATCCAGAGGAGCATGTGCATCTCTGTTACACTTATTTTTTTTGAATGACGTTTATTTATAGCTCAACATTCTGTGTTATATAATAAACCTGATCTAATAGCAGTCCTATAAAAAAATTTCTTTAACCTAAATTGAATGTTACGGTCGCATAAAACTCCTGTTACTCTCCTCTATTTTAACCAGCCAGTTTGTATCCTATGATTAACATTATTATCGATCTCTCCATTATTTTGAATAATAGAATCCAAATACCTAAACTGACTACTGTTCGCCGCAAAAGTTTCTTTTCTTCCTTCCATTGAATAAACTTGAATTACAATGAAAGTGAACAAGAGATAAAGAAAACAAACGAGAGGATTTTATAATTCAATCTCTCTCTTTTACAATATGTTGTGTGAGATTTGTGGCGATGGGATCTGTCAAGCAGCTCTTTTGGACGATCGAACGTCGAGCTCTTCTCTCTCGAAGATATGAGCCGGCTGTAGATGCTCTTCTCTGATCTCTCCCGAACTCAAGGCTCTGTACGTAACTTGAATTCTCTAAGATGCCGAAAAGAAGAATACTAGCCGACCGATATCTTCGAGAGAGAAGAGCTCGACGTTCGATCGTCCAAAGGAGCTGCTTGACAGATTCCATCGCCACAGATCCCACACAACATATTGTAAAAGAGAGAGATTGAATTATAAAATTCTCTCGTTTGTTCTCTTTATCTCTTGTTCACTTTCATTATAATTCAAGTTTATTCAATGGAAGGAAGCAAAGAAACTTTTGCGGCGAACAAACTGGCGACCACAGTGGGTGGTTTGGGTAGCCCTGCCAGCGAGTTTGACTCTGATTATTTCACGCCGACCACATGTCCAATTTCCTCATCAATTCCTCCCATTGATGAACATGGGAGTGATGAAAGAACAAAAGTTATTATTGTGGCCGCTGCAAAAGAGGTCACACCGTCTCCCAGTATGCCGTCTCCAACACCACCGGTCTGCTCCACAGAGACCTTCCCAGTGGTCTCTGGTACACCTTCTACTCCTCAACCAGCAATATCAACACCTTCTATCATAATGGCTGTCGAGACACCTGTAACTCTTCCAGCTTCAAGTCTTCCAGCAGGAGATGAGGATAATTTGAAGTTCTTGTTCGAAGCTACTTCCGTAACTGGGGGAGCTTCTGGTGGAAATACTCCCTCCTCTTCTCCTGTCGGTGGCACTGCCCACGTGATCTGTACTAGCGTTGCTTCCCCTCAGGTTCCTAACTCTGCCAGATCTGCGTTGGCCTTACTGGCTCCACATGTTATGAACCTGGTACAGGGACAGGCTTCCTCTTCTTTAACTCCAGTGGGTACCACTCTTCCACCAGCAACATCTTCTTTAGCACTGCCCTTTTTAAATACAGGCGCCGTGAATCATTTTGAGGAGCTCTTCAACTATAACGTTAATGACTTCATGTGGTTGCTCAGAAGATGTGTCGAGATGATCCTCGGCGGCATGGATTTCTTCAGCCTTGGCCATCCAATGTTATCCAGCTATTTGGACAATATTGAAAGAATTGGGGGACAAGACCGAGAGCTCCCTACCGGGCCCGCTTTACTGCCTTAGAAGAGCAGGTGAACACGCTAAACACAGTTCACCATGTGGACGTGGAAGCGATCACCGCAATAGAGATGGCGCGGCTTCGGGTAGAATTGACAGTGCATCGAGAAGAGCTGATACGTCAGGAAGAAGTAAGGTCTCGGTAGTTGACAGAGCTTCAAGCTAGTCGGGAGTCCATCTTTAATAGCTTGGAGGTGGTGGACTCAGAGATTGGGGGAAGTCAGGCCGAAATCTTTAGAGCCCAGGAGACAATTGCTAAAGCTCGGGCTGTCATAGTGGCCAATGAGCTTAAATTAGGAGAATCTGTTAAAAAGTGAGAAGCGCTAATCCTCCAACAGGGGCAGGTCGAGCAGGAGGAGAGACTAAGGAGCCGTACTTTAGAAGACTCTCGGCAGCGTCTGAGTCATCAATTTGCAATAAATGACGATGTCTTACTTTAGCAGGCTCAACATTCCGTAGAAGCAAACCGTCGTCAGGTGATTGACGAGGTGATAAATAAGTTGAAGCACCTAGGAGATCCATAATTTTGTTCTTATTCTTTTATTCTTCATTCTTTTTGTAATAAGAACTTGTAATAAAAGAAAGAATTTTTGTAACTTCATTCTTTTGATGCAATAAAGATAATCATTTGATTCTTTTATCTGCTGGCTACAGAATTTGTTTGCACAACAGATAACTTGTCATCAAAATGATTTATTTTTTGGTATTATTTAGGCACAATTTTCTGAATCATACTGTCAGAGGTAAGAGTTTTAATATGACAGGGTTTATGGGATTTTTAGCAAACCCCCAGCTATCAACGGATTTGATTAGCCTTTACCAACTACCGTTTGAGTTGGGCTAGCCATGTTATTCCCCTCAACATGGTGAGTTGTCGAGCATTTTGTTTGGGCTTAAATGCCAAACTTTTCCTCTTCTCTTTGCCTTATCGGTATTGGATAATTCATACTTTTTACCCCCAGCATGAAGGGGTTGGCGAGAAACTGGTTTTCTCCCCATTGCCTAGTCGGCACTGGGTAATTCATACCTTTTAGGTCAGAGGCGCTCAATTTCGCATGCCTAAAAGAAAGATTGGAGGTTGTTCAAGGCTCTCTCGCGTAACTAGAACTGGACACACCAAATTTAGGTCAGAAGCGCCAAACTGCGCATGCCTAAGAAAAGACTGGAGGTGGTTCAAATTTGAGAACCAGACACACCAGGTTTTAGGTCAGAGGCGCCAAACTGCGCATGCCTAAGAAAAAACTGGAGGCGGTTCAAACTTGAGAACCAGACACACCAGGTTTAGGTTAGAGGCGCCAAACTGCGCATGCCTAAGAAAAGACTAGAGGTGGTTCAAACTTCAGAACCAGACACACCAGGTTTTATGTCAGAGGCGCCAAACTGCGCATGCCTAAGAAAAGACTGGAGGCGGTTCAAACTTTGAGAACTAAGCACACCAGGTTTAGGTCATAGGCGCTAAACTGCGCATGCCTAAGAAAAGACTGGAGGTGGTTCAAACTTGAGAACCAAACACACCAGGTTTAGGTCAGAGGCGCCAAACTGCGCATGCCTAAGAAAAGACTTGAGGCGGTTCAAACTTGAGAACCAGACACACCAGGTTTAGGTAAGAGGCGCCAAACTGCGCATGCCTAAGAAAAGACTGGAGCTGGTTTAAACTTGAGAACCAGACACACCAGGTTTTGGTCAGAGGCGTCAAACTGCGCATGCCTAAGAAAAGACTGGAGGCGGTTCAAACTTGAGAACCAAACACACCAGGTTTAGGTCAGAGGCGTCAAACTGCGCATGCCTAAGAAAAAACTGGAGGCTGTTCAAACTTGAGAACTAAGCACACAAGGTTTAGGTCAGAGGCGCTAAACTGCGCATGCCTAAGAAAAGACTGGAGGTGGTTCAGACTTGAGAACCAAACACACCAGATTTAGGTCAGAGGCGCCATACTGCGCATGCCTAAGAAAAGACTGAAGGTAGTTCAAACTTGAGAACCAAACACACCAGGTTTAGGTCAGAGGCGCTAAACTGCACATGCCTAAGAAAAGACTGGAGGTGGTTCAAACTTGAGAATCAGACACACCAGGTTTTAGGTCGGAGGCGCCAAACTGCACATGCCTAAGAAAAGACTGGAGGTGGTTCAAACTTGAGAACCAAACACACCAGGTTTTAGGTCAGAGGCGCCAAACTGCGCATGCCTAAGAAAAGACTTGAGGTGGTTCAAACTTGAGAACCAAACACACCAGGTTTAGGTCAGAGGCGCCAAACTGCGCATGCCTAAGAAAAGACTGGAGGTGGTTCAAACTTGTGAACCAAACACACCAGGTTTAGGTCAGAGGCGCCAAACTGCGCATGCCTAAGAAAAGACTGGAGGTGGTTCAAACTTGAGAACCAGACACACCAGGTTTTAGGTCAGAGGCGCAAACTGCGCATGCTTAAGAAAAGACTGGAGGTTGTTCAAACTTGAGAACCAAACACACCAGGTTTAGGTCAGAGGCGCCAAACTGCGCATGCCTAAGAAAAGACTGGAGGTGGTTCAAACTTGAGAATCAGACACACCAGGTTTAGGTCAGAGGCGCCAAACTGCGCATGCCTAAGAAAAGACTGGAGGTGGTTCAAACTTGAGAACCAAACACACCAGGTTTAGGTCAGAGGCGTCAAACTGCGCATGCCTAAGAAAATACTGGAGGCGGTTCAAACTTGAGAACCAGACACACCAGGTTTAGGTCAGAGGTGCCAAACTGCGCATGCCTATGAGGCGGTTCAAACTTGAGAACCAGACACACTAGGTTTTAGGTCAGATGCGCCAAACTGCTCATCCCTAAGAAAAAGGAGACTCGTACCTCCAGGGATATTAAGAATAGTATTTCTTCAGAAATTTGCCATTGATCGGCATCATCATCCTGTCGCCATTTTGATTCATTAAGCGATAGGCTCCACTGGAGTATACTGTCTCCACAACAAACGGTCCTTCCCACTTGGGTTCAAATTTACCCTTAGTCTTGTGGGTTAGAACCATTGGCTTTTTAACAGGCAGAACCAAGTCTTCTTGTTTAAAGGTCGTTGGCTTAACGTTCTTATTGAACGTTTGAGAAATTCGGGCTTGATACAATTCAATTTGTTGTTGAGCCCTGAGACGCTTTTCATTCAGCGCCTCTAATTCTTTCAATTTTTGATGATGGCGTTCTTTTGTCGTCATCTTTATGGCTAAAATCACTCTTAATGAAAGAATCTGGACTTCAAGAGGCAAGACGGCCTCGCTTCCATAGACCAATGAGAATGGGGTAGCTTTTGTAGGGGTGCGAACAGTGGTGCGATAAGCCCACAGGCATTCTCCTAGCTTCTCATCCCAATCTCGTTTATTGAAAGAGACGAACTTCCGAAGGAATTTAATAATCGTCTTGTTGAAGGCTTCGGCCAACCCATTAGCAGTGGGGTTATATGGCGTTGAAGCAATATCTTTGATTCTGAATTTATCACAGAATCTGGAGAATCCCTGACTGATAAATTGCGGACCATTATCATAAATAATCCGTCGGGGGACGCCGAAGCGGTAAATAACATGATGCTTGATGAACTTGATCACATCTGTCGTTTTCACCTCTTTCATGGGCACGGCTTCGGCCCACTTCGAAAAATAATCGGTTATTGCAAGAATAAACCAATGTCCTCTGGATGACGGGAGAGTTATAGGCCTCACAATATCCATCCCCCATGCTTCAAATGGCCAACTTGCAACGGTATTGTGCAAGTATTCTTGGGGTTGATGAATAAAATTGGCATGAACTTGGCATGCATGGCACCATTTAGCGTATGCCATTGCTTCCGAGATCATATTCGGCCAGTAGTATCCTAGCCTTCTTATACGGTCTCCAAGTTTAGGACCGAGCTGATGAGCTCCACATACTCCATCGTGTGTTTCTCTCAACACTTCTTCTGCTTCTGCTTTTGATATGCAGCGTAGTAGCAGACCATTTCTTGACTTTCTATATAAAGTCTGAAGCATATGGTCATAATAAAATCTTTGAGCCTTCCTCTTTATCGAGGTGGCTTCCATAGGATCTTCTGGTAATATCCCATGCAAAGCATAATCCACAAATGGAAATTGCCAATCACGGGGCTCCAAAGTTAAGCCTGCTTGGCATACTTCTTTATTTTGAAGAACAGTATCTGGATGGAAGAGCTCTCTGCTTCCAATGGTGATGCTTTTAGCCTCACCTGGCGGGATTACCAATGTTGCTGCTAATGCGGCAAGGGCATCTGCATATACGTTCTCATTTCGAGATATATGATAAATGTAGAATTGTTCAAAGTAACCTGCCAGTTCAATGGCTAGCTGATAATAGAGGATGAGGGCTTCATGTCTGACTTCATACTCGCCTGTCATCTGATTGACGATGAGTTTAGAGTCTCCATATGCCTCTAGATAGTTCACCCCCAGTTGTAGAGCCATCTTCAGGCCGATAATGAGTGCGTTATATTCTGCCACATTATTCGTGCACGGTTCTGTCAATGAGTAACCGTTAGGCAATATATGTTTATGTGGGGAGATTAGCACAACCCCCACTCCAGCAGCAGATTGTCTGGCAGCACCATCAAAGAACATTTTCCATGTTTGTTCCTTACTAACTGTGTTGACCTCTGACGTCTGTTTGGTATTAGACCAAATTGGATGGTCTGCAAGAAAATCAGCAATTGCATGTCCCTTCGTTGCTTTTTGAGGAACAAAGTGTATGTCATAGGGCGACAGTAGCAGCGCCCATTTTACCAATCGGCCATTTAAGGAAACCGGTTTTGTCATCAGAATTTTCAGGGGATTAACTCGTGATATGACATGAATTGTTTGCCCAGAAAGATAGTGTCGCATTTTTTGAATAGCGAACACTAGGGCTAAACATTCCTTTTCAATCGGGATATACCGTTGTTCGGCTCCAATCATTGTCCTGCTTAGATAATAGAGGGCATGTTCATGTCCGTGCTCATTATATTGAGCAAGTAATGCTCCTAAGGCATTATCCATGGCCCTTACATATGTAAGGAAGGGCTGCCCAGGGACCGGTGCCATAAGAACAGGAGGTTTGGTGAGGTATTCTTTAAGGTCATCAAAGGCCTGTTGACATGCCTCATCCCATACAAAAGAAACCCACTTCTTCATAAGTCGAGAGAACGGCTGGCATCGCCCTAATAAGTTGGAAATGAAGCGCCGAATATAGGCAAGCTTCCCTTGTAACCCCCTCAATTCTTTAAAATTATAGGGAGGAGGCATCTCGCTAATTGCTTTTATCTTTTCAGGGTCAAGGAAAATTCCTTTTGAAGTTATTATGAACCCAAGGAATTTCCCACTCGACACCCCCATAAATGACTTAGTGGGATTCATCTTTAAATAATGTTTCCTCATGAGATCGAAGACCCTTCTTAAGTCCTGAAGGTAGTCCTCTTTATTTTTACTTTTGACCACCAAGTAATCCACGTAGCACTCTACTGTCTTGCGCAGATGTTCTTTGAATATAGTGCTCATCGCAAGTTGATAAGTGGCACCGGCATTCTTCAGCCCAAATGGTATCACCGTATAGCAGTATACCCCCAGCGGTGTTCTGAAAGCTGTATACTTTTCATCATCCAGGTGCATCTTAATTTAGTTATATCCTGAGTAGCCATCCATAAAGGACATCCTCTCATAACCACAAGTATTGTCTATCATCACGTCGGTGATGGGAAGTGAAAATTCATCCTTAGGACATGCAGCGTTTAGATCCCGAAAGTCGATGCATATCCGGATTTTGCCGTTCTTTTTACGAACCGGCACTATATTGGCAACCCAATCAGGATGCTGTTCTTCACGGATGAATCCGGATTTTATAAGCTTATTGACCTCAGCAACTATTGCCTCCATCAACTCCGGTCGAAAACGCCTCTGTTGTTGTTTAACAGGTTTGGCATCTTCTTTTATATTTAACCGGTGTGTGGCAATTTGAGGGTCAAGCCCAGGCATGTCTTCATAATTCCATGCGAACATGTCTATATACTCTTTAATAAGAGATATAAGTTCCTCCTTTTCTAATAGAGTTAGTGTGTCGCTTATGAAGATGGGTTTCGGATTTTCTTCCGTTCCCATGTTGACTTGTATCAATTTGTCTTCAGTGGGAGGATCACGTTGTTCAAAGCGGACGTCCCAGAGAGTGTCCATATGCTTAGCCCAGGAATCATCTTGGACATCAATCGGTTCCTCATCGCTTTCTAATGCGGCTGAAACCATATTGGCTGTCAATGATTGAAACCAAGCACCGGTGCTTATATCTGAATCATGGTCGGGTGAAGATGTATCTTCCTTGGCCGAAGAACTCTCTTCATCTTTTAGTGGTGACGAGGGTGGAGTAGATACATAGCCCAACCCCCTGCGAGTCTTCTGATAATAATCAGTGCTCTTTCCTCTTGGTCTGAACGAGGGTATAAGATTCCATCGATCTTTCCCAAAGTGTAATCCCGATTTCTGGGTAAAATTATAACCCATCTTCTCAATTATCTGGCGGGATTTTTGTTCATACAGGTGAAATTGGGGTGATGTCTGCTCATCACTTTCACTGCTTTGTTTTCGCTGGGGTGACGTAATTACCCTGCCGAACATAATCGGCTTTTGGGATCCTCTCCGAGGAGGCACTTTGAAGTAGTGACATTTTTCCTCAACTATTTTAGACCGGGAGAGGAGAGATGACCTAAGTGGCAAATGATATGCCGCCAGAATTTCAAGTTCGGACAGGCCACCCACTTCAGTGGAAGTACAAGAGGGTTCAGACTCAGTAGTTACAGCATGCTCGTAGACTAATTTTATGTCTTCATTAATAACCCATTCACTCTCTTTTACATCCACTATATTATCAAGACTCAAACTAAAATCTAAGTGAGGGTTGGTTTCATAATCACCCCCATCATCTTCTCCAGAAAGCTCGTATTCAGTGTCGGCTTCATTGTCACTGTCATTGGGCTTTGGAGGTTCGCTAGGATCGTCATTGGAGACTTCATGGGCTGGTTTATAAAGTGCAGCATCTGTGAAGTAATTCTCCAATCCTTTGAATGGTTGCTTGTCGGCAATTAGTGTCCGGACCTCTCCTTCCTCATCGCAATATTTCATGCATTGGTGGAGAGTCGACGGGACTATCATGTGAGCGTGGATCCAAGGCCGCCCCAACAAAATATTGTATGAGGTATCTGCATCAATAACGTAGCATGTAGCCTCCGTCCTCAAATCCCTGATCTGACATCGGAGTCGGATTTTTCCGAGGGGACGGTTATTGTTGGCATTAAACCCGTATATCATTGTATTGGTTGGTGTCAGACGATGGAGGGAGATCCCTAACAGCTGCATCAACTTTCTGGGTACGACACTTAGTGTAGAACCCGGATCAATCTGAATTCGGTCCACCTTTGTGGATCCGACATATCCTGTAAAATATAAAGGCATGTTGTGCTTTATATTCCTCACCTGCATATCTTCTGGAGAGAAGATAATTTGTGGGACTTACCTCCTCACTTGGTGACAGCGGGGACAAGAGTCCTGTTTTTCATTGGCCGGCTCGACTATCTGAGCTAAGAATGACTCAGAGTCTGCCAAGGCCTCTCTTAATGCTTCACGTGTTGATTTTGACAATCTTAACAATTCGTAAAGCATTACTCGTGCTGGGATATTCGCCAACTGAGCAATTATGTCAAATTTGAAGGTAGGCTTCTTGTCTCCTTCATTTCTAATAGAATTCTTCTGGAAACGAAGTCCTTTCTGCTTCGCGGGCTTTGCAAGTTCCGCATAGATGTCTTTCGGATCTACTCTAGTGTAGTTCTTAAGATATGTCTTCCCGGATCGAGTACCGGAAGGGCCTGCCCCATCTTGATGAGTGGCCATAGTTTCGGGTTCTTCTTCAGAATCTGTGAAGGCTTCCGAAGCTATATATTCTTCCTTTATATCTGCAGAAATGGCATTAACAGTCCGCTTCTTCCCTTGACCTCTTGCAGTAGTCCATTGCTCATCCTCTAGCAAATCGGGATGAACCCACATGACTTCCCCCTTTTGGGTCGTCACAGGGACAAGTCCTTCCTGGGCTTTGTTATGAGGATCAAGGTTCTTCGTGACCATCTTACCCTTTGGGATTGGGGTCACTCCTGCGGGGAACTCGTGGGTTCCAACCACTATGGTTGTCATATTGGCAGTGACCTTCTTCTGCTCTTCCTTAAGCGTCAGAACTCCAGCTTCTATTAGTGCTTGGATTCTGTTCTTAAGGGGAAAACAATCCCTAGTAGGGTGCCCAACATTCCGGTGATAGAGACAGTAGTTAGGATCTTTAGTCTTGCCAGCGTCTTCTAGCTTCTTATTCTCCGGAAGTTTTAGCATTTCCTTCTTCTGGAGCAAGTGAAAGAGGATAGGCGTCTGTTCCGCCTTGAAAGTATAATTTCTCTCCTGCTACGGTCCATTTTACCTTGAGCCCTGCTGATTTTGGGGCTTCGGCTTTGGTGGAGGATTCGACTTCTGAGGAGCAGCTTCTGATGCCATCACTGCTTTTCCTTTATTCTTATTGCTGCTATTTTGGGTATATGACTTACTACCCCTAGCACTTCTTGATCCACGAGATTCTTCAACTCGACGAATCAAGTCCTCAGCTTGCTCTCCCTGTTTGAGCAAATCCCTCCATGTCTTAGACTCTACGGCCCCCATTTTTAGGAGCACATTGGTCTTAAGATTGTGTCGACAAGTTTCGACAAGAGTTTCCTGGACCATTCCGTGTTTGCAATGCACGGACTTCTCTCGAAACCTTTCTATAAATTCTTTTACCGTTTCTTGTTCCCCTTGTCTAATTGCAAGGAGGGAATGAACCGTAATCTCGGTATCATCCTCAAAGAAACGTGAGAGAAATAATTTCTCTACATCTAACCATGTATTAATAGTACCTGGGGGCAGCTGCATGAACCAAGTAAATGCAGGCCCTCGCAAAATACTTGCGAATACTTTGGTCATGATGGGGTCATTACCCATCTAATGTTCTGCTTGGGACAAGAAGTAATAGATGTGCTGACTGGGAGATCCCTTCCCGTCATATGGCTCTAATCTGAGCGGCTTATACTTCTGTGGGTATGGTATCGTATCCCATTCAGGAGGATACGGTCTTGAAACCCCTGCCTCTTTCAACTCCTTTTTACGCATCAGAGCTTCGAGTTGATTCTGTAATTTTTCAATCTTTTCTCCATGCGGATCATGGAAAGAAAATCTATCCTCGTCCTCGTGCATCGAGTGGGCTTTCTCCTCCTGTTCTTCTTCATTTGGAGTTTCTTTGCCCTTTTTGGCATTATCCTCAACAAATCTCGATAGCATGACTTTAAGGTCTTCAATCGTCTTTTGCTGCTCTCGAATCATTCTTTCTTGAGTTTCAAATCTCTGATTGATATTATCATATTTATCTGCCATGTGCGATGCTGACTTCTGTAGTCGAGGCGACACGGAGGAACGAGACGAGGCTATGGCTGAATTATCACTGTCCTCATCGTAAGAACCCCTTGTAAGCCTCTTATAATTTCGAGGCGGGACGACTCCTGATTTTAGTCGAGTAACACGATGAGGTTCTTCATCGCTCGATTCTGAATCATCATCCGTCTCTACAATTTTCTTCCCTTTCCCCACCATATTGGAGGTTACAGCTCTCCAATGTTTTAGTGAAGCAGTCTTTGGTTTCTTAGTAGGGTTCTCGTCCGACTCGGTTAATCGATCAAACACAGATACCCTGCTCTTGCTGCAGCCACAGTTGTTTATTACAGCGGACACTGCCGTCATAAGCTGCTGACAGTGACAAACAGGTTCAGCTTAAAGTTGATCTATGCCTCTCTTTTTGATTAGATACTCCCTGAGATCAGCGCCTTTAACCATGGAATCATGAAGTCCATCTGACTTTTGAGAAGGTCTAGGAACCCACTGAAGCTTCTTTGACTGATCAACCCTGATTATGTAGTCGGATTGATCCTCGCGGGGCTTAGAAGTAGCCTCGCGTTTTATATTGCGGGCCTGAAGAATAGCTCCGCATTTAGTATCGCGAGCCTGAAGAGTAGCTCCGCGTTTATTCACGCCAGCCTCGCGTTTTACGCTGGCTTGGCGTGTCTTCAGAAGTTTCTCTTCTGTAGTCTTAGCCTCGCGTGGAATAAAATTCCTATACGCTGGCTTACCCTTGTGGTTATCATAAGTCATAACTTCGCGTCTCGCGTGCTGTCTACGACTGACAACAATTTGCCAATCATCTTCGCGTTCCTCGCGAGTATTAGATATCTTGCGTTTCTCGCAAGCATTACTGGCCTCGCGTTTCTCGCTTGGCTCAGTATCAGCCTCGCGTGGAAAATCACATGCTGGCTTTACAGAATTTTTATACTCGCGTCTCTCGCGAGTCTCATAAGTCTTGCGTTTCTCGCAAGTAGCCTCGCGTTTCTCGCTCAGCTTAGTATCAGCCTCGCGAGGAGAATCACACGCAGGCTTTACAGAATTTTTATACTCGCGTCTCTCGCGAGTGTTATATATTTTGTGACTAGCGCAAATTTCGCTGGCTTCGCGCTCTCGCTAAGCTCAGCAGTAGCCTCGCGCGGAATATCACACGCTGGCTTTACAGAATTTTTATACTCGTGTCTCTCGCGAGTGTCAGATATTTTGCGACTAGCGCAAATTTCGCTGGCTTCGCATCCTCGCTAAGCTCAGCAGTAGCCTCGCGCGAAATATCATACGCTGACTTTTTCTTGCTTTTAAGGCAAGTTGTAACTTCGCTTTTAACGCGGTAGAGACTGGTCTCGTGGGTAGCGCGAGCCAGTTTGCGAGGGACCATAGCCTCGCGTCCTCTGGTATTAGCTCCGCGTCCAAGGTGGGCTTTGAGGGTTCTACGCCTCGCTCTCCGGTTCCTGTTTCAGAGTTGGGTTCTGGTCAATCCAGTCCCCAGGTCTTCTTCGGCAGTCGGAAGCTCATCCTCGGCTAGGATTTCTTGTGTGAACTCCAGCCCTATAGCCGCAGTCTCCAAGGATCCCCGTCTCTCGGTAGATACCTTTCTACCCGTCGCTCGGGCATTGGAGTACATGCGACGATAGTGCCGTGTCTCATCCAAGTCACCTGATCCAGAGGAGAGGAACTCCTCGTACTTCTGCTGGTCGATTTCAACGACCAGCGTGTCTACTTCGGATCCGATCGTATCAACGTCCGATTGCACCACAATCTCTTCATCAGTGAAAGAGATGGCTCCCACTGTGGTTGCCAGTTTATTCGCCGCAAAAGTTTCTTTGCTTCCTTCCATCGAATACAACTTAGATTACAATAGAAGTGAACAAGATATTAAGAGAACAAACAAGAGGATTTTATATTTCAATCTCTCTCTTTTACAATATAAACGTGGGATCAGTAGGAATGGGATCTGTCAAGCAGTTTCTTTGGACGATCGGTACGTTGAAATCTTCTCTTTTAAAGATATCGGCCGACTGTAGAAGATCTTCTTGGTCTTTACTCTTCACGAATCCAAGGCTCTATGCGTAACTTGAATTCTCTGAGATGCTGAGAAAGACGATCACAAAAGGCTTCAAGGCTCTCTCGCGTACTTGAATTGCCAAAGGATCACAAAGAAGATTTCAGACGCCAAAAAGAAGACTAAAGCCGAAAAAAGGGACCTTAGGGTTTCACCAAGAAGGTATTTATAGCCCCAGGAAAATTTGAGAGTTTCTATCTAAATAGAATTTGCTCTCATCAAGGATTCCAATCAAATATTTAATATTGATTTAAATCTCTTGATTTAGAATTCTGATTGGACTTGATTTGGTATTTGGATAAGCCCAAATCATAATCTCAATCAATTTGAGATTATGGTTATCTGCTCACGCGGAGCTTTAATCGCATCAAAACGCGACACTAAATAACCAGAATGCGGAGCTAACGCGGAGCTATTGAACATCTCTGCGCTTTACTCAATGCGAGACTAAAAATAGCCAAACGCGGGGCTATGGATTAGCTCCGCGTTCTGTTGTAAAAAACTCTTTTTATTCAGAAATTTTCACTGCCAACAACTACTCATTTGTATCTCTTGCCCATCCAGTGTTACAGCATTATAGTCTACGGTCCGTCGTTACTAAATTTACACTTCATATACTCTGTTTTAGATCTACTCAACATAGAATCTCTAGATTCTAATATGTCTCCATTACTCTAACTTGATATTCATCCCTGTTTTTGTCTCATCAACTAAGATAATATCATCAGCAAATAACATACACCAAGGTATCTCATCCTGGATAGCTCTAGTAAGTTCATTCATTACTATAGTATATAAGAACGGGCTCAATGCAGTTCCTTTATGCAAAATTGCACTTCTAAATAGTTCATTCAAAATTGTGTCGAAAGTACTGGCAAACAAATGCCTACATTGGTTAATGAAAGTCAAACAGGGTTTATACCTGGCAGAAGTATCATCGATAACATTGCAACAGCCCAGGAAATACTTCACCAATGTAGAAAATCAAAGAGGAAAGGATACCTATTGAAGTTAGATTTCGAAAAAATTTATGACATGATCGGTTGGGATTGCCTACGCGAGACTCTCAAACTCAGGGGATTCGGAGACGAATGGCTTACTTGGATAGATATGTGGTCCAAAGCAGCTAAGGTTAAACTGCTGATTAACGGTCAAGTAGGGAGAGAGATTGTTTGCAAGAGAGGACTTAGACAAGGCAACCCCTTGTCGCCACTCTTTGTACTAGTGGTTGTCGAATTGAATATCATGATACGTCATGCGAAAAGAGGGGAGTTGATTCAGGGATTACTTGCTTCACGATCCCACATCTTCATCAACCTTCAATATGCAGATAACACAATCATCTTCGGGAATTATGACATTAGGCAAGCTATGGCTCTAAAATGGATACTCTGTTGTTTCGATATGTGGTCTGAACTGAGAATAACTTCAGTAAGATGTTGCTTATACACCTGGAGGAGGTTAATCTAACAAGTCAGATTATTAAGACCATTTTCAGTTGCAAGGTGGACACCCTTCCCGTACAAGGTTAATCTAGGCTTCCCTTTGAGACGAGAAAGATTGTCAAAACAAGACTAGGACCCGTTGTTTACCACTTGTAAAGACAACTGGAAAGGTGGAAGGGAAAGTATCTATCCTTGGGAGGAAGAATTACATTGATTAACATTGTACTTGTTAGGAATCAAATCCCCCATCGAGATCGTAGAGACGAAGAAAATAATATAACACAAGAAAAACACAAGAATTAACCTGGTTCAGCCGACCAAATTCGACCTACGTCCACGGGAACAACGAGAGAAATATTCACTATGAGAAAAATAGGTTACAAGAAGAGATCCAAGTATCTCTCTACATCTCGCATATCTCATAATTATATAAGCATATCTCTCAGCCAATTGCTCCCTTCTCTCATATCACATACAAGAGATATATATAGTGTTTCTATCATAATCCCATTAGAATAGCACTATCACTATCTGATTGGTGTTCCAATCCAATTAGAACTTTGGTCTTCTAACCCAAGTCCAACTGGAACTCCTTGTGATTCTTAATCACATCTGGATACTCAACGGATGCAAGATACAAATCCAACAATCTCCACCTTGGCTCGTATCCGATAAGCCATGCATCTTGGAGAAACTCTGTTGTTCTCGTCATCCACTTCGAAGACATCCACCGCACGATCACCATGCTCCACCGACTAGGAACAAGTTGTATAATCATCACCGCCTCTATACTTGAGCATTCATAATCACTAAATCATGCTCTCCTCCGAGCACTCATGATCACTAAACCATACACTCTTGAACACTCACGATTACTATACCACGCTGTTCACCAAGCGCTTATAATTGCTACACCGTCTCCACCTCGGTCAAAATACCTGGACCTCCTAAGTACTCACAGTCACTTGTTATCTTGTGCATCACACAAAAGTAATCGATATACTGTATTCCACCTTAATCCAAAAACTATGACCAACTCTCAAAGACAGATGATTATATATTACCATGTATTTTATCATGTCACAAAGTAACTGTATCCATCAATATGACGTACCGTGACGTACCTCATCATCATACATTTAACCAACCATCGATTATGGATCATCTCGATCAATATCAATCTCTCGATCATCGTTGATAAGTGTTGGTCTGTACAAAATCTGCTTCAAACAGTGAATTTTACCCAATCCGTATCCACCACTGTGTCTGGAATGCTGAAAAATATAGGATTCGTCTCCTAGATCACCTTAATCGGACACCAATTCTTCGATCCACGCTCTGATTAACCATAACCATCGATCTGTGCCTCAGAATCCATCTCAGTTATCAGCCACTCCTTTTGGTGCACATTGTTAGAGTCTCTAGTTGTGCACATTGTTTGCCTGAAAATTGAATCTTTGATTCCATTGCAAAATTATTTGATTACAACGAAGATTTGATATTACAAAAATTCCGAGGAATTACAAGAACGGGAATATTAATTTATTCCCTTTTTTTCGTGGGTTCGGGTGGCGATGGAGTCTCGTTGATGCCTCCGTTGACCGTCCGACTAGAAGAGATGGCTCTGCTCCGCTTCTCAATTTTCTGAGCTCGCCCGAAATCTTCCTAAAGTCCAAGAATCCAAAAGTCCCTTCTCCAGTTAAATTCCTGTATTTTATAAACCGAAGAAACTCCAAATCCGGCTCAATTCTCTCCTAAAAAATCGGATCACGGATTATCAGTCCAAAAAAAAATAGGAAATAAAACAACAGAAAACAACCCGCGGGTGGCAACCCGCGGGATCGCTCCCGCGGGTGGCAACCCGCGGGGGCTCCCGCGGGTTGCATCCCACGGGGGTTCGCGCGGGTGGCAACCCGCGGGGGCTCCCGCGGGTTGCAACCCGCGGGCGCACCCGCGGGTGCTCCCGCGGCCCGCGGGTTACCCGCGGGTGCAACCCGCGGGTGTGCCCACTTAGCAAATTTTGATTTTTTTTTTTTTTTTTTTTGTTTCTACATAACCCCCTCCAAAGTTTTCGAAGTTCTGTATTGAACCGTACTGAATTTCAAAATACTTTGGATTCTTTAATTTTGGTTATAAACCTTTTAAAAGATTTGGTCGATAGAGATAATTGTTAACATATTCATTTATTCAATGACAAGCAGATGTATGATTTTAACGTACTCATTAGAGGATAAGCAGAGGCATGATGTTAACATGCTTATTTTAGGTCAAGCAGAGGTAAAATATTAACGTACTTATTTTAATCCTAACCGTTCAGTGACATCTAGTGTGACGAATCAGGAAAAGACAGAGGTGACATTAAACGTGTCTTGGAGTTTAACCTATTCAGAGGATCTAGTCGTGATAGGGACAAGCTGACTAAACAGAGGTGACGGTTAACGTATTTAGTTTTGGAATCGGACTATCAGAGGTAACTGTTAACTTGATAGGGAGATGATTTTTGTCAGAGGTGATTTTCAACTTAACGATATCAAAAGCACGTTCATCAGAGGTTGTAATGTTGGACTTGATAAAGTGTGAATTTTCTTTTCTGTCAGAGGTGAAATCTTAACGTGACAGGGGATCGATTTAATTAGGATTTTATCTCTTTTGATTTTGAATTATGATGTCAGAGGTATGATTTTAACTTGACTAATATTTTGGAGTGTCGCTTGCTCTGTTGGAGCAAAATGACAAGAAAAGTTTTGCTGTCAGAGGTGAAATCTTAACGTGACAGGAGATTTATCTGATTAGGATTTTTAGCAAACCCCCAGCTATCAACGGGTTTGATTTGCCTTTACCAACTACCGTTTGAGTCGGGCTAGCCATACTATTCCCCTCAGTATGGTGAGTTGTCGAGAATTTCGTTTGGGCTTAAATGCCAAACTTTTCCTCTTCCCTTTGCCTTAGCAGCTTAGGGCAATTCATACTTTTACTCCCAGTATGGTGGGGTTGACGAGAAATTTATTCTCTTCCCGTAACCTTGTCAGCGTTGGGTAATTCATACTTTTTACCCCCAGTATGGTGGGGTTGGCGAGAAATTTATTCTCTCCCCGTAGCCTTGTCGGCATTGGGTAATTCATACTTCTTACCCCCAGTATGGTGGGGTTGGCGAGAAATTTATTCTCTTCCCGTAGCTTTAGCGGCGTTGGACAATTCATACTTTTTACCCCCAGTATGGTGGGGTTGGCGAGAAATCTATTCTCTTCCCGTAACTTTAGCGGCGTTGGGCAATTCATACTTTTTTACCCCCAGTATGGTGGGGTTGGCGAGAAATCTATTCTCTTCCCGTAACTTTAGCGGCGTTGGGCAATTCATACTTTTTACCCCCAGTATGGTGGGGTTGGCGAGAAATCTATTCTCTTCCCGTAGCTTTAGCGGCGTTGGGCAATTCATACTTATTACCCCCAGTATGATGGGGTTGGCGAGAAATTTATTCTCTCCCCGTAGCCTTGTCGGCGTTGGGTGGTTCATACTTATTACCCCCAGTATGATGGGGTTGGCGAGAAATTTATTCTCTTCCCGTAGCCTTGTCGGCGTTGGGTGGTTCATTTTATATATATATATATATATATATATATATATATATATATATATATATATATATATATATATATATATATATATATATATATATATATATGGGGGTTTAAATTAACCGCCTTGAGCCCATTTTTTGGGAATTGTTGTGAGCCCAAGTGGTACCTTTAGACCTCACACATTAAATGTGTCGGAGTTAGCTCTAACTCCTTTTTTGTTCAGCTTTGAGACGTTTTTCTTGTCTCTCAAGCCTTTCAGAGACGTTTTTCTTGTCTCTCAAGCCTTTCAGAGACTTCTTCTAGAAGCGCGCCCTCTGGTTCGACAGAAACTCCTTTTGATCCTGGAGTGATTTCCTTATCCGAAGGGTTGTTTCCGACCACCTTTTTGCTTTTATTAACCATATTTGATGAGGCAGCAGGTAGATCAGTTCCAGAGTACGCCTTTTTCACCGTCTGTATTCTTTTAGGTTCGGTGATCCGCTCAAAAACGGATCGTCTTGGATGGCACTCGCAGTTTGATAGAACAGTTGAGATTAACTGTTCGCATTGGCATTGAGGAGTATTCTGTACAGAGTTCTTCTTCCAATTGAGGAATTCTCTCAAGTCTTGAGGTATCTTCTCCTCTCTATTTGCATCTTGACGTATTTTGCGTCGCAAATTTGGTTCATAATAATGGAGAGTTTGTAATATTTCAGGGCTGAGCTCTTTTCCAGCATTAGATTGTTCTCCAACCCTTCTGCGGATTCTTCTGGAGTGTGTGCTGGCCTGCACAGTTGTACAAGCCTCGTACGCATCTGACTTGTTCTTCGGGATTTGGAGGATTCTATCATGAATATGTTCAGCCGAAGAGAAATTTGAAGACCTATCCTCAGGTGAGTTCATGAGCACATCCTTATATTTGTTTGTAGAGGAACGGGATGGTGCACCTGAGAGGGTAACCAAAAAGTTAGATGTGCGCTGTGTGCTCACTGCGCGTGTGCCCGAATAGACACCAGAACCAACCCTTGATTTTTCCTGCGGAGTGCAACCCACGGGTTGCAACTTGCGGTGTGCAACCCGCGATTGGAACCGCGGGTGCAACCGCGGGGTTGCACCCGCGGGGTGCAACCCGCGGTTGGAACCTAGGGTTTCCACCCGCGGTTGCAACCCGCGGTTGCAACCGCGGGTTTCCACCCGCGGTTGCAACCGCGGGGTTGCACCCGCGGGGTGCAACCCGCGGTTGCAACCGCGGGGTTGCCCCCGCGGGGTGCAACCCGCGGTTGGAACCTAGGGTTTACACCCGCGGTTACAACCTCGGGGTTGCCCCCGTGCGGTGCAACCCGCACTTCTGCCTGCGGATTTTTATTTTTGGAATTTTTCTTCTCTGATGTTTCCTGATCTGGATTTTCTGACCGCAATTTTCTAGAGGCACTGTTGAGGCGGGCCCGCTGGGCCTTACGCCTCAGGTTTCTCTTCTGAGAGCGGGTCAGGGACTGGTTTGACTTTTGGCTTGACTTTGGAATGGGCGATAACGCCGTGTTCTTGACAGACGATGACGTCCTGTCAGTTCGAACGGGCGATGACGCCTCATAAATTCTCATAGGCGATGACGCCTTTCCGGTGGGCGATGACGCCTCACCTTTTTTCATCATCACCCGGCGATGACGCCTAGGCTCCGAATCAGAGGAAGAAAGAAATTCCTCATATTTTTGCTAGTCAACTTCTATGACCAGCGTCTCAACCATTGAGCCAATCGGCACCCGGTCGGACTGCGCCACCAGATTCTCTGCGGTAAACAGAGGGGCTCCCACTGTGGTCGCCAGTTCTTGTTTGCCCAAAAATTGAATCTTTGATTCCATTGCAAAATTATTTGATTACAACGAAGATTTGAGATTACAAAAATTCCGAGGAATTATAAGAAAGGGAATATTAATTTATTCCCTTTTTTTGTGGGTTCGGGTGGCGATAGAGTCTCGTTGATGCCTCCGTTGACCGTCCGACTGGAAGAGATGGCTCTGCTCCGCTTCTCAATTTCCCGAGCTTGCCCGAAATCTTCCCAAAGTCCAAGAATCCAAAAGTCCCTTCTCCAGTTAAATTCCTGTATTTTATAAACCGAAGAAGCTCCAAATCCGGCTCAATTCTCTCCTGAAAAATCGGATCACGGATTATCAGTCCAAAAAAAAATAGGAAATAAAACAACGAAAAACAACCCGCGGGTTGGCAACCCGTGGGGGTTCTCGCGGGTGGCAACCCGCGGGGACTCCCGCGGGTTGCAACCCGCGGGTGTAACCCCCGCGGGATGCAACCCGCGGGTGCTCCCGCGGTTGCATCACCCGCGGGTTGCAACCCGCGGGTACAACCCGTGGGTGTGCCCACTTAGCAAATTTCGATTTTTTTTTTTTTTTTGTATCTACACACATCACCGGTTGTATCTGGCTTTTTTTTTTCTTATTCTTCTTCTTATTGTATTTTGCTTTAATGCCTCCGCCAACCTCCTTGTCGACTCGACATCAGATCCATCATCTCGCAATCTCGATTCCAAATCCATAACTCCGGCTCTGATACCAATTGTTAGGAATCAAATCCCCCATCGAGATCGTAGAGACGAAGAAAATAATACAACACAAGAATTAACGTGGTTCGACCGACCAAATTTGACCTACGTCCACTGAAACAACGAGAGAAATATCCACTATGAGAAAAATAGGTTACAAGAAGAAATCCAAGTATCTATCTATCTCTCGCATCTCTTGTAATTATATAAACATATCTCTCAGCCAATTGCTCTCTTCTCTCATATCACATACAAGATATATATATATAGTGTTCATATCCTAATCCCATTAGAATAGCACTATCACCATCTGATTGGTGTTCCAATCCAATTAGAACTCTGGTCTTCTAATCCAAGTCCAACTGGTACTCCTTGTGATTATTGATCACATCTGCATACTCAATGGATGCGAGATACAAACCCAACAGTACTATCAGTCATCCCTCTCAATTTCATGTCAATGGCATATCTACCTTGTTGGGTAATAAATAAGATCGATAGGATTCATAAACGTTTCTTATGGCAGGGACTGGGGGGAATACTAATAAATTTCACTTGGTTTCATGGGGACAAATATGCAAATCAAAGGAAGAGGGAGGATTGGGGTTATTAAACACACATAATTTTAACCTAGCATTACTCTATAAATGGTGGTAGAAAATTATTAGCAACCCATGCAGTGGGATACAAGGCATCCTCAAATCCAAATACGGCTCACGCATGGGTTCGTGGAGAGCGAAACCAAGGAATTCCACAAACATTCCGGCATTCTGAATGGGTGTTAGACAAACAGAGTCCGTGTTTTGGATAGGTTTGGGATTCAAGGCCGGGAAAGGTGATTATATTACTTTTTGGCTAGATCGGTGGTGCATAAATATACCTTTTGCCTCCTTGTTCCCTAGCTTATATGCTAGCATCCAAAACAAACTTGCTTTAGATAACGAATGCTTTCAACGCGGTGCTTGGAAGATCTCAGAAGACCATCCAATCATCGGCGTATTGGCACGGGCATCTGCTAGTTTATTACAGCAGAAGAGAAAAGAAAATGTAGGATCGAAAAAGAAGAAGATCTTCTGTTCCTCCTTTTCATTGTTTATTAGCGACGCTAGTACATCATACATATAACTGTACTCCGTGGTATGACTCCATCTATAGACAGTTTTACATATTCCATAAGATCTTTTACGAAGTAAATTTATGACGCGGTGGCTACACTTATGGTGCCATTTTTAACCTTTAATCAAGGTCCAATTCCAGCAACAATATGCGACATATGTAGCAATCGACAATGATATATTTTATTTTTTTTATATGTAGATCGAGTCATCAAACTTGGTTTACTGGAAGGAATCCATGCTGTAGAGTAGATGACCACACTTTCTCAATGTCGAGCATTCTGTCTCCACACTCGTGTTCGTCCCATCCCTCCAACGCATGAATTATCCCAGCAACACGCCATGCGCTCATCACCCTTCTTGGTAGCCAGTTCTGCCATGTACAAACATCCATTATAGTTATTAAGGAATACATGCATCATTGGTTAACGCTGTTAGATTAATTTTTGTAATTAATCTATAATTTGGGGCCACACTTGTAGATAATTAAAATATGTGTGCTATCATTTAATTAAGCCAAGTCTAAATTTTGTGGTCTAATTAATAATTGATTAATTGGCTTAAAGGGTATAATAGTCATGAGATTATTGTGTAGATACCATTAGATAATTATTACTTCTATAAGGGACAGAAGGGTAATTATGGTAAAAATTATAACTGCCCTAGCAGTTTATAATTAGGGTTATGGTCCCCGTTCTACCACGACGTATTCTGATTTCTCAAAATCCTCTCAGAGAGAATTCTAAGGAAGGATCTGGTGGTTAGAATTGAAAGACCATAACGCAAGGGTTCTTTTCCCGCAAGATTTCTACAACAATGGATTCAGGTATGCTTCCGCTTTTAATTTTGTACTCATAGTATTAATCAGGAGATTCAATAATATACAAAATTATTTCTATTACGAATATCAACAATTGGTATCAGAGCCTACTCCTTGATTGATTTCTTGAGTAATCAATTGAATTTAAAGTTTTGTACTGTTCATATATATAAAAAAAAATTATTGTACAAAATTCGGATTTTACTATTCAATTTAAAAAAAAATTTACTCTACATAATTCGGATTACTGTTCACTCGAGTACTGTTCATCGGATTAATGTTACCGATTGCTGTTCATTTGATTTTACTGTTCACCCGGTTACTGTTAATCGTATTACTGTTCACCCAATTATTGTTCATCGGATTACTGTTCACCAGATTACTGTTCATCCATTTTTTAAAATAATTTGGATTACTGTTCATCCGATACTGTTTCAAAAAAAAATTGGATTACTGTTCATAAAAAAAAAATTTAAGGCTATTAAGGTTTTATACACATTTTTTTTTTTTAAAGGAATTTTCTCTTAAGGTCAATTTTTGATAATTTTTAGGAGTTGATTCGGTATAATTTTAATTTCAAATATTTGTATTTTGGATATATATTTTGAGATAGATTGATTGAAGCAACATGTCGCCAAAGTGACCTCTCTTGTTGAAATTGATTTTATTTTGAAATATAAAAAGTTGTGTTCATGTAACTTATATGAATATTAATCGGCCCAAAGGAAGATTAATATTTAATAGAATTGCATGTGCACCTGTGGTAATAAATGCGTGGTGATTATTTGGTTCACATGTGAACAATGACTCGGCCCAAAGGAAGATTTATTGTTTGATATGTTATTTATCATAAGTATTTGATTATTACACCAAGATATCACTAAGAAGTTAATATTGTTGTCCAAAGATAAAACATTAATGGAATCCAGATATCTTGAGATGGGGTTTACACTTATTTGAAATTATTATTATTATTATTATTTGGTTAATGATATTAATGTTTATGTGATTCATGCGGATATTGACTGGCCCAAAGGAAAGTTAATATTTGGTCGAATTACACGCACACCAGTGGTGATAAATATGTGATGATTATAAATGTAATCTAATGTGAATAATAAACCAATCCAAAGATAGATTTTTTATTTGACATAACTTATCATCAATATTTGATCACTACAACAAGAGTACCACTTACACTTAATATTATTATCCAAAGACTTGATATTAATGTTGTGCTAGGTATCTTGAAATGTCATAATTTGCTTTTAAATTTAAAGATTAAGTGTTTATTTGATTGTTTTATGTGAGCATAATAGTTTATTCGATTTATTTTATTTTTGTTCTCTATTCAGCTTTTATGTCTGCTACTTCTGTGTCTGCCAACATGAGCAATGTGCTTATGTTAAATGAGACTAATTTTAAGGACTGGAAAGAGAATATGATGATTCTCTTGGGCTGCATGGATCTAGATTTAGCCTTGAGAATGCCCAAACCCAATGAACTCAATGAGGAAAGTACTCAGCGGGATGAGTTTTATTGGGATAAGTGTGAGCGTTCAAATAGGCTAAGTCTTATGATCATCAAGCGTGGTATTCCAGAAGCTTTTAGGGGTGCAGTAACTGATGAGGTTACCAATACCAGTGAGTTCCTTGCAGAAATTCAGAAATATTTTGCTAAAAACGATAAGACTGAAACAAACACGCTTTTAGCAAGCTTGATTTCAATGAAGTATAAAGGCAAGGGTAATGTTTTGAGACGGGAACTGCAACATTTTTTGAGGATGTTGAATTTTGGGGGAGAATTCATGCTAGAAATATTGTCTTTAAGGAGGAAGAGGGATCTGTTGTTGCTTTTGACAATGTACAGGTGTCAATACCTATCATTAATCAAGAAGTAAATTTGGATCCTCAACCAATAGACAATATTGTTCAACCCTTAAATCCAAATGATGAAATTATTCCTGAAGAACAAACTCAACAACCTCAAGATAATACGCCATTAAGGCGATCCACTAGAGAGAGGAGAAGTGCAATTCCGGACGATTATATCTATATCTTCAGGAACATGATGAAGAAAGTGGAATGATGGAAGATGATCCAATCAACTTCCATCAAGCTATGAAAAGTTTCAACTCTCAGAAATGGTTTGAAACATGAATGAAGAGTACAAATCAATGCAAGACAATAAAGTTTGGGAACTTGTCCCATTACCAGCTGGTGCGAAACCCATTGGTTGTAAATGGATATTTAAAACCAAACGGGATTCAAATGGTAATGTGGAAAGGTATAAAGCACGTCTTGTAGCTAAAGGCTTCATTCAAAAGGAAGGAATTGACTTCAAAGAGACCTTCTCTCCAGTTTCTACGAAGGACTCCTTCAGGATAATCATGGCACTAGTTGCACATTATGACCTTGAGTTATATCAGATGGATGTTAAGACAGCATTTCTCAATGGCGACATTGACGAAACAATTTATATGGTACAACCAGAAAACTTTGTGTCAGAAGACTCAAAAAATATGATTTGTAAATTAACTAAATCCATTTATGGGCTCAAGCAAGCTTTTCGTCAGTGGTACTTCAAGTTTCATCAAATCATTGTCTCGTATGGTTTTGAGGCAAATCTTATGGATGAATGTGTGTATCACAAATTCAGTGCGAGTAAATATATTTTCTTAGTTTTATATGTCGATGACATATTGCTAGCCACAAATGATAAAAGGATATTGCACGACACCAAGATTTTTTTGTCAAAATATTTTGAGATGAAAGATCTTGGTAACGCCTCCATTGTTTTAGGAATCCAGATACACCGAGATCGTTCTAGTGGTGTTCTAGGATCACAAAGGAACTATATCGATAAAGTCCTCCAAAGGTATGGCATGCAAATAGCAAACCAGGTGATACCCCTGTCGCTAAAGGAGACAAATTCAGTCTCAGTCAATGCCCTAAAAATAATTTAGAAATTCAAAAAATGCATAAGATTCCTTACGCTTCGGCTGTAGGGAGTCTAATGTATGCTCAGGTATGTACGCATCCGGATATTGCGTACATTGTTGGCATGTTAGGCAGATATCTAAGTAACCCCGGAATGGATCATTAGAAAGCAGCCAAGCGGGTTATGAGATATTTACAGAGAACAAAAGAGTACATGCTTACATATAGGAGATCAGATCAGTTAGAGATCATTGGGTACTCTGACTCCGATTTTGCTGGATGCCAAGACAGCAGAAGATCCACATCGGGCTATATTTATTTGTTGGCTGGTGGAGCAATTTCTTGGAGGTCTGCGAAACAGACACTCATAATTTTATCCACCATGGCAGCAGAGTTTGTAGCATGTTATGAGGCATCCAATCAAGGAATATGACTGTGAAATTTTATCACTGGGCTGCGTGTTCTGGATGGTATTGAAAGACCACTGAAAATATTTTGTGACAATAAATCAGCAGTTTTATATTCCAATAACAACAGGAGCTCCACAAAGTCAAAACACATTGATATCAAGTTCCTAGTTGTAAAAGAAATAGTACAGAATGGACAGATATCCATAGAGCACATTGGAACAAACTCCATGATAGCGGATCCGCTTACAAAGGGATTACCACCCAAGGTCTTTCATGAGCACACTGCTCATATGGGTGTTATCTTATTTGAGAATATTAAAATTTAGTGGGAGTTTGTATTATTTATTGTTTATTACTCTATATTATGTTTAGATTTTATCTATATATTTGGACTATGTTCTGCAGAAAATAAAGTATTCAGTTTATTACACTCTGTTAAAATTATATTAAAGAATTGATCTCAATAAAGTTAAGTAGGACCAGTTGGAAATAGGCATGAATAGATCACATTGCATGTAATTTCCATGCTACGCACTCATGATTGATCTATGTCATTTAGCTGTGCAAATATATGTGACCATTGATCGGTCTAGTAACAATTGATGTAACAAATGTCGCTTTGATCCTATGTCAGCATAGTAAATGGATAAGATTGTTTCGGATATACTCTAAGGACATGATAGCAAATTTTGAGCTCATACGGTTAAACACTTTTATTGGATTACATATGTGGCCTAGTGGGAGATTGTTAGATTAATTTTTGTAATAGACAATTAAAATGTGTGTGCTATCATTTAATTAAGCCAAGTCTAAATTTTGTGGTCTAATTAATAATTGATTAATTGGCTTAAAGGGTATAATAGTCATAAAATTATTGTGTAGATACCATTAGATAATTATTACTTCTATAAGGGGCAGAAGGGTAATTATGGTAAAAATTATAACTGTCCTAACAGTTTATAATTAGGGTTATGGTCCCGTTCTACCACGACGTATTCTGATTTCTCAAAATCCTCTCAGAGAGAATTCTAAGGAAAGATTTGGTGGCTAGAATTGGAAGACCATAACGCAAGGGTTCTCTTCCCGTAAGATTTCTACATCAATGGATTCAGGTATGCTTCCGCTTTTAATTTTGTACTCATGGTATTAATCAGGAGATTCAATAATATACAAAATTATTTCTAGTACGAATCCAACAAACACTAGACCTCTTTTGTAATTTATGCTTTCAAAGTTAAGTTTAGCGCTACGGATAGAGATTTCGAGATAGCTTGCTATTTCACAGCCATGCATTAATATTACCTCACAGTAGTGCATGTTCTCCAGTGACTGTGGGATCTTCATCGCCGGAGTGCTGTAATAATGACAGTTCTTTTGTAGCTTCTTCGGTGGAAACTGTGAAAAGGGAATGATGTGCGCTCCTTTAGATGCATGTCGTTGCTCTGCATCGTCCAATTTATCTCCTACCAGCCACACCTGCAGAACAAGACTTCAAATTCAATCAAAGTTACTCCTAACTAACCGGCGAAAATTATGAGACCTTTTGATTTGCGACTGAGTCATTTTTTCTTTTCCTTATTTCTAAATAAAATTACAGCTGTTTCTTTTACCATCAACTATACATCTACCTTTGTGCACGTACATAATATTTTAATTCACGTTTTCTATCGGCTTATATAGTTTTCATATATCCTCACGGCTTTGTGTTATAGAGAATAGCGTTACCGGTACCTGGGGGCTGTAAGACTTTGATATTGATACACAGCTACTCTCTTCGCCGAGATGAAGCTTGAGAAGATCGTAAGCTTTTATTTGTCACCATAACCTGGTTCAATATGAATTAGGAGTGATTCCATTAAAGTATATTACAACTTACAGTTGGTTACAACTCCTTAAGCATTGAGTTTGGTTCAGATACCTTGACACCATTTTTGCCTAATGTACAGGTGACTGCGCAAGCCACCTTAGAAAGCTGTCCACAAAGGAGAACTTCTTCTGTTCCTTTGGGAATGTTGTTGAGAACTATAGCAGAGGCTAGGCTACTTCCATCTACAATTTTAACTTTCAGTTTTGGGTACTTCTCAAGGTAGAGCTCGCCACCTCCGTTGAGTTGTTTCGCCTGAAAACAGCTATCAGGTTGTCAGTGCAGTCTACGGCATATTATTTCAAATATCATGAACCGTTCGAAATTATATCATTAGAACCAATCAAATTGTTTTGTTAATAAATTCAAAGGTATTCAAGAATCATCTAGCTCATAAAAACCATGACCATATATAACTACGTAACCGTTAATATTAATCCTTCTAGTGGTATAGTTTTAGTGGTATAGTTTTGACAAATAGTGACTCACGAAGGGAAGAAGGTAAGCCTTATTAGGTCCTAAGAGAAGAATCGCGAATTCAGAGTTTTTCCCCATTGTGTTGTTTCTGCAATACTATAAGCTGAAAAATGTCAAAAAATCTGAAAAACGTCAAAAAACACTGAAAAACGTGACTGTTTTCAGCCTTGGTTTCTTAGAAGCTATCATTCTACTTCCTTGAGTTCTTCTGCGAGAGTTACACATTTAGTTTATCTTAGCGCACGAACCAAGTTTACTAAATATTTCAACTGGAGGACGCGAACATGCCTGATTTAGGAGTCCTAAACTCAGAACTCTAACCCCAGCTCTGTCAGCTTCTTGAATATCATTTTCAATCATACTATTGATTCCCCTTTGTCCCCATGAGGAGCCATACTGCAGCAGAAACAATCGATACAATTGTTATGGACCATCAAAATGCTTACGATAAGCATTATTTTCAGAGCTATGCTTATTACTTGGAAACTGTATCTCGGGATTGCCCACGTTTGCATATTTATTTTCATCAACTTATTTTTTTCCACTGTGAAGGAAGATCGATAGAGATACGTCAGCGCCATACAAACGCATGCCAGCGGCCACAGCAGCATGTTATACAAGTTTGATTTGTACGGTCTAGCAGCTAGCGAGGCAAATCCAACCCGAAGATGATAAAGAGATTGCAGACTAGTGAGGTGTGTAAGGTGAACAACATCTGGTGTTTCCTTCTTCCCCTTCCGTGACCTCTCGTACAGCTCGTCCGACGACTTGTCTGCTGTGTTGTAGATGTAGTCGTATAGTGGCATGAACAAGCAGTAGTTTGTCCGAAATTGTGTGTGATGAAGAGAATGAAACCTGAAAATTAAAATTGATTAAAATCGAAGCGATAACATCTTAATTCAGCAGAAACGTCTCTTAACTTGGAATAACAGATAGAACAAACTATTGTGAACACTTTTATGCTCTAAATATGTAGTAAACTAATCATTGAATCAATAACATACAGTCATACTGACGAACTCTATTGAGCAATAATTGAGGAAATTATTAATTGACTTTTGCTTTGTGTCAAGAATTGCAAACTTGTTTGACATAGAGAATGCTGAAAAAATGCACTTACGATGGAGTGTACATGAAGTACTTGAGCGGGGGGAAAGCGCTGAACATCCATTCGGGGATAATCTCGACGTTGCAGTGCCCCAAGTTGTTCATGAAATCAATGTATATAATGTAGACCATGGTTGCCAAAAGGGAGGCCGTCCCGGTGAGAATGGTGGTCAGTACTGGTATTGCAAACAGTATCGAGTATACCACATGCTCCGCAAACGGATGAACAACAGCTGCCATAAGCAAATGTGAAGATGTGAGTCAGTTGCAAAAAGTTGGATCGATTTAGGATTTTCGATATGTATGTTTACTGGTGCAGGAATATTTCTTACATGTTATAGGTTCCGTGACAATGGAGGCATGGTGGTGGGAGTGATAGCGAGCGTAGAGAAAATGATGGTGCAGTGCTCTATGGATCCAGTAGTAAAGGAACTCGACAGGGCCCGTGTGCATCAGAGCGAGGATGATTGCACCGCTGTTCTTCCACAGAGGTAGATGTTCAGTGCCAGGAAATATGGAATAGCCAAGGTAGTACACGATCCCGTTTAAAATGATCTGGTCATCCTTGTTAATTTAATTTATTTTTAATTCAATGACAATTACAGAAATGAGATCGTTATCGTTAAACATGAAGATAATTCTGAGAAAAAAGGAGAATAGAACCTTACTGACAACTAATCAAGCAAAACTCATAATTAAGATGGACGAAGTTTTAGTCTTACAATTTTGAGCAACACACACATCATATATATACGTTTTTTTTAAAATTAATTTGGGATAGAGATTAATAATATGCATATAGTGTAGTATCGAATAGAACCTGAATTTTTTTTTTTTTTTTTTTTTCTTTTTCGTGTGTTTTCCTTTTATTGAAGTACTGGGCTTTGTTGAGACCCTTAGACTCAAATTAGTTAGAACGCTGAGAAAATTATTTAGGGCATGCATATGCCCTATGACTGGTCCCAGCTGTTTTTGAGAGGATACATGCTTGAGACGAAACAAAGCACAGTTATAAGGATGCCATAATTAATCAGTTTCAGTTGGGGAACTTGACTCACCAGTGGCTCTCCCGATCAACCTGTTCGAACTCAAGGCTGCGATCCACAATGCGGTGAGGACTACGGGCGTTCTGGTACCGGGACAGGCTGATCCAGATCTGGTTATGCAGCATCCTAGACAGCATTACCGGCAATATCATTAAGTATCCTATGTCCACCTCTTCGCCTGTCTTCCGGCTCATCACCATCATCTGGACCCCTCGCGCCACCCATGGAGCCACCACCAAGAACTGCATGCAGTGAAAATTCAGCTCCTAGCTTTGTCATACTTTATGTGCATTGTTTCTATGTTTTATGTCGGATTATGTTTACAAACAGAGTTGAATTCAAAAAATGCAATATGACATGGAGATGAAAAGAAGAGGAGAAAGAGTAATGACCTTAAAGGTTCCGAGCTTTTCCCATGGCCAGTCGTAGAAAAGACCAGGTGTCGCCGCCATGGCAAGCTCTAGGTTGCTATCTTCTTCACCTCTGTTGAAGTTACTTGATCTTCACTGCAAAAAGTGGCTGCCTATTTATAGTACTGCAACTCTTCTCATTAAATAAACTGGTTGAGTTCAGTTGGAGGAGCTCTAATGGAAATTGGAGAACTGGTTGAGCTGGGCAGTAGTGAAATTGGAGAACTGTACTCATGCACATGCCAAGCTCCTCACATGTCCTGATGAGGACTGATGATGCCTCTTAACTACAAACTAACACAGCTGCAACCAATAATTAATTGATTACGCGATCAAAGAATTTTACAGAGACCAGCTAAGTTTTTTACTAATTGTCGGCCGTATGTCTTCTCTGCTTTGATACAAGTAGTTCAAGAATAATAAATTAAGTGCAACCGCAGACAATAACTACGATCAGATCACTCACTACTGCTGCATGCAATACAGCCAACTAGAAATGATTGAGCTCCCAAGACCGCTCCCACCTTTAAAATCTTTGATCTGTGCCTTTCTGAGTGCATGTAACGCTCCCTGTCTGGAAACTAAATAATAAAACGTAGGCAATAAACCCATTAAAATATAGGTTAATTACACTCAGATCTCCTGTAGTATACAACATGTAACACTTAGACTCCTAAAGTTTAAAACTCTCACTTAGAACCCCTGAAGTATCTAAATCACAGTGTTTTAATTATATTCAGACCCCCTGGCTCAGGGGGTCTAAGTGAGAGTTTTAAACTTTAGAGGGTCTAAGTGTTACATGCCCCATATTACAGGGGGTCTGAATATAATTAACCCTTAAAATATATTAAGCCTCCATAGAATAACAATAATCCTAGAAGCTGCAGTGAAATATCGGTAATATATTTTAATAGAAATATACTAAGTCTACGTAGAATAGCAAAAATTAAAATTGTTTATAATTAACTACGAATTTCTCCTTAAAAAAGACTAGTTATAATTATATTATGAATTCATAGAATCATTATA
>JAYEPQ010000016.1:31833440-32133440 GCA_036321105.1 Dracaena cambodiana
TAAATATGTTCTTGTTTTTGTTATAGCAAATCAGCACGCTAGCTGGCAACATAGTTCCAAGTTACTTTGTTATAGCAAGGAACTTGTCTATGAGTCTACTTTGGCTTTCTACATATGTTTTTGTTTACTGGTCTACTGTAGTCAAATTTTCAGATGACTGGAACGATCTAAATATAGCTCTTTTAACTGTTCTTGTTTTTGTTATAGCAAATCAGCACGCTAGCTGGCAACTTAGTTCCAAGCTACTTTGAATGGGAAGTTTTATTCACTATGGCTATTATCGGACTGGGGCTGTTGCTCTTTGCCTTGCTCATTGGCAATATGCAGAACTTTCTCCTTGCTCTTGGAAGGAGGTAAAGACATCACATGAAATTCTTTTCCCCAAATGCATATATTCAATTAGATTGGAAGAAAGAAAAATCATGAATACTTATTGTAGTGGACATATGAACATATTTTCTCTCTCTTTTTCATGGAGTTAGGTAGTATGATGTTAGCATTTAGTCTTTTACATTTGTACAAACAGATCGATTCTTATTTTAATGTTGGCCTTGAAATTAATCATAGAGAAGAATACATTATAGCCTGATAAAATGATGACAAGAATGGGCTTTCTGCTATTGGTATTGAGAGAATTCAGAAAATCTAACTTCTTCAATCTGCCGATTGTTAACATGCGTTGCAAAGCTTCTAGTAAAGCTGGGTCGCAGATGTCCATTAACGGCTGTTATTTTCTTTAAAAATGATCAATGCAGTTATGGGAAGCCAGTCTCAAACGCATCCTTCATCAGTTTGGTTGATATACTATGCTTGGGTGCTTAAATGGGAGTTCCAAGTGTTTAAAGGTTGATTTGCATGAAGATTCGAATATGAGAATGTCAATCTTAATTTTCATTCTAAAAATTATAACAGAGAATTATCACTTGCAATATCTGTGACTCAGTTATGGAGAGGGAGCGGTCCAAGGTTCTTCCTAGAAAGGGGCACACATTGTACCTACTTCCAGTAAATTTGGCTAGTGATCATCATATATTTGACTGTGATACCCCTGCAATGTTTCCTCTAATTGTTTGACAATATGCAGACAAGGAAATTTTTTGGTGGAGTTATATTTACGTGAAGATTCACTCTCACTGTTGTTTAGTAGCTAACTGATATTTTTATCATGCCTTCTCAAGAACCTGCACCCAAATGGAAGCGGCAGATATTATATTTGATAGGGTAAAGTAAGCTACAATTAGTTTGCTCATGTATAAGGAAATATCTATATAATTATACATCTGATTAGTTTCAAACCTGTGCCCTTTCTGTTGTTTAACATAGTCCAAGTCAGCGGGGCCACTGTTTCTTGATTTTCTTCAGAACAGTTTAACGGGTCAGTGGATCTATGTAATGTGAAAAAGTGTTAGCAGATTTATGGTACACTTTGGATGGCAATGAGTGCAGGGATGGGGTGAGCTGCTTTAAGTGTTTCATAGAACAAGCAGTGTAGATTCAATCACACTGGTATTCAGGATCATGTTACCCGAGCGAATAGAGACGTTTTGATAATTATGTGTGTACATATTACTTCTGTTTCTGTATATCAAGAAGAGATATACATATGCATATTGAGGGCATACAAAACTGGGATTATGATAGTAGAATCTTCATCTCTTAAACATTTTTAAAGTACCTATGGTCTTAATTAAAGTCCTTTCCACTAACACTCTGAAGTTGTAGTGAGGTTAGATTTTATATTCCAACACAACCACATAGGTTGAGCACCCTTTTGGGTCGAAAAATTTGGCGTTAGGTAGCAGTATTCAATTCTCTTAAAGTATATATTAAATGTGTGCCCGTTGGAATTTGAAGCTGGGTTTCTTTAATACCATATTAAAGACTCTTTTGCTGAACCACAACTTCGAGTTACAGTAAGAGTTGTATTGTTATATTCTAACCGTCTTATTCAAAAGTTTGAAAGCAACATGTATAAACATGATTACAATTCTAATTGCATAATTGCATTAGAAGGTTCAAACTCCAAAACTTAAAGCTATAGTTCAAGTCTCAGAAATTGCATATAAGTTTGATGAAGGAAATGGTAAGTTCTGGAGCAAATAACTTGTGTAATATGATGCATAGGTGATCCAATACTTAGATTACGGATACATACCGGTACCCAACACATATCTGTAGCACGTGCTCTCTCTATCTCATGAATCTGATTACTGTATGATTGTAAGCCAATGGCATAAAATGGCTCCTTATGGGGTGGCTGGGGGTTCTTCTGCAGGTAATATATTTGACACACAAAATTGTATGTTGTTTAGATCAAACTGACAATTTGTAACATCTTTGTTATTTGTGTAGCATACAATTGCATGTTACTGCATGTGCATCTCTTAGAAGTTTGTGAAAGAGATGAATGTGCTGATATAGTTGTACCTGTTCTGCAAATCATCCTAGTTTGTGCATACACACGAAGATAACTTTATTGTCTCTTCTGAAGGCACTGCATTCATTAAGTCTACCGAATACTTGTCTTTGATTCTGGCTTTTGGTTTTAAGGCAACTGGATATGCAACTTAGACGGCGTGATGTTGATCAATGGATGAGGCATCGCCGTCTGCCAGAGGATTTGATGAGGTATTTTACAGTTTTGATCTTCATATATGTAATGTTGATCGTATTTGTCTAAGTTTCATGTCTACTATTGATTTGCCTGTAGTACGTTTAACCTGCGCAGGCATACTGTTTCTTGATTTTCAAGACTACGTATGTTTGAGCTATAGTAACTCAATTTATAAATTAGAAGTTACATGTCTCCAAAAGGATGTTAGGGATTTGGCGTGAGTGATATTTTTTTTGTTTCTTTATTTAATATCACATGAATCCTCGTCAGAATGGTTGATATTGAGTTTACCCTTCTGCTAGTTATTTCGTTTAGCTTATTAAATACTTAAATTTGATTTGGGAATCCATGGTCTTTTCCAAGTACAACCAGTCTTCTCATCTTTGCTATGTCTAATTTTAAATGTGTAGGCAAGTGAGACAAGCAGAACGGTTTAGTTGGGTTGCTACTCGAGGCGCAAATGAGGAACAACTTATAGAGAATCTACCAGAGGATCTTCAGAGGGACATACGCCGCCATCTTTTTAAATTTCTCAAGAAAGTAAGCTTCGGAGCATGATGTTGCAATTCTATTTAGTAGTTGAACATTGGGTTCTTATAACTAAATATGGTAGTGTATAATTGTTGGCGAAAGTTCCACTTAAATGCCACAAATCCTCGTGGAAATCTGCAGAATTGTTGAAAGTTTAATTTCTATGTCCATGAAATGTTGAGATAAAATGGCATATATATTGAGCGTATGGAAGATTTATCAACTATCCTCAATCTATTGGCTTGTGAGTGACATGTAACTTATGGCTTAAAAATTTTAAATATTCGGAGTTCTCTTCTAAATCATCTGACATTATAGGTAGGATTTTTTAAGAAACTTTGATGGTGTCTTGTACCGATAAGTATACCTTTGCTTCGATTTAAATCCGAATTTATTATGAATTAGGAGTTCTATCTGTTGATGGAAGTAGTTTCTGTTCATATTATTTTCTCGAGAGAATAGTTTGGCAAGAATCTTCTTTGTTGAGAGATATCATGATTCTTTGAGAGGTCATAGATCAAGCCTAGGAAGCTTCAAACTGTAGCGACCCAAAAAATTTCCTTACAAAAATTGGAGTCTAAACATATAAAATATGATGCATCATGTCATATTTTATTCCTCATTATAATTCGTCATCAATTTCTAACATATTCTTCATCAATTTAAACCTTGGATAAGTAAAATTATTCATGATATCTAATCTAATATAGATTTTCCTAGTACAAAAAATTACTATCTAAAATTTCTGTTAAATCAATCAACATAAAAATAAACTGATTCAATAAATTTAAAAAAATTATCAAAGAGTTGTTCCACCACTTATACAATCTATACCCAAAATCCAACTACCAATCATGGAAACAATTTTGGGATGAGCTATCATAACTCAACAAGTAAGTGAATCATTAAAAGTTATTTATATGAAAAAACATCAATGTATAAATACTAGAGTGTGATTTTAAAATAAAGGTTTAGTATTTGATACAATTATGAGAGACAAGTGACCTAAACAATTGATGTCTTCACGATTTCAATTCTAAACTAGGATAGGATATTGCAATATTCTTGGGATTAACCAATACAAGAGGGATGGATAACTATGCTAAGTCATGACTCAATACGGTCAAACATCTTGTATGTCCTTTTGGCATATGCCAAATACCACTATCATTATCCGGGATAGGGAAAACCACATTAAAATTGTGATGAGGATACCATGTGGTGCGTGTAAACAATATCATAGGGACTCCACTATGGAGCCATATTTTAACTAGTTTAATTTTTGAACATATAATGTATACAACCTAATTTGAGTTATCCCACACATAGGCCTAAACAATTACTCGACCTTCTCATATGTATGAAAGGTGTCCAAAAGTGAAAACAAGCATCTCAACAAGTGTGTTATGCACAAATATAAAACAATCATCTTTGGTTCATGCATGCATATTTCAATATAGCTCTAGATAGGAAGAAATGAGTTTTTGGATAGGATAGTGATGTGACTCGTACCACATGCAAGAAATTTATGGACTTACATTATAGTTACAAAATTTTGGATGAATCAAAGTATAAGAAGTAACACATACATGAAGAATAAATAGTAAGAAATGCAAAAATCATATTTGAAAAGAAGGAGAATGATATAAGTTACAAAGCATGAATTCACCACTTGCATATAGTTATTCTCAATAACGTCAAATATGTCCTAAATAATTACCCATTAATAACTGATAAGAACCCTAACAAACAATTAAGAATAATAATCACTTCATAATAAATATATGTATATGTATCTATCTTATAATTCATATTCTCATTTATTTAATGTATATGATTGTATCTATCTTAGGAATAGAGATAGAGAATTTTCTTTTCTTAATTCTTTTCACATCTTTTAAGTAAATATATACATCAATCCCATGTGATCAAAGTATCAAAATAGTTGTTTCTTATCTCAAACCTAAGTATCATAAAGTCTATTCTTTTTCTCTAATTTTGCGGGTTTTCCAGTCGAGAAGCAAAATACCTTAGATAAATTTGAACTCGGATTGATATAGCAAAATCTACTATGGTACGGCCCAAATTTCAACTCTCAAAAAATAAGTCAAATTCCTCTAAAACAACAAGATACTCGACAAAGGCTTAAGAAGACTTCTTTTTTTAATATGTAGAAAGGTTTTTTTTCTCATATCTTATTCTTTTTTGAGCATTAGATTTCTATCCCTTTTTCGGGAAGCTAAGGCCTCTTCCAATCTTTTTTTTTTTTTTTTCCATTCCAACTACTTTTTTTCCTTAAAAACTCCATCTTAAAAATAAATGCTCAGCTCTAACCATAGTTCCTATTGGATTTGATATTGTACTGGATCCTAGTAGTTAAACCCTACACATTAATATATTATTGGATCTTAATCCAATAACCCAAAACCTAATAACTTAAGTTTATATATTTAAAAATAAAACCTTACTGCAATTTTTAATTGCATATAAGTCAATATATTTTTATCACTTTTTTTCTATCAAAAACCAGGATATTACACAAACTACATGTTTTGTCAAGTAATTTATATATTTTTAAGCAATGTATTACACTATTACTCTAGAAAGCTCGTCTTACAATTACTTCTACCGTCAAACAGTTGTGAGCAGTTATTAGTACATGAAGAAATTTTACTTTCACAATGTGATTTTAGTTTCTTTTTTATGTTTATATAACATGCTTACACACATGCATATATTAATATATTGACACAACATACAAGCAGACTTAACTATGTACCTAACATATATACATATCTATTCTACCAATCATTATACATGTATTCATATTTACCTAGTCATATGTCGAAATATTTTTTGTCAGAAAGTATTGAGAACCAAAACTCAATCTCTATATTCATAAGTTAGAGGATTATATATATTTATAGACCTCTCAACTCCACATAAACTACTCAATATGCAATGTGGTACTAAACTCAAACTAAACCTAAATACAAAATAGTATTATAATCTAATACTTCCCCTCAAGTGGGAATATAAATATCATTCATATCCAACTTGTTACATAGATTAGAAAACATAGTTGATGATGTAGGTTTAGTTAGAATATCGGTCAATTGTTCTGATGAAGGAGTAAACAGAGAACATATTGTTTTCTTCACCAAATTTTCTCGAACCAGATAACAATCTACCTCTATATGCTTAGTACGATTATAAAACACTGGATTTTGAGCAATAAAGATGGCTGACTGATTATCACAGTACATAGGCATATGATCTTTTGAGTTGAATCCAAATTCAGTGGCAAATTCTTTAACTATAACAATTCACATGTAGTATGTGCCATTGCCCGATATTCTGTCTCAGCTAAAGATATAGACACTATATCGTGTTTCTTATTTCTTCATGTAATTAGATTACTTCCAACAAATATAAGATATCCAGTGGTTGACTTTCTATCTCCTATATATCCAGAATCTGAAAAGACAGAGATTTTAATATGTCCATATTTTTTTTTATAAAATAATCATTTTTCAGGAGAGCTCTTAATATATGTCAAAACTCTCAGAGCAGTTTTCCAGTGTATATCCCCTGGTTTATATATAAACTGACTCAGCAGCCCAATAGTAAAGGAAATGTTAGGTTTAGTGTCTATGAGATAGATAAGTTTGCCAACCATTCTTCTATACTACTTGGCATCAGTGTTCTAAATATCGGATACCGGTCAGCCAAATTACATACCGGATACCGAATATCGGATGGGATATCGCGATATGACCCTAAATATCGGAATGTCATATTGCTGTCATACCGGTTAAAAAATAATCATATAATTGACTATATAGAACATATTAAAAGATATAAAATAAGTTTATCATATTTATCTTGACTTATTTGCATTCAAATTACGAATTTGCAGATGTCGTTTAGAACGTCCGTATATGCACAAAACGATGGATACTCATAAAATTAAGAAAAATAAATGAATAACGAATATGCATTATTCAACTCATCAACAGTTATCTAATACAATACAAAAATTGCAATAAAGTGAATACAATGCAATATGCACTATTCAACTCATCAACTGTAAAATACAATACAATAAAGTGAATAATTTTATATTGCAACTGTAATTAATTTACTGGCTAAATATTATCTAATTAATTCCTTGCAACTAAAATATATTCACTAACCACTTTGTATTGCAACTGTAATTTTAGGCTTTCGGCCAGTCATCAATGAATCAGATTCCTTGATTCACACCGAATCAGTGAATTGATTCACTGATTCAGTATGAATCAGTGAACCTGATTCACTGGCCGAAACTCCACCTAATCAATTTGTGTAAACAACAAAATTCTCTCAAATTTTAAACACTTAAAGTCTCAAACACAAACATTACAGTAAAAAAAAATATTTATAAATTTTTTTTTTGAAGCTACGCAAAAGGAGGAGATTGACTTACCAGTGACTTCGTGTAGGCTCGTTGGTGCCGCTGGATGCTAAGCAAGAGGAGAGAGAAGTCGAGAGGTCGGCGAAGCTCCTTTAGGGAGAATCGGGCTCACCGAACTTCCTTTAAGGCGAATCTGGCAGGTCGTTCGAAGGAGAAAAGTAGAGATCTGGTGGAGAGAAATTTTAGGATTTTTTTGAGTGGATTTAGGGTTTTTTTGGGAGGGGCGAAATGGGATGCGATCGATCGGTCGAGGAGAAGAAGAGGGAATTTGCGAAAATTTTAGAATTCGCAAATTTGGGGGAAATGAGAGAAGCGGGTTTTATTTTTTTCCTATCAGGTCGGATCTAACGGGTTAACGGGTTTCAACCACAACCTAAACCCATTAACAAATAAAATGATAAATACTCATACCGACCGTTATTTAACATACCGGATACTGGCCGATATATAGTCACGTGATCGATATATCAACCCATACCAGTTGAAAACACGATGCAGTAAAAGTTTGGATATACCGTCTCGTTTCTATAGAAAAACCGATATACTGGTATATCGGCCGGTATTTAAAACACTGCTTGACATTCTTATACAAAGCACTATCTTCACTTCACACATCTAAATCTGACTCTATTGGAGTATTAACAGGTTTACACCCAAGGTAACCGGTCACTTCCAAGAGATCTATCACATACTTTTTTGAGAGAGAAGTAACCCATGTTTATGATAAACTATCTCAATTTTAAGAAAATATCTCAGCTTTTCCATGCCTTTAGTTACAAAATATTGCCTGAGATAATCATTTATCTCAGTTAGACCTGTTATATCATTCCCAGTTAGTAGAATATCATCTATATACACAGTAAGAAGGACAATACCAGAATGAGTATGCCGGATAAAACAGAGGATCATTGTGGCAATACTGAAATCCAATACCAGCAATTACAGTGGAAAACTTTTCAAAGCAAGCTCGAGACTCTGTTTAAGACTATAAATTGGTTTTTTGAGTTTGCAAACTACATTCTTCCCTGAACAATATTACCTGGAGGTTGTTCTATATATACCTCTTCTTACAGATCACCATATAAGAAAATATTTTTAACATTTAATTGGAATAATAACCAATCAAGATTCACAGTAAGAGAGAATAGAATGCGAATAGAGTTGAGACGTGGTACATGAGAGAAAGTCTCAAAGTAATCAACACCATAAGTTTGGAAAAAATCTTTCGCAACAAGACGGGCTTTATAGCGATCAATGGAGCTGTCTGGCTTATATTTGATAGAGTAAACCCAGCGACAACCAACAATACAAACATCAGGTGGAGACGAAACCAAATCTCAGGTTTTACGAGAGATAAGGGCTTGCATTTCTTCATCTATGGCCATTTGCCAGGCAGAGACTAATATTGTTTTCTGAAATGATCTGGGTATAGAGATTGAAGAAAGAGAGATAGCAAACTAGCGAAACATTGGTGAAGGTGATTATAGAAAACAAATTGAGAAATAGGATGAGTAGTAGTAGAGCGCTTATTTTTCTGAAAAGTAATGGGAAGATCAGAGACATAAGCAGTAGAAAGCTGTGGTTGCTGGGGACCAGCAGATGGAGATGGCGGAGTAACAGGTAGTGAGTTGGGAGGAGGTATTTTTTAACGACGAGAAAAAACCAATTGTGGTTTCTTGTGAGTCACCAGTTCATCCCTTTATGAGGCACTATACTTGTCCAAGCTCAATAGTAGAAACAAGTAGGGGTAAAGGAAGAGAAGTATCTAACTGGCATTTTGATATGGAAGTGAAATAGGAAACAAACTCAAAAAAAGTAATATCAGCAGAGACAATACTTGCTAGACATTAGATCATAACACCTATATCTTTTTTGTGTCCCAGAGTATCCAACAAATACACACTTGTTAGTACGAGGAGATAACTTGTCCAAATTAGGAGACAAATCTTGAACAAAACACATATAACCAAATACCCGAGATATAAGAGAAAATATGTGTGTATCAGGATAAAGACAGGAAAAAGCAGTTTTACCATGCAAGACAGATAATGACATTCTATTTATTAAATGATAAGCATACAAAATAATATTAGACTATAGATATCTGGGAACTTGTATGTAAATCATTAATGTTCGAGCAATATCAAGAATATATCTATGTTTTCTTTTAACAACACCGTTTTGCTGGGATGTGTGAGAACAAGAAGTTTGATAAATAATTTCATTATTAGCACAAAATAAGAAAAAATCAGTTTTCATATACTCTATAGCATTATCAGTATGCAAAATATGAATAGATGTAAATTGATTTTTATTTCTTTATAAAATAGTTGAATTATACTGGAGACAACAGACCTTTCGCTTAGCAAATACATCCATGTCATGCAAGAGAAATTATCTATAAATATAAGAAAATACCTAAAGCTCTTAAACGAGAGAAAACAACATGGACCTCAAATATCAAAATAGACTAATTCAAATGGAAACCTACTACGTGGATTGACTCGACTTGGATATGAGATGCGATGATATTTACCCAGTTCATAAGACTCATAATGTAAAGTAGATATGCCAGCCGCAATGGGTATAACTAGACAAAGATTTTGGAGAGAAAGATATCCAAGACGTTGATGCCATTATAAAATAAAATCAGAAGAAGCAGCAAACCTTATAGGTGATGTCTCATCGAGATAGTATATCCCCCTTTACTCAAGTCTTGTATTAATCCTCATCCCAGTCTGGAGGTCCTGAAAAATATAGTAAGTAGGAAAAAATATTACATAATAATTGTTAGTTTTGGTAATTTGGCTAATTGACAACAAACTACAGAAAAATTGGGAACAAAAAATATTTTTTAGGATTAATGAATTGGTAGTGTGAACTTTTCCATCACCAATAATTGAAGAAGATGAGCCATCAGTAATATGGATAGGAGGGTATTTATTTGAAAAATATAGAGTTACAAATTTGCTTGTAATACCTGTCATATGGAAGGAAGCTCCAGAGTTTATAACCTACAGTTGGATGGAGGAAGCAATGTTAATATCAGTACCTGACAAGAATGCATGAGTAACATGTGGACTGTTACGGTGGATTGAAGATGGAGAAGTCTGTCAAGTTCACTTTGTGGAATCTGAACTATCATTAAAAATATCGAAGTGCTAGTAGAATTCATTGTCGATGCAGTATCTTTTGTTGGAGGTAAAGTAGTAGCAGTTTGTGCTCATTCTGGTTTTTCATATTTCTTTCAATAGTATGCAGTTGTGTGATTTTTCCTGCCGCAGTAATCACATTCATAGAATTGAGAGATCTATAAATATATAATATAAACTACTTAATAGGCGATGTGGTACTAAACTCAAACTAAACTCAAATACAAAATAATATTCTAATCTAACAATTTTTATACATATGGATCCAATATTCTTGTTCTTAAACCGTCCTAAATTTGTTTAAGATAAAATTTTCATATCTAAATCCAATTTTATGACTAAAAGTTGCAATGGGTAATGGGGGCCCTACTAATACCTGTGTAATTGTAAATCCAGGTATCTTACTTTAGTTCTGATTGTATTCCAATTCATATTCCAGTTTAAATCTAAGGGATCATGTAGCACATTTGGCAAGATATGAATATGTACGACATACACTGCGTGTGAGAAGCCCTTCAAGGTTTAGGTGGAGAAAGCAGATATACTTGCTTTTTCCTTTTTGGTAAGTGATGTGTAGTTTTTACTATTATTTAAGTCAAGATGGAGATTTATGTGATAGTGACTCAAATACAAACCCGAACATGACCATTTTCATAGTCGAGTTAGAATTTTATTGTATACTACCTTTGATAAAGAGAGTTGGGCCTACTTATGATGATAAGTGACATGCATGCACCTAGTTGGAGAGAGAAGGAATTTCTGATAGAATTGTTGTCCATTATAAAACTGATACTTAAGTTACTTCATGTTCTCTCTTTTCCATTGATAAGAATTTTGGATTTTCTTTGAGAAAGATTTGTGTTATGTCTATTATGGTCTGATGTTTAAAAAATGTTTTAACGTTTCGTATATATCATAATTTTGATCAGTAGATTATTCTCCATTCCCTTATGGTCGTACATTATTAGCGCAAAACACACAGAATTTATATTTTTATGGGCATTTTTTTTTCAATTTTATGTGCATCCTTTTTGCTTGATTGTGGTTTTTGGGCAATTTGTCAGCTCCCTATTCAATCTCATTTGGGCACTCTTTTTTTATTCAATTTTATATGCATTCATTTTGCTTGATTTGTGTTTTTTGGCAATTTGTCAAACATCCTCGTCGATCTCACCCATTATTCTAAATATAGGCTGAGTATCGGGGGGGGGAGGGGGTTTCCAACTATATAAAAGCTAAATTGGCCTCATTATTTCTTGAATAAATCGGACCATTTAGATATTGGTCAATATATCATCTAATATAACATTGTTAAATATAGGTTAGCTATGTAATACAAACCCTTATACCATGAAGCCGCGGTATGAACATCTTGCGAGTATTTTTGGAATGTGTCTCTTAGGGAGTGCTATGTCCATATTAGCATTGTCGTATCTATGCAACATATATGAATTGTATTTGTATTTGGCATTTGGTTATTAATTGATAAATTTGGTTCAAATTTAAGTTAAACTCAAAATTTGAAATCTATTGACCATTACATTTTATTCCAAATGCCTACTAGCCACTAAGTGTAATCTTCGATATCTCGATTTCGTTGTTTCTCCATTTGTTCTCTTCTCAACATCCTAATCCACTAGCACACTGTCAAGCCCAATTAACTATGAAGCAAAATTGGTGACAAAGAATAATGGAACTAATGAAAAGATGAGCCAACCCTTATCTAGATAAATTAGTTCTATCAAAAAATGAGAAATATGCACTCTTCATTGATTTTTTTATTATGAGTCACACCTCCACCCTATATGTATATGATATTTGGTATTTAAAACTTGATCTCATCCTATACTTATCTGGTATTTGATATTTAAAAACTTGATTTCTTTATACTAATGAATAATTAATTCTAAATAGTCTAACCGGCCATTCATGGCATATCTTGACCATCAATGTGCGCTTGCCCACATGTGTTTACAAGAATTTTGCTAAAGCTACATTCTCAATACTTTGTTTCAATCTTGCTATTCTAAACCCTTTTAACTTATAGCATCTTTTCTGTCAATTTTCAGAATCCCTTTTTTAGTCTTGTGATCTCATCAATTGTGTCGCACATTTGGGTGTTTCAAATTTAGTTTTGGCAAAACATAATGTTTATGTAAGATGTTTCCATCACAATGGCCTAATACATTGATAAAAGTGCCATGCTTTATGATGTAGTTAGATTTCAATTGTTCAAAAATAGTTATGCAATTTTCATTGTCTTTTCATTTTCTATGACTATCGATCTACTTCCCATTAATTTTTAACATAATGCTTTGCTTTGTTATATTACGTGCATTTAGTGTAGAACTTTAACATATTTATACATTTTTCTATTTATTAAATAAAAATAAATATAAAGTATGTAATAATTTTTATAAAATAAAAAAATAATTTTAAAAATTATAAGGAAAGAATATAAAATTATCTTTATATATACAACCCCCACTGTTGCACCACATCACCTATACGGTGACCAATGCATGCTAGGGACATTTTTTATTATAAGTATATAACAAGTTTTACAATAGTTTTCATATTTATCTTCATAAATTATATTAAGTTGACAATTATAATTTCGTTTATCACTAGATAAGAAAGTAAGATTTTGAATTCGTTTATGTCATTTTCAGTCATCACCATTATTATAATTTGTTCTTAGTAATACGCAGTTTATCTTATTTGTGATTTTTCATTTCTGTTTAGTTGAGAGTTTAATGGAATTAGTAAGTAAATTTAAGTAGCTAGAGAGGAATTACATGCTCTATAACCTGTGAAAATATATCATCACATTCTATAATCATAAGCATAAATTTTCAATTCTCACATTGTCCGTAATATGCAGGGTCGCAAGAATCACAACCACAAGGATATTGATTGTGGCATAATGTCATAATGTAAAATCAACCACAAGTTAAAGTAATTATGAACAAATTAAGAATTCTAATTATATAATTAGTACAAAACAAACTAGTCATCCTATGAAATCCTCTCGTGAGTGTCATAATGGAGGTCGAGCATAAAAAATGTTAGCATCAGCTAATTAGTGAAGTTTTTTTGTCGGAATCGGATTGAAATCCAAGTTAAGGACTAATTGGTAAAAGGAATCGATGCTAATGAGGTTGGTCAAGAGATTTATATATTCTAAGAACTCATAATGAAGTTAGGTTACAGTAAACAATGTAATCCAAATAGTGCATTATGACCCAAATGAACACAAGGTTATGCAACATTAGGTTTTATGTAACCATGTGCTCTCCTTAATTTACATAATGAGTTATAACAAGTTGCATGATGGATTATAATGAGTTCCATTATATGTATTTAGAACTATGGTTTTGATAATCATCATGCTTTATAATGGCAAAAAAATAAAAAAATAAAAAAAAATAAAAATAAAATTAGGCTGTTTCTCAGTCCACACTCACTGTGAAAAGGAGACAAGGTGCATATTGTATGATTTGAAGCACTATTCAATGCATGCATGTTGCCAAATATTATAGCTGCTACATGCTTTCATCTTGAAACTACTGCAATTAACTTTAAACAATAACTGCCCTAAAACTTAACACTGTAACAGCACTCCAGGCATCATATATTCTTATATTGGAATAGAATTGATATATATATTGTTAGCACATGGAATATGTTTCCATACAGTATATACATTGGTAATTTTAAATTGAAATTCAATATATATAGGGAAGCAGAAGCCAAAAATATGTAGCTTCTTCTAAATTCGGAAAATAACTAATCTGCACCTATTTTTTCCTCGTCATTGCCTTTTCTTTACTCACACTTGTCGGTATCCAAGCTTCTTTATCTTTGTCACTTATCAGAATCCAGTCTCTCTCTTCTGCGCATTTTCATTCAAACTTTCACTTGAAGCTCTATTCTAAAGCCTATCCAAAAGCCTAATTTAAATTCAGATCAGTTTGTTAAGAACTTCTAATATTTTTAAAAGAAAAATATTTTAAAGATTAGATCTTTTGGATTTGTTCTTTCTAAAAAGTGTCATCTGAACTCAAACGCAACTCTATCACATTCATAGTAATGCTGTAACATGGTGATGCACTCATAGCAAGTTAAACTGACAAGTAACTGTGTATATTCTTTGACAACTCAGAAAGAAGCATAAGAAGCAAACATAATTAACGTGCCATTGTAGTATTTCAGTCCTTTTATTATGACAATCTAGTTTTTAATGTATCAATATTACTAATTTTCAGATTCGGATTTTCTCCTTAATGGACGAACCCATGCTAGATATTGTCTTACAAAAGTTGAGTCAAACATTGTACATAAAAGGAAGCTGGATCCTCAACCAAGGTAGTCCAATTGAAAAGATGTTCTTTATAGTGCGGGGTAAGATGGAAAGCATTGGAGCAGATGGAAATGTGGCTCCACTGTCAGAAGGAGATTTTTTTGGCGAGGAGCTCCTTATGTGGTATCTTGAACATTCCTCATTAAACAAAGGTGTGAGTTCATTTCTTTCTTCTGCTAGCACTTTCTGCATAGTAATTAGAACCTTCTTCCTTGAAGGGTCCAAATATGTCTTTTATTTTTTATTGTTGCTTTTTCATCTGTGATTTCCTGTGTTCTTTGAAAGCTTATGATCAAGTGACTAATTCTATACTTGGAAACTAAATAAGAAGCTGTATTTTCGTTACCTTTATCCTTTCCAATTTATTTATAGGCATTAGGCTCCAGCTTACTTGTAAGTATGAAAGTAAAATTTATATGTCAATCTATCTTTTGATAGCAGTATAGTGACAACTTTTCCTATGTTTAACTGAGGACTTGTTTGGTAAGTGAAGTTAAGGGATAGTGATAATTCTTTATAACACTACTCAAAAGAGATCGCCGGAGGATCTTCTGTCGACTTTCTGCCACATGCAAATGACAGGTGTGACTTTTAATGGAGAAAAGTGTGTATTGATGTCTGTTTTTCTCCAAACGATAAACTTGACCAAAGTAATAGAGCCCTATAACACAATCAAACTTGAAGAGGACAAGAAATTGTATTGAATCTTACCACTGGGCCTCAATCTCATTACTAAGGGAAAACAGGATCATCTACTTCTAACTATATAAACTTCTAATAGTATACTAGTTTCTATCACTTATTAATTCCAAAAAAATAAACGTATCCTTCATAAATAATGGGTACAAATCTTTGAAACATTAATTGTTTTGTTAATATCCACACAAAATTTTATTTTTAAAATCTGATGATATAGCATCAAATCTCATACATGTGTGAAAGCATACTTTCTCAATTATATTTATGATGTCATTAGAAATTACAAGGCTTTAAACCATTTTACAAAATTTGAATCAGTATAAATTAAAAATGGAAAACTCTTAGATGATTCTCGTTATTGAGGGAGCAAAATGGCCTATAAGAGAGACCTCTCCATCTTGGTATTCAAAAACAACTGAAGCTGCCTTACCAGGTATCCAGCCAATTACTAAAAAGCGTATATCCTATAAATTTCTATGCTAAGAAATAGAAATGTATGTATATGCATACGTCCTATAAAATTGTTCAACATCCTCAATCATAGATATTAGGAGCTAGGAATTCTTTTATCATCTCTACATTCATAACTTCATACACATCAATAAACAAAAGGGATTCAGGATGTTTAACAATATCGTGATAAATTAATAAAATTGCAAATGCCATTGTAGTAAAGTGGTAAAAACTCTTAAAAAGTGTGTAGGTTAGAGGTTCGAACCCTACTAGGATCAATCAAAGTGGGGATTGAGTCAGGGATGACTATACCTTCGTTCTAAGAAAAAATTAATAAACTTATGATTACAAATTTCTCATAGAAATCTAACTTAAAAACAAAATTGATCTATTTATATAGTGTAAACACCATATCACTACATACGATCAAAATTTAGTCATCTTTTATAACATCAATAATTTATTATAACTTTGTTAGTTTGCTTTACTATAAATATTTTGTAGGTCATGCAGTCATAGCCACGCATTATGATCCATATTAGTTTTTGATATTTATTTAGTTATTACATTTTGAATAAGCTAAATGCTTAATTAATAACATTTTTTTGGCATGAGGGTGCATCAATATTTAAAGCTTTTGGCTACAACAATATGTTTGGTGCTATGTGTGCAATATTTTGACACATTTGTGCAATTTTGCTATCAATGCACCAATTTTGGCCCTAACGGCTTTTATCCTTCGGGATTTAATGAAGTGATTGTAGGAGACATTTTTACTGTGCAAGTTAAATACATTAGTTTTGCTTGTTTTCTACATCAGTTTATTTTAAATATTTTACTCTATCGATGGAGATATTTTCTTTGGTTTTTTTGTTCACACGAAAGGTGCAATATTTTGTGCACAGAGATAAAATATTTGTGCTTACTTATTTCTAAGCTGTAATATGGTACATGTTCTTATTCTTATAAGTTTGATATTGCATCAAGCATTTACTAGATTACATTTTTTTATCTTCAACGTACTAAGTAAATTATATATATTATAATTTATATGAGAATAATACAAATGAACTGAGAGTTCATATAAGTTATCTAAGTTGCAATCCATTTCCACTATCTTCAATATTTTTAAAATTTTTTTCTTTTGGATTATGATCTCAAACCCTAAGAGTTCACTTATATTCAATTTCTTGAGTTTTAGTTTTGATTTAGTATTTCATTTAGTAAACACAAAACTGACGGTTCTCTATGAATATAAGATCCTGTACCCATTTAATGAAAGGGCAAATGAATGTCAAAACTGTTGACAGGGAAAAATTGATGAGGAGGGTGCCCACATCTTCTAATATCTCAAAAAATCCAAATAGAATCAAACTGGATAGAGATCTCAAATCTAATCAAATCCAAATTAAATATAATATAATCAAATCGGAAATCTCATAGATTCTACCATATCTTCCCTTGGTTAAACCAGATTCATTGAACCAAATCAGGTTAGATTAAACCAAATATTTGATGAAGATTACAATATATTTCCATTTTTATCTACAAGACAGGTGATCCACCCAATTTGTGCATATAAATAGACGTCATGAGGTATTGTGGAAGTCACCTTTGGGAAAACCCAATGTCAACTAGTTGACGCCTCTCGAGTACGTGTCGGTCATCTAGCCTAATATTGTCTAGATGCGTTCGTAAAAACTAGTAAATTGGCTATCGCTGCTTCCATCAATGTCGGATAGTCAACGGGTTTAAGGTCGACGCCCCATAATCACGTGAAAAGCCCACTATTTTTATAAAAAGAGATGAATCTATAAATCTCTCTATTTGTTTTCTATGTTTCTTTTCATTGTAATTTTGACATTATTGTAATTATTGAAAATTATTGTAATATGTGACGATGAAGAGGAGTCCAAAATTTCACCGAAAATAAGATGGCGACCATAGTGGGAAGAACCCTTCTTAGAAGGTGTGGTGCAATCCGACGTTTAAGAGGGGAACGACGATCGATGCCCTATGATGGTTGTGGTCTCTGCAGAGAAAAGACTCTCAAGCCCACTAACTATTAAGGACACGTCGACGTCGTATTAAAATCTTGGATCTTCCCCCTCCTAAAAAAGGAGTTACTACAACTACAACTAAGCCTTTTATCCCAAGTATTTGGGGTAGGCTACATGAACCAAAAAAAGAATCACGCCGGATCGATCACTTTGATATTCCTTCTCCATTCATTTCTATCAAGTAATATCTCCTTATTTAAACCTCTAGACTCCATATTTTTGTGTATCACCTCCATCCATATTTTCTTCGGTCTTCTCTTCGTTCTTTTAACTTATCCTATATTGATAAACTCCCATCTCTGAACTGGTGCACTTGTAGGCCTACGTTGCACATAACCAAACTATCGAAAGCGATTTTCTCGCATCTTCTCATCGATGGGAGCTGCACCTATATTAGCACGAATATCTTCATTTCTCACTCTATCTCTCCTAGTGTTGCCGCACATCCAACGGAGCATGCGCATCTCTGCTACACTTATCTTCTGTGAATAACGTTTCTTTATAGTCCAACATTCCGTGCCATATAATAAAGTTGGCCTAATAACAGTCCTATAAAATTTTCCTTTCAATCTTAACGGAATATTACGGTCGCATAAAACTCCCGTTGCCCTCCTCCATTTCAACCAGCCAGCTTGTATTCTATAGTTAACATCATTATCGATCTCTCCATCATTCTGAATAATAGAACCCAAATATCTAAACTGACTGCTCATTTGTATCTCTTACCTATCTAGTTTTACAGCATTATAGTTTAGGGTCCGTCGTTTACTACATTTACACTCCATATACTCTGTTTTAGATCTACTCAATTTAAAATCTCTAGATTCTAATGTATACCTTCATAACTCTAACTTGGCATTTACCCCTTCTCTTGTCTCATCAACTAAGACAATATCATCAGCAAATAACATACACCAAGATATCTCATTCTGAATGACTTTAGTAAGCTCATCCATCACTATAGCAAATAAAAATGGGCTCAATGCAGATTCTTGATGTAATCCAATTGTGATAGAAAAATCACTAGTTAAATCACCATATGTTCTGATATTGGTCACTACTCCATCATACATGTCCTTAATTATATCGATATACTTGATGGGAACTCTTTTCTTCATCAGTATCCACCAAAGTATATCTTGTGGAACTTTATCGTAGGCTTTCTCTAAGTCAATAAATACCATATGCAAATCTCTATTTCTCTCTTGGAATCGCTCTATAAGTTGACGAATTAAATGAATAGCTTCTGTCGTCCATCGCCCTGGCATAAATCCAAACTGGTTCTTCGATATTTTAACAGTTTGTCGCAATCTATGTTCAGTTACCTTTTCCCAAAGCTTCATAGTGTGACATATGAGTTTTATTCCCCGATAGTTAGAACAACTTTGAATGTCACCCTTATTTTTATACAGAGATACTAGGGTATTTTTTCTCCATTCATTTGGCATTTTCTTAATTTATCAAATCTTATTAAATAGATCTGTTAGCCACATTACACCAATCTCTCCTAAATATCTCCATACCTCTATAGGAATCTCATCTGAACCAACAATTTTTCTTAATTTCATCCTCTTCAAAACCTCTTTTATTTCAGACTTTTGGATTCTGCACATAAAACTACGATTCATATCCTAAAAAAAAGAGCAAAAAAAAATTTACAACAAAAAAAATAAAAAAACAGACGCCGCCAGCTCTCTATCAGACCCTTGCCGAAGGAAAGGGGGCCAACCAAGCCTGCTGCGCTGCCAAGCTCTCCACCCCACCTACTTCGTCAGTCAGGTCGGCAAGGGCGCCCACAGATACCTCATCGAGTACTCCATCACCATTCACGAGGGGTCCACCTCCTCCTTGGCCCACGTTCTTAGGGCCCCCACCGGATATGCTATCGTCATGCTTTAGCCCGACGGCCAGAACTCCATCTTTGTCGGTGGGGCCAACATGTGCTGCTGGTCCGACCCATTGCGCTGCTAGGATCTAGCTCCTCAGCAAAGCTGGCATCATGCTCTTGCAGCATGAGATCCTTGATCAGGTCAATTTGCTCGCTGCTCAGGCTGCTAAGAATTTTGGTGCTGGAGGGGTGGAAGCACCTATTCCGCACAAACTCCTTGACTATGTTGATATTTTGAGCCCTAATGAGACTGAGTTGGCTCGTCTGACTAGCATGCCGACAGACTCATTTGAAGAAATTGCTCAAGCTGTAAGCAAGTGCCATCAAACGGGTGTCAAGCAAGTCTTAGTAAAGCTGGGGACAAAAGGATATGCTATTTGTTAACGGGGAGGAACCAATTAGACAGTCAATTATTCCGACTGCAAAAGTTATTAACACCACTGGAGCTGGTGACACCTTCACTGCGGCATTTGCCGTGGCTCCTGTAGAGGGGAAATCGAAAAAAGAATGCTTGCAGTTTGCTGCTGCAGCAACTTCTCTTTGTGTGGAAGTGAAGGGGGCCATACCCAGCATGCCAGAAAGAAGTACAGTTGAGGATCAAATCCGTTTAATTTGAACATTATGATTCAGACTATAATTAATGGAACTAAAATAAATATTATATTCTGAGAACAAGAATAAATTTACCTTTGCTCATCCTCCTTTGAAAAAGAAAAAAGAAGAAGAAATTGCAAAAAAAAAAAAAAAAATGGAGGCTCTGTTCTGAAGCTCGTAGTTTCATTTGCGAGGGCTACATGACACTGGCTCTCTCTGATAAACCACAGAAGCACTTGGAGTCTTGCAACCGCTCATGATAAAGCAGCTCACAGAAGAATTGATCTTCTATTTGACTGCAAAAATTTGAAGATGCTAATGAGAAGGAGAACAGATGTTCCACAAACAAACAACCTCTAAGGGAATTTCTTGATGCAATGTCTTTACTAGTGCAACAACCTGCTTCCTTTGTGGATATCTCAATGGATATGTTGATGATTGTGAGAATTCTTTCTGTTGGTTTGCACTCCAGGAATCACAAAGGCGTGAGTTTTCTTGTGGTCCTTCTATGGTTCTTGAAGGTTGTGGTGGACTTCTGGCCACATGTATTGCTATTGTTGGGAATAACTTTCCCATTTCTTCATTTGCGGCGGAATTAAGTTTCTTGATATGGTGCATGCTCTGAAACTAAAGAATCACATCCAGGAGAACTAGAGGATCATGGATTTCTTCTCACATCACCAAAAGAGCCTACACATGTTCACCTTCGTCTTTGATGATGTTGGCATTCTACAGGACTACAGGCACATGGATGGCTATGGTGTTAATACCTGTACCCTCATCAAGAAGGAAGGGAAGGCTCATTATATTAAGTTCCAATAGAAGCCAACCTGTGGTGTGAAAAATTTGTTAGTGGATGAGGCTGTGATGATAGGAGGAACAATAGTTGAACACACTTCAGGATCTTCAGCTAGATGTCATTAGGTGCATACATGCATTGAAGGAAGAAGTTGTGCATATTGCTGAAATTCCACTTTAAGTCACACTGAAAAGAATCAATGCAGCAAAGTACCTTGCTATAATGACTCCAATTATTGTAGCATCGAAGCATCACTTGGCCTCAACTTCCCGAGAGCCCGAGATAGTTCATGGTTCCATAAGGAGTATGGTGAACAACTGAAGTCTGCTATCTTAGCTGTCAAAACTCCTCTAGTATTTGCAGCGTCACTAAATGATGTCGGGAGACTGCTTGATGTTGCAGCATCTTTAGCTGCATATCAGAGGAAGCCATTTATTCTTTTGAGCGAAGTGGCTCTACAACTAGCATTACTTTCACCTTGTGATGTCCCAATGCTTGGTCTTGAGAAGCAAGTTTTGATGCTTAATTCTTCAGCAACATTTGCTGATGCTCAGGGCATTATCACTCTCTCGTCATTATGCGAACAGGCCTCCCTTTCAATGCAGCCACAGGAGAACACGAAAGATCCATATATTTGGGATAATGTTATGAGGAGAAATGCTTTGAACCAGAGAATTGGCAGCAATGCCTTAGAATAGCAGCATAGCTCGTTGCCTAAGGTAGATGTAGAGAAGTGATGGAATGTTACAAGGACGATGGCAGTTTGGCTTTTGAATATAGCAAGGCTAAGTCAGTGCGCGAGGCTAAGCCAGTGCATGAGTCTAACTCAGTTCGCGAGGCTAAGCCAGCACACAAGTCTAACTCGCATATAATGCAAGGTTAAACCCGTATAAAGTAATCCAAATATGAGCATAAGTATTAGTCTTGTGCAAAATTGCCAAAATGCGAGGCTATGCCTGCATACAATGTGAGGCCAAAGCAACGTAAAATTATTTAGACGCGAGGCTAACTCAAGACCAAGCCAGCGTAAAGTCATCTAGATGCGAGGCTAAGTCGAGACCAAGCCAGCATAAATTCATCCAAATCCGAGGTTATGCCCGCGTACGAAGCCAGTGTACGACGCAAGGCTATGCCAACGTGAAGTCATCCAGATGCGAGGCTAAGCATGCATACAACAACTCAGATGCAAGGATAAATCTACCTAAAGTAATCCAAATACGAGGCTAGGCTCGTTAAAGTCATCCAGAATGCAAGGTTATGCCCACACTTGAAGAAAAAAGCTAAGTTTCAGTCTTGCACAAAGTCATCAGAATGCGAGGCTAAGTTTCAGCTTCGCACAGAACAACCAAAACGCGAAGCTAAGTTTTACCCTAGCGCAAAAGTGCCAGAATGTGAAGCCAAGACTCAGCCCCTGTAGAAGTATCAGAACGCGAGGCTAGCACTCAGTTCTGCTTTGCATTTCAGATTTGAAGCGTCAGACTAACCGTGAGCCTCACATAGTCTATGATGAAGATGGAAAAAATATATGCCCTACGATGGCTCCCTGACTAGCCAAATGAGGTCTACACAGGGGGTGAGACCCATATCCAGAGAACCTCACGTATAATGTGAGCTAAGTCCAAAACAAGAATGCGAGGCTATGCCCGCATACAATGTGAGCCTAAATCAACGTAAAATCATCGAGGGCATGAAGCTAACTCGAGACTAAACCAGCGTAAAGTTATCTAGATGCAAGGCTAACTCGAGATTAAACCAGCGTACATGGTTATACTAGTGTGTGAGGCTAAACCAGCACACGAAACTCATTCAGAGTACAAAAGTCAACAGAAATACGAGGCTAAGTTTCAACCCTGCATAGTCTATTACAAAAAAGAAAGTAATATATTACAACATGACGAACTTCATGGACAAACAAACAAGTCCCCTGCAGGGGTTGAATCCACATCCAGCCACGCGAGGCTAATACCCACAAACAACGCAAGACTATGCAAAGCAAAGCCAGTAAAAATGCAAAAGTTCCAAAACGCAAAACTAATTTGCAATACCGCGTAAAAGTGAGGATAACACATATGCGAGGTCATCTAGCAAACCGTGTAATTTCCATTACTGGAAGAGATGCAGGATACAAGGTAAACTTGCAGCTAGGTATAAAACTCTCAATATGTGAAGATAAGCCAGCGTGCGACATGCACAGCATGCGAGGCAGATCCAAAGTGCGAAGAAGTCCAAAATGCAAAGCTAACTTTCAGTCTTGCGTAAACTTCGAAAAAGAAGACAGTCAATTAAATTACAATGACTATTCTAATGTGGCCTACACAGGGGTTGAGACCCACACCAATAAATCTTGTATGCAATGCAAAGCAAACTCCGCATACAATGCGATGTCAAGCCAACGTAAAGTCATCTAAACGTGAGGCTATACTCATGGCCAAAATATGAAGCTAACTCTCAGCCTTGCGTAAGAAGTTCAGAGTGCGAGGCTAACTCTCATCCCCGCATAAATTTCAAGAAATGGAAGGTCAAGATCTGCATTAGAGACTTAAGGCACCATGCTAGCCAGCAGCCTTGCATAATATTTGATGAGGAAGAAGGTGATCAAATTGAATGTTCATCGTAACCAATCAAATGAGCCCCACACAGGGGGTAGAATTCGCAAACTTTGCAGTTAAGCACGCGTAAAGGGATCAAGATGCGAGACTAAGCTCGTGTAAATAACTCATGCATAATGCTATACCTACGTTGAATGCGAAGTTATGCTCGCAACTAGATGTGAATCTAAGTCAATGTGTAAGGCTAATTTAGCACATGAATCTAACTTGGTGTGCGAGGCTAAACCAGCACACAAGTCTAACCCCGCGTATAACGCGAAGTTATACTAGTCCAGTCGCAAAGCTATGCCAGCTTAAAACACGAGGCTAAGCTCGTGGTTATAGGACTAAGCTTGCATTCTGAACGTGCAACAATAAATTGAGTTGTACCAAGTACGCATCTCAAAAACGTTTAACAAGAAAGTCAAAGAAAGGGATCATGACCCATAGCCATTAAGGTAAAAGGGAGAATGAACGTTTGACATCTAAACCCAAACAAAACTTTTGATAACTCATCAAACTGAGGGGAATAGCATGACTTGTCCAATGTAAACGGTGATTGGTAAAGGCATGCCAAATCTGTTAATAGCTAGGGATTTGCTAAAAATTCTGTGAACCTGTCATGAGATTCAAACCATCTCATTTCAAAAACAATCGAACATGTCACATTAAGCTCCTATGTATAACAGCGAGATTTGAACAATCATATAAATAATACACCCTATGATTTTAACATGATCACCGGCTCTGTCTGTCAGCCAGGTGAGTCACCGATTTTGTCTGTCAGTTAGATAAGCCACTCCATAATATTAAACCAAACAATCTTGGTACGTTTTCTGAACACCTCTGCCAAGACCTCATGGGTATATTTTCTGAACATCTTTACTCATGGTTTTTCGACCCTAACCAGTCATCTCAGTACTTTTTCTGAGCACCTCTGCTAAGACCCAATCGGTATGTTAACAGTATATCTCTGTCGAAATTCCTTGGTACATTTTCTGAATACCTCTGTCAAGACCCCATGGATACATTTTCTAAACACCTCTGCTCATGGTTTTTCAACCCTAATTCGGTCACCTCAATATGTTTTGTAAACACCTCTGCTGAGACTCCATCGGTATGTTTAACAGTGCACCTCTGTCGAAACCCTTTGGTATGTTTTCTGAACACCTCTACCAAGATCCCATGGGTACGTTTTCTGAACACCTCTGCTCATGGTTTTCCGACCCTAACCCGGTCACCTCGATACGTTTTCTGAACACCTCTGCCGAGACTCCGTGGATATAATTCCTGAACATCTTTGCCCATGGTTTTTCGACCCTCACCCGGTCATATTCCAACAATTTATTAAACAGATACCTATTATGATAAGAAAGAATGTGCGGACAGCCCAACGCTCTTGAGGCAAGGGGCAAGAGGAAGCTAAAATTCTAGACCAGTCTTATCATACTAGGGGTATAAACAACCCGATGCTGAAAAGGCAAAGGAGAGAGGTATCCCGTTACACATGCCAAGCGATCTTGATATGCTTAATAGTACACCTCTGTCAAAGTTCCATAGGTACGTTTTCTGAACACCTCTGCTTATGGTTTTTCAATCCCAATCCTATCATTCCGGCTCTGTCTGTTAGTCAAGTGAGTCACCTCTCAATTAAAAAATAATCATTAACTCTGTCTGTTATCCAGGCGAGTCATTGGCTCTGTTTTTCAATCCAAACGAGTTACATCATATTCAAAATGCTCAGCTTGCTAAGGTACCCCACACCCTTAGCAAGTTCCATCTTCTTTAATATATCCACTAATCATCCATTCTTCCAAGTTCGCTCACATATCACCCATTCACTCTAATCATAACATTATTTTCAGAACCATCGAGTCACCATAAGCTCTTGCCAATTCCATCACCACAATAACACATAACACGAAAACTCAGAGTGATGCATTAAATTCAAAGTAACTGAAATATTTCTTTTTTCGTGATTGCAGGACAAAAGAAGAAACAATGTGCAAAATTCATCATTCATTGCAAAACAGAAAGAGAGCTAAAGAGACCAAAATAAAGAAAAAGATACAGAGTTTTTAGCTCTCCCGAAAGTCTTCGGTCTCTCCTGCACACCTTCAAATCCCATCGGCAAACTTCTTTAGCAACAGTCATGATAATTCGGCTCTACCTCATTGATGGTCATTCACTGGACAGTTTGAGTGCGAAAGTCTTATAGAGTCTTATTTCTTATAATTATCTCATGTTAGATTGGAGCTTGCCGATGGTTTTAATCTTCACAGCATAATAGAAGTATGAAGCTAATAGCTTCGAGTATAAAACCAGATAATCTCAGATGGATATCAAGAAGATCGACCAAAGAATGCCCTCAAAATACTACATCAATAAGTCACACAAAACTGCTACGTTAATGATCAACTCTGGTAGTCATCGATGATTCAATTGCTGTTATAATACAATCATTGAATAGCTCATCGATCAATGAATGGTTCAAGCCCATGAAAACATCATAATAAAGAAATCCAAAGTATTTTGAAACTCGTTACAAACTGACGACGAGATTTTGAAAACTTTGGAGGGGGTCTTATTGATAGAAAGAAATTGATGAGAAGGGGGGCTCACATCTGCTAATATCTCAAACAATCCAAATAGAATCAAAATGGATGGAGATCTCAGATCTAATCAAATCCAAATTAATATAATATAATCAAACTGGAAATCTCATAAATTCTACCAAATCTTTCTTTGGTCAAATCAAGACCAGATTCATGGAACCAAATCAGGTTAGATTAAACCAAACATTTGATGAAAATTACAGTATATTTCCATCTTTATCTATAAGGCAAGCAATTCACCCAACTTATGCGTATAAATAAACGTCATGAGGTATTGTGGAAGTTACCTTTGGAAAGTCACTTTTGGGGAGACTCAAGGTCAACTAGTTGCGCCTCTCGAGTACGTGTCGGCCATCCGGTCTAATCATACCTAGATGCGTTCATAAAAACTAGTAAATTGCCATCGCCATGCTGTTCAAGAAAAAATAGTAAATTAGCTATTGCCATGCAGCTCTCATCAATGTCAGATAGTCAACGGGATACAAGGTCGACGCCCCATAGCCATGTGAAGAGCCCATTATTTTTGTAAAAAGAGAGATAAATCTAGAAATCTCTCTTCTTGTTTTCTATTTTTCTTTTCATAGTAATTTTGACATTATTGAAATCATTGAAAATTATTATAATATGTGACAATGAAGAGGAATCCAAAATTTTACCGAAAATAAAAACCCATAAAATTTGATCCTAAATAATCTAAAGAGGTAGAAATCGTGATTGCAGAAAAAAACTAACGGTTCTCTGTGAATATAATATCTTGTAACCATTTAATAAAAGGGCAAACAAGTGTTTGGTTTGGAATATGGTCTACTTTGTTTTTTTTTTTTTTAATTTTATAATTGTGGTTGACAATATAGAGGAGAATAATGGAACCTTGGAATATATTATGTCCTAAATAGAATTTCTCTTATGGATCTCTTGGATAAAATTAGTAGGTTGTTGATGATTGGATATAATTTATTGTTGAGATCTTTATACAGTCCAATGATCAGTCCATATTTTCTACATGATTAGATCTGGGATCATTACAAAGAGAGTTACAAGAACTCTCTTATCTCATTGGAGAAATTTGATACTTATAATTATCCATAACATTAGCCTACTGTATGCCCAGTTGAGATATGGACACATGTGCATACACATGGTTGTCTTATGTGTGTGCTTTTTTTTTTTTGGGCATCTGGTGATGGTCATCGCCTGCTGCTCATGAGAAGACGAGTCACTACTAATAAACCTTATGAGCAGCGTTGATGGTCTTTCTATATAAGTAGAATCCTATGAAGCTTTATTTTTCACCAAATATCATATATTTACTTTTGCGTTCTAAAACAAATTCTGTAATTTTCTTCTACTATTTTTTGGATGACATTTATAATGAACTAACATATAAATGTTCTTTCTTGCAGAGAGTGGAAAATTAAGGTTATCAGGCAATCGGTTGTTATCCAATAGAACTGTTTATTGTTTGACTAATGTTGAAGCCTTTGCACTACGATCTGCTGATCTTGAAGAAATCACTTCATTGTTCGCTCGATTCTTGAAACATCCACATATTCAAGCAGAAATCCGGTTAGCATAATCATCCTTTTATTGTTTCTAAAGAAATAATAATAATAATGCACCACTATTTGGTGTCTACCATGCCCGCATAATTATAGTAAATTGTGTTTATACCTTTCGTACTCTCTTTCAAGTATCTAATAATATCACTTTGTACTAAGTAAATCTTTAAACTGAGTGGGTCATCACAGTAATTTTGTTTAGCGGTGAAAATTTTAAGACTAGCAGTATTATCATCAGGAAGATCAATGCTTCAATCAGTCATAATGTGTCAAAATACACAGATAACCTCCTCCTACGGGAGTTGGTTGTTTGTTGCTTTTATCCCTTGGAGAATAATGGCAAGGGAGGAGCAACTGTAAACAACTTACTTTGCTAAATGAGCACTAGAAATATTTTACTTTTAAAATATAGAACACAATTCATTCTGATATCTTTATTCTGAGTGGGGCTATTGTAATAGTAGAGGAAGATTATAGCAGCAGTAGACAAAAAAAGATGATTATTTTGTTAGCCATGACTTTGAGATCCTACGACCGTGTAGAATAAGAATATGTTACTGAAAACACTAGGACAACTGTTCAAATTTCATAGATTCAGAAATAAACCTCTAATATCAAATGGAGCTAAACTCAATTTTGAATCAAACACTGTATTTAGTCTTTCTCTAAACACAAGGTTCTAAATATCCGATGTTGGAATCGTATTTGATGGGTTCTTTCAGAATGGATAGAGGATAGTGGATGATATATCGAGAAAACAAGCTTATATCAGACATTCATATCAAACATTATGTATACACATCAAATATGTAATTTTGATACCTCAGACGTGGTTTAATTTTACCTATTTAACCAGTACGATGTAATATATATGTTAAGATATTCCTGAACATGTTCATACATACAAAGCATAACTCAATAAAATAAACATAGAACAATATTCAATTAAAGTTTAAAACATAGATTTTAGAAGAATCGAAATTTAGACATGGCAAAAATAGTAGTTGAAGCAGATTGGCCATAATAATAGTAACTGCAAGAATTACAATAGTAGTAATGATAATAAAAGTAGCTGAGCAAGCAATATACTTACAGAGTGGAAGTTAAAGAAGAAGAATGTTATGAAATAATTAGAACCAACCAATCTATTTATTATATATATATGTGTGTGTGTTTCAACATCATAAAAATAATCCAATCGGTGATGTGGAATTAAACATAACTAAACTCATATACAAAATAGTTTTCTAATCTAATATAGAAAAATCTTAAAAGATGATTTCATAATCTTGAGTTGTACTGAAATAAGCTTTGTAAGAGATTTTTCGTATTTAACTCTTGACATGTCAAAGAGATTCTGTCTTTTAAACTTCTATGACAACAATTCAAAAATCTAGTTGATCTTAATAGAGATTAAAAAATTTGGATTTTTTCTTATATATAGGATGATATTGGGTATAAGTACCAAACACATTTCTAAGTTAAAAACTTAATTAACAATTAAACATTATGGCTAATACATCGGAGTGGTACATTGAGACTGTATATCAGACAATATTGCAAATACCGACCGATACGCATATTAAATGATATGACCTTATTATCACGACTGACCTCGATATATGAGGAGGATTTATATGCCATTTTAGTAAGAATACTGTCTAAACATTCAACATAGATTCCAATTGTTTACTGTCCTAGATCGTTTGGCATGTCAGCATTTAAGCACGAGGATAAAGTACACATTGATATTCATAATAAGCATTTTTTGGAGGAGTGGCAAACACGGAGACATATTTTTATAATTGAACTCTTTGCTTATTTCATGATATTGACATAGCTATAAAATTTCACGTGTGTTTGGATGTTTGTTAGAGTAAGAATAAATAACACCAGTTCACTTCTTGTTTCTAATTTTTTTGTTACTGATTTTTCTGGATATACTTTCTAATCCATTTCCATTAGTACAATGATACCCTTTTAACTTTTCTATATTACACGAGATCTAGAGTTATGACTCAAGTGTCCAAGTGTCATGTCATTAAGTGTTCAATACAAGAAAATTTTGTAATTATGGAGTGTTTTTTAAATGTAAAATAAATATTTTATTATCATAATAGAGGAGCGCAATATGTTTAAATGATGGTCCACCTCTCTATTAACACTCTTTAACAATTCCTTAAATAAATTTACTTGAAAGAACAAAGGAACAAAAGGACCCTAGTAAGACATTGATGAACGACCAGAAATCAGCTAAATTATAGCAACTAAATGCACCAAAAGTGACCAGAACATGCTGATTATAATAAGCTCCAAACCTCGCATCTTTGTCAATGCTCAAAGTCATTGAAAAGACACCATGATGACTGGTACTGATTGATCTGTCACAAATCCATAGCGCGACAAGATAATACATCCATTAGATCGACTAATATGAACATAGATAAATAATTTTGTTGCAGCAGGTCCGTTTTTAGATTTAATTACAAATACTTCATATATTATGGTAATCCCTATTAGTTCCATTCCTAACACCCATACCTGGAGTGAGCATAATTTGGTTCAAACTAGAAATACCGATTGAAACCAACCGAAGATCATCAAGCCGAGCCGAAAATCATGTGCATGATCCGAGGATAAGCATCACCAGAAACCAAAATTGTTAGAGATTAATACAGACCATCATCATCATGATAGAAATCTTCAAATCAATTCTTATCATTGATCATCTATTCTTCTCGAAAATTCTCTCTAATTGTAACTCAAGCAGAGGTGAGCATTGGTCTATTTGGGTTTAAGCAAAACTTTACCTCCACAACCAGACTGAAATTGATTCGAAATCGAAGAATCCGGTCCATCTTTGGTCGGTAATCAGTCTCAAACTCAAAATTTCACCAAAAAATATATAATTGGCCTGTTATGCTGTTTAGCCCACTGACATTTTTGAGCAAAGAGTAATACTTCTAAAACAATAATTATTAACAAAAATTTTGAGCAAAAAAGTGATACTCAAAAACAGTTCAAAATAATACATCAAACAAAAAAAAAATAATTACAAGTTTATTATGCTTTTGACATGCAACAACCAACTAAAAAAATATAAAAACAAGCAACAATACAAATTTTTGAAATCAAACTGCTAAATTAGTATTACATCCATACTTAAAGAGTTCCAAGAAAAAGAAAGAACAAAATAAACTTAAAAACTCCTAAGTCCATAGAAAATAACAGGTAATACCATCAATTAAGAGTACATAATCAATATTTTTCAAAATATAAGTAACATAATTGAGTCCTTGATTTTGAAGCTTAGAGAGTTGAGACTTGAGAATGATAGAGTTGAGCTTTGAGTCTTTGAAATAATGAATAGTACTTGGCAATCTGTATTCAAACAAATTTTAAAATATTTGCATGATTGCATCACAAATACACATATTCAATTTTTAAAGCATATACAAATAAAAATAGTTTCTTTAAAAGTTTTTTAAGAAATTGTTATTTGCGAAGCTTTCATACTGTTCACTGTTGAGGTCCACGAAAATTTGACTATTAATTAATTACTTACTCAGCGTTATTATTACTTCCGAAATTTCGGAATCAGTGAAAAAGAAAATTTTGAGATTGAAATCCTTGTACACTTATTAACTGCCATTAATCTATTTGTTTCATTTTCCGTCACAGGATAAGGATTTTTTTTAATAATAAACAAATTTCTTACTGAACATCCTATGGGTTGTATTTGGGAATTTGGCTAGATAAGCAATTTTCTTGTGCTTGATTATTCAATATATATTATTTAATCTTCAAGGATATCACAAGACATCTTAAGATACGTGACTCAGCTAACAATCTATCAAACTAGATTCTGTGTTGATTCAAAATAACATAATATATTATTTGGTTGTGCAAACTGACATCTCAACTTGATAAATGACCTACATATACCACATATATATGCCATGTACGTAAATATGATCAGAAACAGATCCGTACATATGTCGACAGGGCTTTTAGTGGAGAGCCATTGCTTTTAGTGGAGAGCCATTGGGAGAGCTCAGCAGCTCTCAGTGGCAGAGAGCTGAGCAGCTCTATGGCAAAGAGCTTTTAAGCTCTCAGCAAAGAGCTTCTGTGGGACCTGGAAACAATAAATTTTTTATAGAATTAATTGTTTTACCTTTTTAATTTGAGAGGACCTCTGTTCACCTACTCTGGATGTGTAAGCAAAATATTATTTCCATTGCTAAGCAAAAAGAATGTGAGTGCATAAGCAAATTTTTTTTTTTTATGACAGTTTTAGTTTCCCTCTACATTGTTGGTTGTTGGCCAAACATCTAAAGCTCAATGAGTATTGACTCTGGTGAGATGAGATCTGAATCTACAAGAAAATAAAAAATGGTTTGAACTTAGGGTTCATTAAAATTGTAGATGAAAAATTCTAGAAGATACGTGATAATGTTAATGGGATTTTATCGAACTTCTTGACATAGCTATATCTTCTTCAATGCTAACTAATGCGCCCTCAATTGCCCTCTGAACCAATCTTAAGTACAAATAAGACTCTGAACCTATTGTGTAGAGAGTGAACTTCTAAAGAGATCAAGTACTCACTGGTGCTAAAAAAAAAAGAGTATGAAGCAACCAAACATCCTGATTCATTCGTGAGAGAGTATGAAATCTTTCACTATTATCTTTACAAAATTCACAAATTGTAAAATTTGACAAATCCTTGCTGATGATTGCGGCCTACTTCTTCTCATTCAAGCACTTCTCTAATTCACTTTGGCTTGATGATACGTTACTTGAAGATGAGTTTTAGGCATTGAACTTATCCAAAATGCAATAATTCTTTGATGCACTAGTCTCCCTAGAATTTTAAGTTTGTGAGCTCTTATTTGTGCATCATCACTTATGCTATTGTCCTTATTATGTAAAACCTTGTATTCGTTGTACAAGGCTTTGAGGGTTATTTCTAATTTTGATGACATTTCTAGGCACTTCTTTCCTTTCGATTTAAATATAATCTCAATTACATATTGAGCAAAGTCCAACTTTTATGGAGGATCAAGAATTAACAGTATGAACATAAACAAACACTTTCTCACAACTGCCCTAATACTTTTCATATTTCTCTTTCAATCTTACACATCATATCACATGCAAATATATCATCACCCACCATCGCTTCATGTAGCTCACATTCAAAATTGGTAATTTGATGAAAAAAGATATTAGATTTAACACAAAGGGTGTTGAAAACCTTCCAAGTAAAATCGGTAAAAAACAATACAATCAATCCATACATTTCCAATAATCTTCATCCAGTATCCTTCCTTATCCATCATCATTCATCATCCAATTGAGATTCTTGTCTAAACTCAGATCCTACAGCTCAAATTGATATAACACAGATTGGTACCTTTAGCGGCTTGCAACATCAAGAATGTTGCGTTACACCTACTTTATACATCCATCTCAATTGCAAGCATCTTTATCTATAAAAACTTTTCACTTTGCCTACCTTGAAAGTGATTACTTCACATACTTAATAGCACTTTGAAAACGTGAAATAGGTTCAGTGATTGCATTCAAGCCATCTTGCAGGACTGTGTTTCATTAAGTGTGCAACACAACGTATGTAGAGATATTTGCTGCCAAGAAAAGTATCTAACTCAATGTTTAAAATAGCGATAACGATAACGTAACGTTTTATTTTTGTTAGGTTATGTCGTATATAGCGTAACGCATAACGTAAGTTATGCAATTTTCTATTTATTTAATTAAAAATAAATATAAAACTATATAAAATAATTTTTATAAATTCAAAAATAAATTTAAAATATCTAAAAAAGAATTTTTCACATAATCTATTCTAATTTTATATTAAGTTTTACAATAATTTTCATATTTATCTTCATAAATTATATTAAGTCTCCAATTGTAATTCTAGTCATCATTTAAACAAGATAACAAGATTTTAATTCCAGTTACTATTATTGTTGTAATTTATATTTTTATAATGTTCAATTTGTCTTATTTATAATTGTGGAATTCAGTTCAGTTAAAAATTCAATAAAATCAACAAGTAAGATATCTCAGCAATCGGAGAGAAATTATAACAAGCGGATAAGAAAACAATCACAAATTAAAATATTAGCAATTCCACAAGTAATCAAATAAACCAACAACTAATCAAGAAAATTACAGCAATTCGCTAATAAACAAAATAATAATCAACAACAATATAGAAATTATTAAAAAAATAATTGTAAATAACGTAACATAACGTAAGTTAACGTAACGTTACGTAATATAACGTAAAATAACATAAAAAAATATACTGTTATGGTGCACTGAGTTATTTTCAGTTGTTACGTAGCGTTGGGGTCCCGTTAGGTTACGTAACGCAATATAACGGGTTTCATAACGTGTTATTTTCAACATTGATCTAACTTATCATTGCAATTAATGATTTTCCTCCGTAAGTTTTAGATAATTTTCTCATTCAAACTTGCATTATTGAAAGCAAGCGCGCTTTCAATGTGGTTCACTAGTTTCATCCTTATGATTTATAACAGGATAAAATTTAAGATTTTATTTTTATTTTATTTTTTTAAATTCCAATCACTTCCAATCTAATGGACAATGAGACATGTGTAGTTAATTTTTTGAATTGAAGTCTACATGTCGATAGTGAGACTAATATGGTGGCTTGTGGTGTTAAGATACTTTTCTAATGCTATCTTCTCAACTAAGTAGAGTTGTTAGAAGTCTCTTCCAATGGTTCAAGTAATTAGGATAACAAATTCGGAACACAAAATAAATATGAATAGACTAAATCTAACCCTCTCGACAAACTTGAATGAAAGTTCGTCTAGAATGACCATTTTAGACTACAATCTTATGGCTTTCTCATCATACTTCCATGTACCTAGGATTTCTACTCTACCTTGCTCCCTGTAGGTTGGAGACTCAATTGTGCTTGATAGTTTTTGTGTTAATTCTCCTTAGAATTAGCATAATGATTTCGAAGTAAAGATGTGCCATTCTTTTTAGTGTTGTAATTGTATTCTTTGGAAATACATGCATCTACATTCATTCTCATCAAGAAATCCATCTCCTTTTCACATGTCATCGGTTTCCTGATCCCAGTTTATGTGGTGATCCCACATTAGATGTCGATCAAATGGCCTTCATTTTCCTTGCCTCAGAGAGTGTTTTGTTTGCCTAGTTGGATTTTTGGCTGGATGAATTACTGGTGGTAGTAGTTGTAGTGTCCTCAAGCACGATTTTCATCCTCACATTGAGATTACTCTCACTGATCTGACTTTCAGTCATCTACAATACAAATATATAAAAGAGTACATTATACACTATGCTATGTATGTCCATTTTGTTTCTTTATATAGTAACACAAATTACATAACTTATTATATACACTTAAAAATAATTCAACCAAGATAACAAATTTCACTTTAATTTTAAAACAAACACAATTATTAAGCAAGCCCGTTAGTTTTAGTTGCATTTTCAGGCAAATCACATGAACAATCGTTTCCTCTAGCAATTCTCTAGCAAATTTTTTAGCAAATTATGTGAATAATTTCTAGCATTTTTCAGTTGCATTTTCTAGCAAGTCACATCAACTATAATTTCAAAAGACTAATTGAATTGACAATAGAGATATGTTTTTGAGGCTATCCTTTTGTGTGATATATAGAGTTTCACTTAAGAAGATGACCTAATTAAATATGAGATTAGCAAGAGTAGTTAACTAAATATATGAGATGCGAAGAACATGAAAGCTAGCACACTTAAGAAGAAAATAAGCTAATTCTTAGACATCTAATGATTTTTTTTTAAAATTAAAACCAAAGGTAATAATGAGCCGAATAAAAATTAATTAATTACGACAAGCATAGTCCAATTATCTTCTTTCCGATGTATAAACCCCTGATCAAATATGAACTCAAGAATGAAAAATTATTAAATTAATTCCAAGCCTCTTATACAATTTACAACATCCAATCCAAATTAACTTTATTTATGAGTTATGCACTTCATTTATTCCATAACTTTATTCGACAAGTCAGTTCGTTCCTATAATCAATTTGAAAACTCAAAAACCCCATACTTTATTCAACAAATCTTAAGATCCAAATTTTATTCAATAAATCCGAATATTCAAACCTAACTTCCTAATTCTCTCTTTATCTAACCATGAACTTTCATAAATTTTAAGAATTTGAAACAAAAAATTGAGAGAGAGAGAGAGAGAGTGTGTACCTTCTGGCATGCTATGGCGTGGTGGATCGCAGGAGCGGAGGTGGAGTCGCAAAGCAATGGCGGGTGGCATCGCACTGGTGGAGCTAACAAAGTTGACGGGTGGCCTGAGGAGTGAGATTGAGGAGATAGGAATTTGGAATTTAGGAAATAGGATCTTGAGAGACATGGATCAGTTTTGGGTTATTATTAACAAGTCGGGTACTCATTATCAGGTCAAGTAGGATAAGGAAATATTAATTAATTTATATTTTGTTTTTTGATCGGCTTTGATTTAGCTAAAACATTGCAAAAACCCTCGTTGAAACCGAGTTTTAATTTTTGTTCTCAAACTAAACTGAAAACCGAAATAACTCATTGTTTGGCTTTGTTCGGTTTAGTTTTTTCAGCACATGCACACCCTTACTCATAGTTAGAGAAGATAGAACCATAACTGAAGGAATATTGGAAAGGCAGAGGGATAGTGATAGTTGTAACTTCCTCCCTCTAAGATTATATAAATATGAGTATGCAATTACTATAAATAACCTACCAACTCAGGAAACTTATGTAAGCTAGTAGTGAAAAAATAGTAGTCTCATTATTTTTTTCAATTTTTTTGAGACTATGATCTCTTTAGCTTCTTAAAGATCAAATTTCATGGATTTTGAAGTTCGTGTGCTCTTTCATCTAATGAATATAAGATGTCGTATTCAATTAAAACCGTTAATTTTGTATTTATTTGATGGAAGACCAAATCAAAAGTAAAACCCAAGAAATTGGATATGATTGAATCTTAAATGGTTGAGATCATAATAAAAAATATTGAAAAGCAATAATAGGGTCACTATTTTTTTGCCGCTAGCTCATGTAATTTATGTGAGTTGGCGGCTCATTTTCATTATAAATACATGCATATATATATATATATATATATATATATATATATATATATATATATATATATATATATATATATATAATTATTGTAAATGAGATTCCAACTTAGGTAAGTTATGAAAGTTAGTAGTAAAAAAATAGTGATCCCATTATTCTTTTAAATATTTCTGGGATCATAATCTCAACCTTTTTAGCTTCCTAAGAATCTAATTTCATGGATTTTGAAATTCATTTATCTTTTCATCAAATGGATATAAGATATATTCATTGAAAACTGTTAACTTGTGTCTAGTTTGAACGAGCAAATCAAATATAAAATTTAAGAAATTGATTATTAGTCAACCCAAAGGGATTGAGATTATAATCCTAAAAAAAAGTAAATAATAAAAATGTCTGCAGTTAAGGTAAATTACTTGAGTTATCAACTTATTTCCATTATATATATGTATACGTATAGACATAAATAAATATACACATACATGGGTAAATTGTAAAGAGGATGTTCCTTTGGGAGATGCACAAGAAGATTGCCGAAATTCTTATAGTAGGGCACAATATGGACGATTCGACCCGTCTATTGTGATATCCATGTCTAAATATGTAGTGTATAAAAAATCATATGATTTTGATCCTTCCTCTATAACAAAGGGGTCTCATTTATTTTATTGTTGAAAACCATTCATTTTGCAACTACCTGATGCATGTCAAAATGTATTAGTAGTTATAAATTTTATACACAATTATTTTAAGATATAGAGATCATGATAGACAATGTGGATTTTCTATAGTTATTGGCCTATGATGTACGTTTAGTCCGCCTCTCTAAATAGTTTTTTAAGGAGATAGCCTACACACACGCGCACGCACACACACACATATATATATGAATATAATACAAATGAGCTGATAGCTCATGCAAGTCAGGGAGTTCATTATAGAAATTCTAAGGTAAAGAAATATTCAAAGAGGATATAGATTTCTCTTGAATCTCAATTCAACATCTTACAAGATTAACTACCTCTAACTCGATAATAAGGTAATACAATGATAAGATTGCTTTCCAATCCCTTATGGGAAAATATCCTGTAATAATGAGCTCCGCCACCTGTCATTAACAATTAATCTTTTTTCCTTGATCTTCTAAGGATATGCATCATGTCTCTCAACTCAATCCTCCTTTCCTTTTCCTTTTTTTTTTTTTCCATTGGATGGTTGTCTGTTTCTCATCTTTCTTTCCTACTTGAAGAGCCATTTATTAGTTTTTTTTTTTTTTAAATCCTTTCATAACCATAGGGACCCTAAAAATTCAAATATCTTAGCTATTCAATTGACCAGAAAAAAAATCAACCTTCACTGCCAAACTTAAACTTAAATTTCAGGATTCAGTATGACCTCTCTATTCTTTAACCAAAAATATTACAATGCAGACCGAAAACAGTTTCCTTTTGGTGCGTTGAAAAAAGAATGCTTATTTTTCTTCTTGACTTCCTCGTTAGAGTATCCACATATGGCATTGAGCACTCTTTAAAATATGACATGCACAAAAAATTCATGTACATAGCCCATCATCCTTGTTCTCCATGTCAAGGCAATAAGTTGGCTATAAGAAAGGATTTGTGAGGCACCACCTCTTTCATTGTCCTCTAGTTGGAAGTTGGAACAAATATCAAAAGCATAGATACTTTTTGGGAGAATCATGTTACATTGGTGCAACTGTCAAAGTATACAATTAAGGAAACCTCTCACTGAATCATGGGAAGAGTACATCCAGATAAATTAATATTTGATAAAATCCAAAATCAACACAGAACTTATTGTAGTGCATACCTGAGCTTCAATTGTCTGTCTATTTGATGGCTTGATGATATATTAGACATATTTTGAATGATTTTTCTAAAGTTGGACGATTATCAGACTCTTTCTTCAGAAGGACGTATAAGAGAGAATCGGCATCATTTTTTCTAATAATAGTAGTGAATCTTTTGTGGAGTTTTCTCAAGTTTTTTTTTTTTTTGAGGTTGAAACGGTGAGCAAACTACCCCCCGCGTTCTATTAATGAGAAATAACAGAACAATCGTTTTACATCAAATCAACGACAGAAAATTAAAGCAAACCGAGAAACCTACGAGTTACAATAGTTCGGTCATACAATATCATACATGCATAAAAAATAAAGTGCAAAACATAGAAATAAAAGACTCCCATTCAGAGTGGAGTATAGGACCAAAATGCCTGACCCCTCAGGCGTCGTCAACCGTGCCCTATGGGGTCTCTCCGGAGATTCATCTTGCATCTCCTCATTTATGTCACGCTCATCTGAGATGCACAATCGCTTTTTTTCTGATAGAAGACCTGTCCATGAGAATATATCAAGGTACGTGAGATAGAAACAAATATCGGCTGGATGAGTAATTTGTCTAAAAATTCTATTATTTATTTCTCTCCATACATTCCAACATATTGCTGCTATCATTATGCGATGTATATGGGCTCCGTGGTTTGTAGACCTACCAAAACCTGCTCTACTCCAAATATCGGATGTTTGGGCCATCTGAATTATTATGTTCAAGCATGCGATGCACTTTATCCAAATTCTTGCAGTATAGGCGCATATTAGGAAGATATGTGAACTAAACTTCGCTTCCGACTGACATAGAGCACAAATACCTGCCCTTTCTACCCCCTCATTTGTAGATTATCCCAAATTAGAATTACTCCCTTTGCAATCAGCCACAGAAAACCCCTAACTTTAATGAGGCATCTGGTCTGCTATAGCCTATAACCGCCGTCAATAGAGTGTCTATATACAGAATTGACTGAGAAGATCCGGTATTTGTCCCATCTCCAAATAATTTCATCACTATCATTAACACTCGGGGATGTCTCTGTATAAGCTTCTTGAGCTCTGTGGCCTGTAGCTGAACTGTAGCATCCGCGTGTGCATTAATTCCTAGATCCCACCTATTCCGATGCCACATTAGCGCTGTAGAGCCATTTTTGTCGCTTGCTAGTTTGAAGACCTTCGGAAAGAGTATCTTTAGTGGAACATCCGTGCATCATCGATCATTCTAGAAAGATATCCTTCCTTTCTTGCCCGACCTAAAAACTATACTTGAGCGGAAAATATTTTTCACCTTTAACACCCCTTTCCAAAAACTCGATGTATTAGATGCATTATGGGTCTCTCCCCACCATTCGTCTCTTCTCGGGGCGTATTTGAGCCATAATAACTTCTGCAGCTGCCCTCCTGGCTTTGCTAACATACCCCACTACCATTTCGTCAAGAGAGCAAGATTGAAAGTCTATAGATCCAAAATTCCCAAACCTTCCTCCTTCTTTGGTCTGCATACCTGACCCTAGACTACCAGGTTATATTTTGACTGGTTTTGTGATACTTCACTCCACAAGAATCTTCTTCTTATTATTGTAGATACTAAAAAAAATACGAAATATATATATATAATAATAATATATAATAATAGTAATAGTAATAATAAGAATAATAATAATAATAATAATTTAAAAAAAAAAGGGAAGCGGGACAACCCCGGGTGCCCAACACCCGCGGGGGTTCCTCCCGCGGGAACAATCCCGCGGGTGGGCACCCGCGGGAGCGATCCCGCAGGTGCCAACCCGCGGGTTTTTTTCCGTCTGTTTCCGTTATTTATTTCGCTGATATCTCGTGATCCGATTTTTCAGGGAGGATTCGAGCCGGATTTCAAGCCTCTTCGGTCTATAAAAGACAGGAGTTGATTCCAGAGAAAGGACTTTTGGGGGACTTTTGGACGATTTCAGGCGAGCTCGTGAGATCAAGGAGCGAAGAGAGCCATTCTCTTCTTGGTCAGACGGTCAACGGAGTGCACCAGCGAGGCTCCATCGCCACCCGAACCCACATAAAAAAAGAAAATAAATTAATATTCCCGTTTTTGTTATTTCTCAGATTTCTTTTGTAATCTCAATTTTCGTTGTAATCAAATAATTTTACAATGGAAGGAAAGATCCAATTTTTGAGAAAACAATTATGTCTATGCTTTTCCTAACCCATATTGGCAAGACGAGGATGGACATAAGCACTGTTCTAAAAAACACCCTATGAGAGTGCATATGCGCCTGCATAGGCGTTTGCACCACTGAAACGCATAGAAAAAGAAAAATGTGCCAATTATGCGGACAAACGGGTTATCGGTTTTCGAACGTTAAAAATTCGCCCAACCCGCACCCAAAACCCGACCTGTACCTGCAACCCATTACTTATTTCCCTTCCTCTTTGAATCGATGGTTCCCAAATTCTCTCGAATCGAGCTCCCGAACCCAGCGGAAAAAAAAACCCTAATTCTCTGATTGCCCCTTCCCCCCTCCGATCTCACCGGCGATCCGACGGCATCTTCTCCGGCGGCTACGGTCCTCAAAGCGAGGCAACAGCGCAGGTAATTCTTTTTTTCAGTTAAGATTTTGGATCTCTTTAGAGTTTTGATGGTTTTTTTGGGTATTATTCTTCTTGAATATTTTTTATGATTATTTTGAGTAAATTGAATTGATTTTAGGGTTTGAATTTTTTTGTGAAAGAAAATATTCAAAAAAATTAGGGGTAGGGTTTTATTTGTTGAAAATTAGAGTTAGGGTTTTTTTTTGTGTTAACTGTTAACTGAGTAGAATTTAGAAATTAAGTTATTTTGAAAAAAGGGGAGATTCAACCACTGCATTATTTTGATTCTTCACCTCCATTAGCTGATTTTTTATTTTTTGTTCTTCACCTTCATTGATGACCACACAACTTCTGCAGCACAGACATCAATAATTTGAAATAATAACCGAATTCTTTTGAAATAATTCTGCAGCATAAACGTTTAGGGGATTTTTTTTGATAAAGAAGTTGTAATCTTGCTTAAAATTTGTTGGATTTAGTTATTAATGAGTAATGTACAGTTTAATGACTTGATTAGCAATTTAATTTCTATTTGTACTTGATTATTAATATGTATGTGCAGTAATTGCTGAACAATTTAGAAAGTTTTTTCAAACTTATATGAACATAAGCTTTTATGATCAATTTTAATTTCTTTAATACTTGATTATTTCTATATCCAAACTGTACATGCATCTTGAATTTTTGGAATTTCACAAGTCTCCGAACTGAAACTTATCATACACATATTTTGTATTAGCAATATGTGGATTATTGTCATATGTTCATTATAATTTGTAATTTTGTACATACATCTTGTAATTTTGTAATTTGTAATTGGATTATAGCCAATTATCTTTATTTTTCATGCTTACAGTTATTATTTATAATTTTTTAGAGTTTTATAGCACTTAATATGTCTATTTTTATAATTATTATATTAATATATATTAAAATATTAATATTCTGCATAATTCCGCATAATCGATGCTTAATCCGATTATGCGTTATGCGGTTCTCGACCGCACGCATACTGAAAACGCATTTTAGAATATTGGATATAAGATAGAGGGGAATGGATGACAGGACCGAGTTTATAAGTATGATCCGGCCTCCTAGAGAGAGGTATCTGGGCTTCTATCATTCAAGTCTTCTTTCAATCCTATCTATCACCGGATACCAGTCCCTTTTAAGCAGCTTTCCCTTCCTTATCGGTACACCTAAATATTTAATGAGGAATTTGTCTAGTTTACACCCCAGAAAGCTCTGGATTGTCATGACGAGAGGGCCGGGGGGGCCTAGCCACTGTTTTAAATATCGGCCGATATACCGGTATATCGGCCGATATATCGTTAAAATTGAAGAAACGAGACGATATGGGCATTTTTTTACCAGATATCGTTTTGGACCGGTATGGGCCGATATATCGGCCACGTGGCGATATATCGGCCGGTATCGATATATCTAATACCGGCCGGTATTTAGTAATATCGGTTATTGGATTTTGGTTACGGTTTAAACCCAATAACCCGTTCAGACCCGACCCGTTAAGATATAAAACGGGTCGGAAGGGGGGAGAAATTCTATTTTTTCGCGAACTCTCTCTCTCTCTCTTTCTCTCCCGGCGATCCGAGACTCCCTCCCGCGACCAAAACCCTAACCCTAACCCCAAATTTTCCCAAATCCGTCATAAATCTCTCTCTGATTCTTTTTCTTCCACTCTCTGGCTCTCTCTCTCGTTCTCTCTCCGCGATCGTCGACCGATCGAGACGAACGGCCGAACCCTAACCCTAATTTCCCATTTCCCAATCCATCTATAAATCTCTCTCGTGTTCTCTCTATCTTTCTTCTCCGCTCTCCATAGCTCTGGGGGTCTTCGAAGGGTGATCGCCGTTCGCCAGAGGAGCAGTCGCCGCCGGCCAGGTAACTGCAGTTTGTTTTCTTAATTTAAATTTGATTTAGAATTATAAATTTCTTCAATTTCTTTTATAATTGTGCTATTTAGGTTTAATTGATTGCGATTTATGTTGGATTTATTTTTTTTGGTGTAATTTGAGGGGAATTGTTAAATTGGGAGGGCTGAACAGTGAACCTGCGGGTAGGAGAGTCTACAGTGTGAACCGAATCACTGATTCAGTGTGAATCAGTGATTCAAGTCACTGATTCGCACTGAATCAGTGATTCAGTTCACTGATTCACACTGAATCAGTGAACCGAATCACTGATTCAGTGTGAATCAGTGATTCAAGGAATGATTTTGTGTGAATTTTGAGTAAGATTATTTTTTCTTTATTTTGTGTGAACCAAATCACTTATTTTTCTTTATTTTGTGTGAACCAAATCACTTATTTTTCTTTATTTTATGATTGTATTTCGCTCTGTCTCTGTGCATATGCGAACGTTCTAAACGATATCTGCAAATTCGTAAGTTGAATATAAATAAGCCAATGTAAGTGCTATAAACACATTTTATGCGTTTTATTATGTTCTATATAGCCAATTATATGATTATTCTTTAACTGGTATGACACCGATATGACACTCCGGTATTTAGGGTCATATCCCGATATCCCGCCCGGTATCCGGTAACCGGTATGCAATTTGACTGACCGGTACGAGACCGGTATCCGATATTTAAAACACTGGGCCTAGCATTACCATAGAACTCTTTTGGTAGTTAATTCTTAGACCCGACTAAACTTCAAAGTAACAGAGAACCCATTTAAGGATTACGACCCCTTTAATATCGTTTCCACAGAATATCAGCATGTCATCCGCATATTGGAGGTTGGTGAGAACAAAGTTCTTTCCTCCTCGTAGTTCTCTTATGAGGCCTGGCACTTGATACTTTCCTGATCATTTTGTTCAATCCATCAGCGACGAGTACAAAAAAGAGAGGGGATAAAGGGTCTCCCTGACGCAGTCCCCTTTTGCCGACAATCTCCCTGCCAATCTCCCCATTCACGATCGTCTGGATCTTCGCAGAATCCAACCACATTTGTAACCATATAATCCAATGCTCCCCAAAGTCTCTTTTCTTGATAATCTCCAGGAGACAGTCCCAAATAACCATATCATATGCCTTTTCAAAGTCGAGCTTGAGAAGAAAGCCCTCCTTTTTTGTCCTTTTGCAATAGTGAATTACTTCTTTTGCTAGGACGATTCCGTCTAGAATACTTCTCCCTTGTATGAAATCCGACTGTGTTTCGTCAACTAGTTCTGAGAGAACTATTGCGAGTCGGTTGGCTAAAAGTTTTGATATGATTTTGAAACAATTATTTAATAAGGTTATAGGTCGATAGTGGGGACGAGCACTATAAAAGAGTAATTGACTCTTTCCATACTTGCTTTTCCTTTTGTGAAATAAGAAATAAGCGCTATAATGTTCCCTTTCATTTTCTCCTAGAATGTTCTGTAAAAGAACAGAGGAAATCAGTCTGGGCCTGATACCTTATCGGGCCCGAGGTCCCAAACTGCCTTCTTTATTTCTTTCTCTGTAAAATCTCTTTCAAGATATCCGAGATCAACAGTGGGGTACCATTGTCTTCTCAAATTTATATAAGAAATACTTGGCAGAACTTTAACGGGAGAGTTTTTGTTGAGTGTGATAATTTGTTTTCCTGTTGAGCACGAAAGTTTATTTGTAAGCCATTTGTTTTCTCAAGAGTGAAGGCTGACAGATAGATTTCTCTCTCATTATGAGAGTCATGACTCTTTGTGGAGTTGAGTATAAAACGAAGATGAGGAGCATTCAATCAACTATTGAAGTGTTGGAGTATTCTCAAGTTTACTTCTCCAATAGGCCCGATTTAATTATGTTGAGAAATGCTGCTTCCCGTGACATGCACCATGGCAACCATGGTAAGAGTGGACAGTACACAACTATATTAATAGTGTATGAAACCATTAGCATTTTTCTTTGTATAGCTACCAATATTTAGGCTTGATACGGTTAACAACTATCTGATTCTGCTAAAAATTGATGAACATTACTTGGTACTACAGTGAGGCCATTGTAGGAACAAAATCACTATTAATTTAGATTTGGGATGCTGCTAAATTTAACTTAGTGAAATTTGTACCAACCAAAAGATTTGACTGATGCTGTTTGAATTCAGCTAATTCATCAAAACTTGGTGATGTCATACTTCATTTTATGTTAGTTGAATAAGGTTTTTTTTTTTTTTTGTGTGTGTGTGTGTGTGTGTGTGTTGGGGGGGGGGGAGGGGGGGGATGTGTGTATTGTGCCGTTTTCTCCAGCAAGTATTCCTAGTTGTCAAGGCTGGAACTTGCCGGTTAATTATTCCAGTGCATGCCTTGTTATATCTTATTGTGCCTTCTATTTTTGTCTGCTTGGGCTTAAACACAAGGGGTTTAGCCTGAGTACAAAGTACTTCATATCAGACTACATGCGTTGTGTGCCTTCAGGATTAGGTTGCAAGATCAATTCATTTGGGAGAGGTTCTGTGGGGAAGTTGTGGGAAAAGAAGAATAGGGTACTATTCCTTGTTTCCCTTTCGCTCTATTAGTGTTTGGTTTGAAAGAAAACGGAAGAAAGACGAAAAAGAAAAGAAATGAAAGAAGATGGAAATTGTTTTTCCTTAATATTTGGTTAGTAAGAAAATATATTCTTTTCTTTTAAATTTTCTTTCAAACCAAACAATAGAAAAATATTTTCTTTCATATTTTCTTTTCTTTTTCTTCATTTTTTCTCAAACCAAACAGAGCCTTAGGCTTCTACTGCAATTCGTGCCAGTTCCCTTGTTTTAGGGATTCTTGCTATTTCGTCTCTCTCAACCTGTGGGTGGGTTTTCGTTTTGGGTGGGGGAAGTTTTTTTAATTTTTTTTGGGCTGTTTTTATTATTATTATTATTATTTTTGAGGGAGGGGAGGGGGGGGGGGGGGGAGGTGCGGGCATATGGATGCTTGCAGGTTTATCCGGCACATATCTAACAAAAAGTTACCATATAGTGTTAATTACTAAAAAAATTTCATCCATCATGGCTAAGAGAGGAAAATGAAAACCCCCCATCATCAGTGTGTTTCTGGTCATTCTTCATTGACATCTCAGGTTCGACTAGAGCACAAAAGAATGGGTTTCTGATTTGGATCTGGGAAGCCGAACCCAGTTAATAGAAATTCAGATAAACACAGATTCGTGTGACTATTAATTGAGCAACCTGAAAGAATGTTGCTTGTCCTTTGCAATTACTGCTTCAGGTTCAGTTGAGGCTCAAGAGGAATCTGGATGCATCTCATATATGACTAGAGTGTGGTTTCGGGATTGGGAATCCAGACCTGTTCAATTATATTCATATGTATAACGAATAATTAGACTGGTTACAGGTTTCGAATTTCAAACCTGACTTGATAAACTCATAAATTCATTCAGAGCTCTAAAAACAGTATGTTTCTATATACCCCCTAACAAACTATACAGTTGTTCGCTTGTGCTATTTCCTTGTGTTGCCTTTGGTTCCTCTATCTCAAGTTCTTTATGTTGCGCCCTTTTGCACCCTGCTTGGCATCTTTATACAATTGTTTGAGGTTCTTCCTTGATTGTATTTGAATAACCATAATATGCTTGTGTAGATTATTGCTTCGGGAATATTTCAATAATTAACCATAATATAAACTCCTATCTATTCATGGTCCAGATTTAAATATTACACCAATTGCATTCTAGCGCAAAAATTTAACTTTCATGGTTCATGGTTAACTGAAGAGTGCAATCAAAACTAGCACAAATCTTAAAAAGAAACTGCACTTGTCTTAGGTTTCATTCTTTTTGGAACATCATTGAGATTCTCATTCAGAAACTAAGTGCAGGTGAGGTGATTAATCTTTCATTTCGAACTTCTCATGAGGAAACATGTCAATAGCACAATGAATTATTTACCTTTCTGTTCTCGTATTTTATCCTACTACTGCAGGCCACTGCTGTCTTCATGTTGAATGGTCACGGAACTTCAAAATTCCCATGCGGACACTAGATGCAAACTTTTTATACTAGTATTGTAGAATGTTGGCATAGTACTGATGTTTCTTAATTGATAAACAGATTTCAATCACCCTACTGGAGATGTATGGCTGCAATCCGTATCCAAGTGGCATGGCGATACAGGCAGAAGAAGACGCCAACACTTGACAAGTCGATGGTTTGTCCCTTCGACCAAACTCTCATGTCCAGTTACAAATTAAATGAGCTACATTGCACAGAAATGGCAAGACGCCGACACATTCCAAATTCTAAATATTACACAAGACATGCACGTCCATAGCCAGGGTGACAGAGCTTCGTGATAGAATTGTTGATATGCTCTACATAAAATATGAGATTTCAGGAGATTTCTTTGTATACAGGCACAGTTTTGCTCTTAGGAGAGGAGATATGCTGTAATATTTGCAGCCATCATATGATGGATAAATGCTGTAAAAATGTGCAATTCGAGGGCACAATATAAACTAGTTTTTAGTTATAGCAGTCAAAATTTCATTCACCTCCTTATAAAACTCCTCTATTAAACAATATCACCAATGTCACTGCGGAATGCAGAATATCACAATAACAGCAATAGCCTTGGTTCATAGTTGATGCGTTCATATCGTGTCTGAACTACTTGTATATACGTTACTGTGAATTTATAGTCATTGATTTTCATTCTGATGCACGGGTGCAGATAATAAATAGCAAATTTTTCTCTCAGTTCATTACTTATTAATTTTTTTTTTTTGGTAAAATATATGAGGAGTATTGATCTCAGATTTATTATCCCCGTGTATTTTTTATAATATATATGGCAATAGGAATTTGTCAATTACATCCAGTGTCAAGCATTTTTACATATTAAAATTCAAGTCTGATATTATGTACACATACACATCTCTCATGTATCCTAATATAAGAGAGCACATACCATGAAGTTCCTAGAAACCGTTTAAACAGCGTCTAATTTGGGCTCTTGCTCTTATCATTTCATGAAAATATTATTAAAATAAAAGATGAGCTCGATAGCTAAGCGAATAAATTTATGTAAGGAATCCAAAGAAAGACATGAGCACATGTGAGAATTATGCACAAGATGATAATCATGAATCAAGATTGGGTCAAGAATCCAAGGAACTTGAGTTGTCATGTGTTTTGGCAAAGAATCAAATTTATTCAGAGAGACCTTTTTGGTCTCTCTTGTCATTTGTTTTTTTTTTTTTCCTTTTTGTTTTTAATTTTTTGAAACAATATGCAAAGAGATTTTGAACAGGAAATTTATCAGTAAAGTTATTTTGACCACAAAAAAAAATAATGGCATATAGAGAGCCATGTAGTCAGAAACTTGGTCTTTTTCTCCCTCAGCATTATCTGTAACAGCAATTTCATAAACTTTATTATTCCATCAAATAGTATTACAAAATCGAGTCTTCACGTCTATTTTGGAATTTCATGTAGATACGGAGAATTTTTAGGATCCTATCTCGCACCATATTTTCTTTCGTCACTCAACTTTTTCCTTTATTAAGAAATCTATGATGTAATAATTTAACAAGATTTAGAATTAATAACAAACTATGACTAGAAAATTAATTATATATCAATAAAAAGAAAAGTAAATTTAGATCTAATTGTTAGAATATTTCTTTTGTTAAGTACTTCAGGAATTAAATCAAATCAATAAATACAACTGAGAGCAAACCTAGTAAATTTAAATCAAATTTATAGAATATTTTTTTTGTTAAATACTCCTAGAATGGAATCAAACCGATTAACAAATATGGTTATTGTAAAAATTATTATTTTAAAATATTTAATGAATTTTTTTAATATTAATTGTTATATTTAAATTGTGGATTTATACGGATACTATTGCTAAGTATCCTAGTACAATGGGTTAACACATATACAGTGGAACAAATTGAGAACAAGTATAGAATGATTCCTCAGCTCCTTTTAGTATCTTTTTTCTTTATAAAATAAAACCATAATTTGATTAATTACCAAGTTAAATTCTCTTTGATGAGAATTAGATCAAAGAAAACTAAATCCAATCAATACAAGAAAAGTTATTTACATCTTGAGTCTTGAATATACCAATCTAAATCTGTCTATTTTTATTTTGAAGGAAGGAATATTTGCAGTTGTTGGTAATCTTACGATAGGAATCGTAAATAACTTTTCTTGTATTGATTGGATTTAGTTTTCTTTGATGAGTTTTCGTATATTTGGGAAATTCAGTTTTCTTATTTGGTAAGGATTTCAGTAGATAACTGATTTACTGCAATTAATTGGAGTTAGGGCATATGGATTATAATCCAACCTTCTATGAGAGAGATTTACGTGAGAGCGCATTGACTCTAGTATCACCGACGAATTGATTTCTTTAAAGATTGTTGACTTGATACTTAGAACTTTACTATATTGTTGTGGGTTTTAACCTTGTGGGTTTTGTAACGCCTTGTATTTTAAAATACGGGTAACGTTCGGCGACGTATCGTAAACGAATATGTTAAACCTAAAACACATAAATACAGATATGTACAACTGCCATAAATACATACATATATACAATTAGATAACTATATTGAATTAAAATAATAAATTATTCCAAAGAATAATGATCAAAACGAGTTTTTTAGGAGGGCCTAAATGATCGTTAATATATCATCGAAAAGTTTAAGTGAAAAAGAATGATGAAAAATAAAGTTTCTTGAAAAAAACAATTACTAGAAAAGTCTCTCTTGTGTCCCTTCTGCAGCAAATGCGCATATTGAGAATCTGTTAACTTCTTAAAATATAGTTCTAACTGTGGTGGACTCTCCTTCTCGATAACCTGCAAATCAGTATCAAGGCTTACCAAACCAGGGTCATTAGTATGCTTAACTGTAAGAGGATAAATAATAATACATAGGCACGCTATGTGTATAGATAAATAAAATATAAAGCTAAATGAAATAGTAAAATTATGATATATCACAAAAACCTAAATCTTGAAAAGAGTGTGAAGCATGAATTTAAATTATATTTGTTTTGGAGAGAATAATAAATTAACCAGTAGTAATAAAACATATCTTGAATGGTGTTGAAATTTAACATGATGGTAAAGAGTTATATGAAACTGTAAAATTATGAATGTATCACAAAATATAAATTTTGAAGAAGTTGTAAAACATGAGTTAAATTACACTTGTCTTGAGAATGATAATATTAGCGGATAGTATATGCATGACATGGACAATATTGTAGCAAATATAGAAATATGGAAATAAGCATGCATATAAAATATGATATGTTGAATTCTATTTAATGTGCATTTATTTGAAACTGTCAGAAATAGTATGTCACATATATTACGAGTATCCCGTGCACACTCGGGACCACAACCATAATTTCTAGTACTGCTTCAGAACGTACCACTAGGTACTAATAAATATGAATGCTGATGAGTCTAAGCTCCAGATGCGCAGCACTATATAATGATGGTGATTCAGTAATCACCCAGAACCTCCATGATCAAGTTCCTAAGTTCAGTTGTACAACCTAAAAAATGTAAATCTCCTAAAACATGTGTACACTTTCTTCTTCGAGTTCCCCCATAATCCCATAAATTTATTTTATGATTTTATATATTAGGATAATATGATAAAATAAAAAATTTGGTATGTTAATCTTCTAAATATAATGGCCAAATACAATTTAACCATGTTACTGAATGAAGGCCTTTACTTTTCAATTGTTGGTCAATGCCTCTTGAAAGTAGAATTTTCCTATGATACTAATTTGACGGTAAACGTGTATAATCAAAATAGAACTTACAATTGCAACAAGCTACATAAAAAGAAAGCTATAATGTGTGGATTTAATTACAATATACAGTAGCATATGAAACCAATATTAGAACTGTTTTTTTTTTCATGATTATTTGGAAGATCTTAGAATGCTCTTGAAAGGTTGAAAACTAGCATATGAATCAATGCTGACAAAATAATAGAAGCTCCATAGAATTGTATAAGAGCTAACATAGTTGCTATTTCATGCCGATGATGGATAATAGAATAATGATACTAAATTTTGTTTATGTTTCTCATTAATATTTTAGAACATCTTATCTTGGCAAGTGTATTAGTATCTACAAATGTGAAGATATTAGTCACTGGATGAAATAACTTATCATAGCAAATGGAAGGGCAAAGAAGATAACAGTTCAGTTGCGACTGAATTACTTGAGAATATAATGGATGTTATGTATATAATCTCTCATTTGCTGCTAGCATGATGTGGGATTGAATGAATAATTAACCATCTATTTTAAAAATTGTTGTTCTGTTCTATTCAATGAACACAACATTATGTTATGTTCACTGAACATAATAAGTACAAGGAATTTTTTTTAAAAGACCATTTATATAGTAGTCTGTTAGTTTTTTTTTAATATTGTGTGCCAATAATAGTGATGGAAACCAGATCATATCAGATATGATTTGATAAGATTCTTGTTATTAGAATTTTAATAAGATATGATGTGATTTTTTTGATTTTGAAAATCAGATCCGATAGGATTTTATTTGATTTTGATAGGATTTTGTTCTTATCATTATTATTATAAATTTCTTATAAATAAGCATTGTAATCAGTAATTGAAATATGGAATGAATGAAATAAAAAATTTGTGAAAACTATGTGTGGATTCGTATGTTAAAATTTATCTTTGTAGATTTACTAAGAGTGGGTGTGGATTCGTCTGAGTGGATTCTCAAAATAATCTTTAAAACTCTCATCGTGGATTCATTAAGAGTGGGTGAGAGATCATTTGAGTGGATTCTCAAATCAATCTTTATCTTTTTATTTTTGTTCTAATTTTCTACAAAAATTCTATTTTTTGTTTTTCCTCTAAATTTCTAGCAATAAACCCTAATTTGGCTTCCATCCTGCGTCAAATTGGTATCAGAGTCTAAATTTATTGCTCCCAGCCTTTCCATCTATTCCATTTTTTTTATTTTATTTAAGTTTTATTTTTAAAAAAGTTCAGTTCAAATAAAAAAATAAAAAAATATAAAAAAAGAAGAAGCAGAAGCAGATCTGAAAAAAAAAAAAGAGACAGAGGAAAAAAATCCATGAAAATAGTGAGAAAAAAATCTTAGAAAAAAAGTGAAAAAAAAGGTGACAAAAAAAAGATAAGAAAACACTATCTCCCCAGATTCTCTCTCCGCCATCACTCCACTGTCACCCTATTCAACTCAACAAATCAGTGACAGTATCGTAGCGACAACATCAAAATTTCCATAACCATCCTGCATCTTTGTTAAGTACTCATGAATCTCAACATCATCCTCTCCACCATCAAGATATCAATAGCACCTCCATTGCAATTGTTCAGATGTTATTGTAAGGTAAGTCTCGATTGCCACCATGACCCAATTGATGCTTTATACAAGGATGCAGATCAGTTCAACTTGGACGTATTTAACATTTCTTATCTTCGCTTCATCAGAATGAATGCTTTGAAGTCGGTAAGAATTGATGGAAATCAAATCATATGAGATAAGATTTGATAAGATTATTATTTTATTGTTAGGATTTTAATAAGATCTGATAGGATTTTGTTTGATTTAAAAATCAGATTAGATATGATTTTGTTTGAGTTTGATAAGATTTTATTCTTAACATTATTATTAGAAATTTCTTAGAAATAAATCTTGTAATCAGCAAATGAATGAAATAAAAAAATTGTGAAAACTATGCGTGGATTCGCATTTAACATCTCTTTTTATGGTTTCACTGAGAGTGGGCGTGGATTCGCCTGGGTAGATTCCCAAAATAATTTTTAAATCTCTCCTTGCAGATTTGTGGAGAGTGGATGAGAAATTACCTAAGTGGATTTTCAAATCAATCATTATTTTTTTATTTTTTGTTCTAATTTTCGACAAAAATTCTATTTTTTTGGGCTTTCCCTAAATTTCAAGAGGGAATGAATAAAAAATGAAAAAAACTTTGAAAACTATGCATTGATTCGCATATTAAAATCTCTCTTCGTTGATTTGCTGAGAGTGGGCGTGAATTCGCCTTGGTAGATTCCCAAAAGAATATTTAAATTTCTCCTTATGTATTCGTTTGAGAGTGGGTGAGAGATCACTTGGGTGGATTTCTAAATCAATCTTTATTTTTTTATTTTCTTCTGTTCTCTTATTTATTTTTCCTTTTTTTAGTTTTTTTTTCTTATGTGAACAAAACTCTTTTTTTTTCCCTCTTTTTCTTTTCATTTATTTTAGACTAGAGCCGCAAGCTATAGCGTCGATCACCACCATGACCCAATTAGAATGCTTTATAGAAGGATGCAAATTAGTTCATTCTAGATGTATTTAATATTTCTTATTTTATCATTCATCGAGGATGAATGCTTTGAAGTCGGGGAGAATTAATGAAAATCAGATCATATTTGATAGGATGTGATAGGATTCTTATTATTAGGATTTTAATAAGATCTGATAGGATTTTGTTCGAATTTAAAAATTAGATTAGATGAAATTTTATTTGATTTTGATAGGATTTTTTTCTTATTATTATTGTTAGAAATTTTCTATAAATAAGCATTATAATTAGCAATTGAAATATGAAAATGAATGAAATAAAAAAATTGTGGAAATTATGTGTGGATTCGCATGTTAAATTCTCTCTTTATGGATTCGCTAAGAGTGGGCATGGATTTACCTGGATGGATTTTCAAAGCAATTTTTAAATATCTCCGCGTGGATTCATTGAGAGTGGATGAGAGATCACCTAGATGAATTCCCAAAACAATCTTTATCTTTTTATTTTGTTCTAATTTTCTACAAAAATTCTATTTTTTTTGTTCTTCCCTTATTTCTAGCAATAAACTCTAATTTGGCTTCCGTCCTATGTCAAACAGTCAAGAAAGTGTGCTACTAATTAATAACGAACAAAGCATAATATGCATCTGCTATAAATATACTGAATAGTACTAATCACTATATGTCTAGAACTAATACCATTTACTTTCAAATAGCTAAAAATAACATAGTACAATTTCCCTAGGAACGAAGTTGGCTTCAAAGTATAGTAATTAGAGCATAAGCAATGCAAATATAGAAGGTCAATGATTGTCTTGAAAATAAGAAGATGAACTATAATTAAATACTAAACTAACGGGATTTCTAAAACCTGACCCTCCACCAACATGAGGGAAAAAAATAAATCATGAAAGCAATGGTGCAACAAGCTGCTATCCAGGTTTGCGGCATCAAGATGGAGGGAGAAACTGAATTGAAAGTATCTATCGAAAATGCCAAAAATAATATGAGCATGACGTAGATACTAAAAGCAGAAATTGAAAGAAGTAGATGAGAAATAGAAATAAAGATCCAAAGAATCTAAAGTTCATTCCTTTTCAATTTTTTTAGTGGCTTGTAAATAAGTTTCAAATTCTAATATTCAATTTTGCAAATAGTTTTCAGATAAATGTATAATTAACAATATAAAATCAAAATATCATATTGTGATGCAATTATAGTTGTGTGCCGCTTTGGCTTCCTGTATTAGGAAAATTTTCTTTAAGAAAGTCTTTTATAGATCCCTCAAACATAAGATTACATCCCAAATTTTTATTATTCTAGGAGACAAATACCAATTTACAACTCATATAGTCACCCAAACTAATAATATCAAAATTATGTTTATAGAAAAGTTTCTACAAGTCCCTTTTTTATTAGATCCTAATAAATTTAAACAATCTTGATTTATAAAGGTGTTTGCAATCAGTGCCTACTCAAGTCAGATCAATTTATATCGTAATCAATGCAAATATATAAAATAGAAACGAGAAAGTGAGACTGAAGAACGAGATAATGCAAACGGTGAAGCATCATAATTGGATTTATAAAACTCCCAACATCTAATTTGTACTTAACTCCCAACATCTAATTAATTGTTATTAAGAGCTAATATATTTCTAACTATTAGGAGACCTGAAAAAATATTTATTTTGGGTTGCACTTACTTTTTTTTTAAAATAAAGTATAAAAATATATCAAATAAAAAGAATAAAAGAAGAAGATGGAGATAGCACTTGCCTATTTTAAAGAAGACTCAAAAGTTTGGTAGATCACCATATCAAACAATTTGGATCTCCTTCTCTTCTCTCTCTCTCTCTTCTTTTTTTTCTTTTTTTCCCTCTTTTTTTTTTCCCTTCTCTTCTTCTTCTTCTTTTTCTTCTTCATCATTTTATTTTCTTTCTCTTTTTTCCTTCTCTGTGCAGCCCTTACTTGTAGTGGATGATTCATAGCTCCTTACTTGTATCCTGATTTGGAATGAGATTTCTGATTACTACTGATAAAGAGCATCAATATCAGTAGCCACAAATATGGCCTTCGTCTATGCTGGTGTTGGTTGGGTTGTTTGGAGGAGTAAAGATGATTTGCCGAAAGAGCTCATTTTTCATATTAACTATATTTTGGAGCATATCAACCTACTTTCACGCTTAACTTCTCCAAGTGTAAATATCATGTTTTGATGTAACTTGTGGAAATTAATTCCATTTTCTTGAGAGGTAGGGATCTTTTTTGTTTCGATTCTTGCAAGTTCGAGTCAGATAATTGATCAGTACTATGAGTTCATACACTTGGGATTTGAGGTAGCTAGCTCAGGAAACCCTTACTATCTTTTGTAAGATACCAATAATACTCTTATTTAGAAAATTCATATTTTATTACCATAGGTTTCATGTTTTTGATACCTAGTGAAAGTTAATTTGATATACTTTTGTAGGAATTCAAGTATCCAAATGCTGATATCTGAGTTTATATGCTTTTAATTTGTGATTCAGGTATGGACTTTTAGTTTCTATCGTTCTGTTTTCACGTCTCATACCCCAAAAAAACTATTATATGACTCAGTTTCAATCATTTATAATATAACGATAGTTGTTCTATCGATAAAAATATCATGTGAGAACTATATGGTCAATGCAAAGGCTCTGGGAAGTTCCAAGTCCTCTCCGAGAAAAATGACATCCCGCTCATTGCATTCGCACTCAAGGATAGCAGCAAGCATACTATATTTGCAATATCAGAGAGTATGAGGAGGTTTGGGTGGATCATTCCAGCACACACTATGCCTTTTGATGCTGAGTACATAGTCGCATCTGCATTGTAATCAGAGATGATTTTAGCAGGAGTCTTGCTAAGTGACTCGCGTCTGAGCTGCAGAAGGTGATGGTCAAGATTCAAGAACTTCTAAGTCGAGTTGCAGCAGTTACCAATGTTGAGACTGAGAAGACTGATGAGGGTGTTGTAATTAAAACGGAGAGCAAAACCGAAATTGTTGAGGAGATCACAACACACCTGGTAGATGGGAAGAAGACCAGGGGGATTTGGTAATTTCTTTGATGTGGAAATATTTGTAGTATGTAGATCGTAAGAGGTGGTGGCCTCTATGTTTATGAATTTGCAGTTCGCCATGTTTGGACTCGTTATTTTCATGATGATATAGGAGTTATTTATGACGCATATATCTTTGTTTTCCGAGAGTGGGAACATGTTTGTCAAAAAAGTAACCAGGATGGTTTCACCCGATTCATGCTGCGATCAAATTCGTGCATTCCAATTTATGGTACATTCACAACATGGATTCGAATATGGATTATCAACCAGGTAACCCGAAAATTGAGTTAGAAGAAGAGAGCTGATAGAATAGCCTTTTGATGCATTTAACTTCATTATTTAGCATTTTCTTATTAATACATACATTCAGGAATACCAGTACCGCATGTAACTATCTGATTAAGCCCATGTACCATTCAAAGTAGCAGACAACGTCCTTGTATCCATATCACGGACCGAAGTGGTAAATCTGGAATTGATTTCACCTTCGAAGTCTTGTGCATATTAACTCACTGCCTCATCAAATCATCCTGCAGCAGGTATTCAGTAAGCCCCACTTCCAGCATAAATTTACTCAGCTACTACTCATCTATGCGTAACATGTTCTGAAGTCTGTAGCTGTGATGGCTTGTATGAATGCAGAATGTCATACAAAGAGAGAAGCATCACGCTTGTAACTTGCAAGATTCTGAAGTTATTTGATAGGATGCATGAATTCTGTACAAACAACAAACAACGCATCCTCTGTTGGCTTACACAATTATTCGCCTTCATTGTATCAATGACTTCATTTGACGAATATTCCGAAAGCTTTCGCAAGAGGTAAGAAATGGTTACATCAATTCTATGTCTTACAGGTCCTGTACTCTGATAATTTTTAGCCATTCAAATGGGATTCAGGAGAGTAGCATGGCCAGCCTCTAAAACATTTTCCCAGTTCCATCCAAACGTGGGACGGTTTCGTCGATCTCCATCTTTCGCCACTTGCCCATCATTGAAGTCATCTGTTCAGCTTTGTCGTATAACCCAAGAAGGCCACCTGTATGGATGAAGAGGATCTTCCGTCCCTTCCATTTTTCCGGGTTCTCAGTCATGTTTTTTAGCATGGTATAGGCTGCTTTACCACTGCAACAGGATGAGAGGTAAACATAAATTCGTGCAGTAAAAGGTTTATTTCGCTTAATTGTAATGTGTATAGTCAGAATGCAGTGGAAACTGAGACATATGTCAAGAAGCCTGATGCAGGCTACAAGAATGCTGAGGTAAATGAATGGCAAAATTTTCAACAGGGAGAAATTGAGGATGTGCCAGTTGCTGACAGTTGATAGAACAATTGACAACAGCACAATTACCGAACGACTCAAAGGGACCTAAACAAATACAGATTTAGGATATTAAAATTTAATGTTTGTCAAATAGCAGAGGAGATTGGCCCTTCAATAGTGCTGAATGGAGATGAGGGATTCATCATAGAGGCCAGATATGACGAGTACAGAGTCCGATATCCGTTAAGAGAAATTCCAGAGACACAGTTGTAAGAAGTGGTTGATCATGACCATCAGTAGAGAGTACTTTCATGTCTCCGAGTTTCATCAATTCTCTTCCATGAAGTATATGAGCTTTGTTGGAACCTCAGATACCAGATGATTGTTCTCAGAATGCTAGTCAAGGTCAGCTCCAAAAGCAAATCTCATTAATTTATTATAGGGTCTGAGAACAAAACTTTTTATACCCACCCACCCAGATAAACACTTGTGTTCTCATACCTAAGAGAGCAAGTAGGCGGCCCCACTATATCGTTGTCATACAGGATGGGACCCGTCTGCTTCACTCTCGTGTATGGAGACAGGTAAAGGCAGGTGGACATGAAATTCCCTTTCTTCTCAAAGCCATGAGATACATAATAAACTTTCTAATCCCTACATCAACTACATGATAATCATGGAAAAGAGAATCCGCAAGATAAATGTAATCAAAGTAAATGTTACCTGTAAACTGGGTCAAGCACAACACCTGTTGCTGCGGCTATGTCTTTAACAAACTTTAGCTCCTCAGTAGTATTCATGGCATAGCCTAAGCCCTTGGCCTGTGAAGAATGCAGTTATTCATCAGTTATTGATGCATATATGAGTTTTCCCAAGCAAAAGCGTCTACATTTTTTTTTTAATATTCAAAGTAATCCATAGAACTGATTCTCCTATGGAAGTGGAAACTGATATTAGCTTTGAAGTGCAGCACCACGTTAAAGTGTTAAATTTTAGATAAATTTGTTCAGACCTTATTTTCATAACAGACAAATGATAAATTCCAAGTTATAGTTGATCAAGGCCGGGCTTGTTTTTGCCGTTTGTTGGATGTTAAATATCTGCCTATGTGAATGTTACCAACCCCTGGTTTCATGCATAAAATAAGAAGTTAAGAAACAATTAGAATATAGTACTACAGAAAATGTCACATGGTAATATAATCTTCCCTTGTCCACCTGAACAATTTGCTGATAAATTTAACTCAATCTTTGTCAAACACTGACTGAATAACCATCTTTCTTGTTTGCCTACGCCCACCTGAAACTCAAGCTCATGAGTGGTTTTAGATAAACTCAAACTCAAGCTCATGAGTGTTAAATTTTAGATAAATTTGTTCAGACCTTATTTTCATAACAGACAAATGATAAATTCCAAGTTATAGTTGATCAAGGCCGGGCTTGTTTTTGACGTTTGTTGGATGTTAAATATCTGCCTATATGAATGTTACCAACCCCTGGTTTCATGCATAAAATAAGAAGTTAAGAAACAATTAGAATATAGTACTACAGAAAATGTCACATGGTAATATAATCTTCCCTTGTCCAACTGAACAATTTGCTGATAAATTTAACTCAATCTTTGTCAAACACTGACTGAATAACCATCTTTCTTGTTTGCCTACGCCCACCTGAAACTCAAGCTCATGAGTGGTTTAGAACAAGTATTCAGATATACATCATGGCGAGGATTAACTCCATTTCAGCTTTTTATGTTTCCTTGACCCTATATATATATATATATATATATATATAGAGAGAGAGAGAGAGAGAGAGAGAGAGAGTAAACGGGAAATTCACTGATAGTGAAGAGAGTTCCTTCACCGACGCTTAAGTGGCCCAATAAAATTATTACACGTGGCGCCACTCAAAGAGTGGTTAAGCGAGTTCTTTTATTTGTTACCTTGAGTGGCGCCACGTGTAATAATTTTATTGGGCCACCTAAGTGGCAGTGAAGTAACTCCCTTCACCGCCGGTGAATTTCCCGTTTTCTCATATATATATATATATATATATATATATATATATATATATATATATATATATATATATATATGAATGTTGGACAACGAGGGTCCCTACATGAGCATGTCAGAGGTGAGAATTTCAGGTGGGCATCGATAAGCGAGAAAGACCAGTACATGGTCATGTATGGCCATTAATTTTTAACCAAAGCCTCATTTTCCATTTACTATCAATTGTCATCCCAGTATTGCTAAGCCAACACGTAATAACTTCCATTAATTCCGAAAACCTTATCCACCCCCAAAAGAAAAAAAAAAACCCCCTCCCAGATCAACAGCCAGCCGAACTCTTTCTTTAATTTCACTGGATGAAAATACTGTTCTTCACAGCACCTACTAGTAAATGTAAAAGTTATGTCCATTTATGATGTTTTCAGTATTCTACGGCATTCTTCATTTTTGCATACATATATGTAAGTCACCAATGCTGGCAGCTATGCAGTAAAGTTGCATTGGCCGTAAATCTTGGCATAAGCCACTTATAATGCCTAATCTATTTGTGGATGATCCTCCGTAAAAATAAAATTTAGAATAGCTCATAACCTTTTAGTACTTAGGAACTCAAAAAAGACTATATCACTGGATGGATAACTAAGCCACCGAACCTAGCATAAATGAAACTAATATTGCAAAGTAGGTGAAACTTGGTACACATCCGAGCAAATCTAAAGTGTAAGCCTGTAATAGTCAATCTAAAGCCGCTTGAAGCAATCTGGTAGATTTTGCCATCATCATCTAACGATTCTAACAATGAGTTGGACATGTTACATTTTGAATTTGAACTATCAGGTAGAAGATCAGATAATTGAAATTCACAAGCCATTCATCAAATAAAATTGTCAGGAGTAAAATCATAGATCAAATCCTAATCTAAGTATATATTAAATCCAATCCTCCAAAAGCAGACGTTTCCTGATAGGAAGCTTTGCCGTGCAGGTTATGGAGATATAATCCTGAAAATGTTGCAGGTTGAAAAATTGATCAGGTCCCACCGTATCCCATTTCAAACATTACATGTATTTTAAAGTCTCTTTATCTGCACCCAGACTTCGAAAACTCCAAAGTTACAATGAGAGTTGAGTGGGTAAAAGTTATATATATTCTATCATGCCCAACGAGGTTGACCGCCTTTTTCATGCGCTGAGGCATGGGTTTTCTGCGAGCATAATTTTTCTTTTTTTTTTATAAAGCACAATTAAAACACAGGTTTGAAACTAGATTGCTCTGATATTATTTTAGAACCCCACTGCACCAAAACTTCAAAATTATTGTGAGGGTTGAGAGTAATCATCATATATATTAAAAGATATATTACCTCATAATCCTTCAGCTGACCATTTATTTCACAAGATCATGAGATAATTAAAACTTTACAATGAACTTACTTCCTAATGTTTTTATAATAAGACATCAAAAGCACTACACTTTAAAATATGATGACCATTCACGCAAAGTAAAGCATCAGTCACATATCTTATCAGTTAAATGTGCCTTAAAGATGGCTTATTTGCCATCTTTTAAGGACAGTCTAAATTAATTATCCAAAGTCACTGGCACAATTATATGTATGAAGATATCATGTCTCGATGCATCTTCAGGTTCTGAAATCATTTAACACATGTTTTGTTATAGTGAGACGAACCATGCAAGTATTCTGCATAGTATGATCTATATAACTGGAGCAGTATTAAGTCATGCAAGCTAACATCTTGATCTTGTTAATTTATAATCAGCTTTTACTATTATGAGCCATTGTTTCGATCAAACTTCTATCTTGTCTGAATAAAAAAAATTGCTACCTCTGGGAAGAATTTATGAACAAAATTTGAGAACCAGTAGATATAGATATTTTAGGCATAACACAGAAAACATTTGTTCCCATTAATCATCTATTGCAAAAAAAGACAGAGAAAGCACATAGTACATTTTCTGAGTTTAGAACTTAAGCATATAAAATCGTATGTAGTTCATGAGTTCACTTATGATGAAAGAGCTTGAACCTATTACTCATAATTAATCAAGTCTAGGATGTTGACTACATCTAGGATGTTGACTATATCAATGCATATAAATATTATAGTTGCAACACAAAAAACAGTCATCACCATGATCATCTATTGGATGAAAAAAGAGGGAGAAACACTTTGTACATTTTCTGAGTTTAGAACTGTAAGTATATAAAATCATATGTAGTTCATTTATCATGCAAGAGATTGAGCTTATTAATCTTAATTACTCAGTACTCACATCTAGGATGTCGACTATGTCGTGTGAATCCACTCCAGCATGAATTCCGTCAATTAAGCCTTGTGTAAAGTTGTAGAAGTAATCGGGATCATCACAGACAGAGAATGCATGAACCTAATACATGAAGCTAATATTAGAGAAGTGAAACGTCTATTAAGAGAATTAAACCAGGTGGAGTGTACGTTAAAACCTTTGCCTTCAAGCTACTTAATCTTGATCCCAGGGAAAGGCCAGCAATCGTTCCTCCACTACGAGATTACAAGAAGAAAACAAATTTCTCAGGTTTCAAGCGCAGATGATCAAATTCAAAATTTTAAACAAAACAAGGACTATCTTAAAAGCAGATAACAGAATAAGACAGGATTAAAATGAATTTAATAAGGGAAACTATGTAGCATGGGTACTGGTACTTGACACAGACATGACACAGATTCAAGGAATGTGAAAATATATATATATATATATATATATATATATATATATATATATATATATATATATATATATATATATATATTAACAAAAACAATCTAGAACATGAATATGACATGGCAAAAGCAATATAAGGGACTGTTCGAATGCAACTTATAAGTGCAAGTGAAAAAAGAAGGGAATTTTCAAATTTTGGAAGAACACCAATTCCCTGATGCAAATTAGTGGTTGTAAATGTATGTGTAGATGGACATGGAAATGTGAATACAGTAAATACTAAAAGGAAATAGATGCTGCTTCATGGTAACTTTTTCTGCCAGATAGGAAGCAAGGATATAGTATATGAAGGATGTACAACATACTGCAATCTGCAGCGCTCTTTGGTTCCACATTTGCATACATGGGGTGAATGAACATGACATTGACTCTTACATGAATATGTGCGAAAGAAATGAGAAAGACGAGCTAAATCTCAATAAAATTGTGGGTTGATTACAAATACATTGAAGAAAAGAATTTAAAAAGTTTCAAGTGAAAAGAATAAGAATAGGTTTATGAAGTGACAATGAACCAAATACAGAGCATGACTAAGCAATTACCTGCCACATGCAACTACAATGTCATCAAATTGAAATTTACCCCAAGTGGTTTGAGTTTGCTGCTCAATCTCCCTTATTGCTTCAATGTAGCCCCTGCAAGATACGTATTTCAATTATGTCAGAAAGAGTAAGAGAGATAAATATGGAAGTGTTTATCTGAGTAAGAACCATTCCCTTAAACCATTCTGCATAAACATAAATGCATTAGGAGGGGAAAGCTAAACACGGGACCTATATATTATCAGCTGAGAAACTATATGAAATATAACATAATAAACAAAATGCATCTTCATGATCAAAATTTATCAGAAGATCTAATTATTTGGGTATCCAATTATATTTCTGCGTCTTAGGCTTTTAGACATACAGAATGGTTGAGTAATTGTCTTTTGCCTTATTTTGTTGCATAGGGCTATTCGCCTGACCATATTCTGGTGGTGATTGTCATTTACCTGGATGAACTATCCCAGTAAATTGCTTAGGACTGTTATAACTCTATACACACCTAATACCATAACAACCCCCACACCCACCCCCCCCCCCCCTCCCCCCCACCCCAAAAAAAAAAAAAAAACAAAAAAAAACAAAAAAAACAAAAACAAAAACAAAAACAAAAAAAAAAAAATCATAGTGGGATGGACTTTAAAACATAAATCAATTGTAGCATGTACTATTAAATTTACTTGCATAAAAACACGAATCGCCTACTGTCAGAGGAATATAAAGCTTAAACACACAAGAACAAGGGCATTATACTACACAACTCACCAAGTTCCTACAGAGTTTGATCCACCAACAGGGATCACGTATGGCCTTCTCCCTTCGTTTATTAGTCTCTTTTTAAGCAGTTCAGCAAGGTTCTAGGTCCAAAGATAATAATTGATGATAAGTTGCATGAAATAGAAACATAAAACCTAGTGATATCACTGTCAACTTGATAAGAGACTAAATTGAAAGCAGGTCAAAATAACCACATAAAATTAAGAGGAACATATTCTTAGAAAAGACATCCTTAACATGTAGTGGATTCTTCAGGTTCAGTATCATAGCAAGAACTTGCAACTGCATCAATCATATTCAGAAATTCGGTATAGAAGATTAGATGGAGTTGTTTTTACAAATGAGGAAAGTGACTTCCTAGAATACTCGCTAACCAGTTTGAGCTTTCTGTTTAAACCAAGGTTTGAGAACTCAGTTTCAACTGCAGTTTCGAAGCATCACAGTCAAAAAGGTTTCGACAAGTTTTAACTGTTTCATTTTGAGTTCCGATTTCAGTTTCGGTTCCATTATATGCAAATTGCAAACAGATAGGCTAAGTATCATAACCACTAATATGCTTGTGATATTTGGTGCTTTTTCATTGTGTAGTGTCAAAAGAGCATGTACTATTAACATTTAGGCCAGATTGATGTTGCATATGAATAATGAACTTAAAATACTTATTTTTCAAAAATCTAATACAAATAAATCTGAATGTCATTAACTTAAAGTTAACATATGCTATACATAATACTAAAATGAAATATATCAAACCATTAATATTACAACTTATGGGAACATTAGCCCCTCTTTCTCTCTTTAATTTTGAATTTGTTTGAAAGTTTGGTAGATTTGAGTAAGCTTCATCTGAAATTTAACCAGACTAGTCTGAGGCATATCGAACTAGCTTGAAACTACTGATACAAACCGAAACTTAGCAAAACTGATATTTATGTCTAGTTTTGGACCGGAACCCACTGGAACCAAGATGAAAACCAGCAAAACCAAAATGAAACTAAATAAACCTTGATCCATGGTTTAAACCCTCTGTTTTGATATGAAATATATTGTAATAATAAGGTAATTAGACTAAAATTGCACAGTGGACGCATGGGAATCTTCAATAACAGAAGGTGTCAAATGTGTCCAAGGCTCCAATAAATATCTTTGATGGGCTAGCACAACTGATAAATTAACTGCGTGAAAAACATTCCTATAACAGGGGGTTATAGGATGGATGACAACAAGATGTAATTAGCTTAATTTTTAACCAAATCGATTGTTATGGTGCCTTAGTTCCTACTGCAGAGAAGACAGGAATGAGTCTCATCATTAGAGACTCCTATCAGTTACCACTAGGTACAACAATGTTTTTTTTAGTGGATCTAGAGGATAAATAAGTAGATGATATGATTAATGCAATTCAAAAACTTATTTGCATTTACAGAAAAATTTCACCCAACTAGATATGAGCTCCTCATGATTAATGAATGAATCCCTGTTGGAGGTATTTGGTCACTTACAGCAAAATTAAATTTAGAGTTGACAATTTGATTGATCATTTTTAAGCAACCGACTACATGAATGCAGGAAGTAAGAAATGCTTACCACACTGCCAATTTTGGCGTATTCTTCTTTCGAGACAAGTTCAACATGAGCCCCTACTAATCGCTCAACAAGAAGATTACCTGTCAAACCAGGATCTTTGTCCACCAGAACCTAGCATTTATTTAATGACGAAGTCAACTGTATGCAACATTTGCAAATATTTCCAACAACCATACTTCTTATAGCCAAAAAGTTACTAGGAGGAAGTACCTTAGATGTGCGCAGTATTAAATAACAATCAAGATTTAGATATCTTGCAGCCACAGCCGTCGCACGACAATGGTTACTCTGAATACCACCCACAGTTATAATACAATCTGCACCCTGTTCTACTGCATCCGCCATTAAGAATTCCAACTTCCTAACTTTGTTACCACTCAGTTGCATTCCGGAAAGATCATCACGCTATATAAACTTTCATCATTTAACAATTATGAACAATGGTCATGCCAACAAATAATTAAGTCAAAATTACAAGTTTATACAGTCATATGTGTTGTGACCTAATAGTAAGATAACAATACATAATGAACTAAAGCCAGTTTGTACCTTTATCCATACTTCAGTGTTTTCTGGAAGGTTAGGCAGGTTCCACTTGTGAATAGGAGTAGGAAGCTGGTGAGTCAATGTAGACAACGCATTAGAGTAAATCCTAGTGAATAAACATGATAATGAAAATTTCAGTCACTTGTTCTCTCCTTTTAAATAAACATGGGTAATAAGAATGGAAACAATTCTCCGTATTCATAGAGTATATACAAAAGAATTTGATTACATATCAGGTTCATTCCAAGCAGCCAAGTAGTTTACGAGAAAAAAAAGCTATTTTAGTAATACATTTATTGCCAACAACTTGTTTGAATATCCAATTTAAATTTGAGTAAGTGGAAGACAGAGTAACAGTTGGCTTCTAGACACTGAATGGAGTACTTTTTTTGAAAATCCAGACCATTCATTTTGATCTCCACACCTTGCGTTAACATACCAAAATTCATGGGAATATTATGAGATTTGACCTTCGATTAATAGGGTACAAAATTAAGGATTTTCCGGAAGAAAATAACATTCTGCACCTTTTGATCGATGGACAAATCAACCCCATAACTTATAAAATTTGGTACATGTGAAGTCTAAGGGATGTAGATCAATGTAGCAGGATCCGATCACTCTAGTTAGTTAAAATGTCACTCTAGCCCCCATTTACTCTTTAAATTTATATATAGATAAACAGGGAAAAAGATTTTAGTAGAACAACAATTTATACAACAAGATAAGCACCTTGACACACTGAATCTAGAAGGCATAATAACATAACGTTTCACCAAACACCAACTTTTAAACTTCAAACGGATTCATTTTCCACACGCAATTGCTTTGAGAAAAAAAAAAAAAAAAACATCTTTTTTGAGCTTTTCTACTTACAACTCAAATTTTTCAGCAAGAACCAACCAGGAAAACATGGTTTATGGTTCTATTGACTTCTACTGAGACATTGTATCAGTTTTCACTCAAAAAAACTGGAATTCTCTCAAGACTCAACGCAGGTTGCCAAGCAACAACCATCGTCAACATGCAGTACACAGACGATAGTTTACTTTTTGGGGAACAAAACATTTCCTACCCTGTTATTATGTACTAATTCTCTTAATCTTCGAGATATGATCTGGTATCAAGATTAACTTCAAGTTGGGAAGAAGGGGGCTAAGGGCTTCACCACTAATATCATTGAATCCATCCTAGGATGTCCAAAAGCAATGTTCCCTATACAACACTGTTATAAAATAATCAAAACCAAGCTAAACTATTTTTTATGAGTCAAGAAATACACATATTTATAGATGTCTAAATACCATACAAATCATCCAACAGGCGATGTGGAACTAAACCTAAACTAAATCCAAATACAAAATAGTTTTCTAATCTAACATTCCCACTCGAGTTGGAGTATATTATACCCAACATATTATACAAATTAGATAATATTGTCTCTTTTCAATAGTACAGATTAATTTGAAATGGATGAGCAGCTGCAGTAGCAGTAGCAGATGAATCACTTGAATCATCAGACACACATGTCACCACCATAGTAAGCCTTTGTCCAATGAAAAAGTTGATACGGAGCAGTAGATAAACTTCTTTGTCAGAAACAGTAGTAGGCAACAGATAAATTTCTTTCGTTAGAAACAGTAGTAGGCAGCAGATAAACTTTTTTTTTAGAAGTAGTAGTAGGCAACAAATAAACTTCTTTTTTAGAAGCAATAGTAGGCAGTGGATAAACTTTTTTCTTAGAAACAGTAGTAAGCAGCAAATACTTTTTTAAAAGCAATAGTAAACAAAGAAAGGAGCAAAAGATTGCATCAAACCTACATTACATCCTTGCGATCAATGAGAGACCAGTCAGATAAGAAATAGAAACTGAAATAGACATAGAATCGAATTGGCGACGCAATTGTGAAGTCAGAGTCGAAATTGAAATTGGGGTCGGCATCGAATTGGTGACACGATTGCAAAGTTGGATTCGGAATTGGAGTTTGTGTCGAAATTGGAGTCGGCCATCGATTAGAATGGTTGAAATTAATAACTGAGATTTATTTCATAATGTGTTCTAATATCATATTATGAAATAATCAGAACCAAACCATCAATTTATTATTAGTCAAGCGATACATACATTTATAGTCATCTTAACAATATACAAATAATCAAACACGCGATGTGGGATTAAATCTAAACTAAACTCAAATACAAGACAGTTTTTTAATCTAACACTTGGATTGCCTTTACGACAAGGGAAACCCCTCAAACAAGACTAGAACCCTTTGGTTAAGAAGGTGGACAGTAAGTTCTTGTGACGGCAAGGAAAATCCTGACACTTGGAAGAAGTCCAGTTACTTAATTCCTGTCTCTCAGGCTCTCGATTACCCACTCTACTAGCTATCTTTTTATATGATGTCTAGTTGGGTTTGTAAAAGAATATGACAAATGTAGAAGGTGATTTATCTGAAGAGTCACGGACACAATTAAAAAAGCTTACCAACTAATCAAAAGGGCCAGGAAATGTCGTGGTAAACAGGAAGGAGGCTTAGGGTCCTAGATATAAACCATGCCCTACTAGATAAATGGTGGTGGATGACGGCTTAAAACAATGACAAGACAATGGTTAAAATCCTATATCCAAAATACTCCAACAGGGCATGTATCTAGATATGAAAGTGAGCGGGACTACCATAAACAACTCACTTGTGGATGGGCACCATCGGCGTCCTTGATTCAATGAAGATTGGTTTCTAATTTGAAGTAGGGGACGATAAGACAACTTCTTTTTAGAAGGATAGGTGTGGATTTGTCACCTTGGACATGCTTATCCCACCTTATTCCAACACAAAATGGATCATGGCTGCTCTATTGCGTCTCAACGATGCAAGATGGCCAATGCCCTTCCATTATAATGGATTCACTTGATGCTAGTAGTTACCCATGGCAAGATACGCAAGGAGAGGGCTAGCCTTCTAGGTCATCTCTCCATCACCACATTTCTTTAGGATCGTTTAGACAAACCATCTTGGTGATGGGAGGGTAAAGGCTCGTATTTGGTATAATATGTATAAATTCCTTAACTCTGGAAGCCATCTATCTATTACAGCTACCTTTATTTAGTGCCAGGCATCATCAAAGATGAGTCTTCATTTGCCTGCTATGTGATCCTCACTTGGGAGGACATGAACGAGGGCAAATTAGACCTAATGGTTGCACCATGTGCAAAGTATGAGACGAAAACGTAAACCATCTACACATTACATACTCTACTAACTGTGTAATACATAAGTTTGGCATTTAGCAGTATCCAACACCAATTGAAGACCTTTGAAGTGAGTGGGTCAAACCGAGATTGCATGCAGGCAATTTCAATTATGGATGATAGCGACAACAACCACATGCTGGGTCATCTGGCAGGAAATAACGAGAGAATTTTATAAATGTCTCATCTACGTCAGATCATATCTATACTCCTAGTATGGTTGACTACTCTTTATGGACATGTCTTCTCCATTGATTGTTAGAGAAAGAGCTACCTAGTACCTACTATTATCATACCTCTTCCGAAAGACCATTGAATGGTTACCCTAACAATTACACAGAAGACGATGCCTCGGTAGCTCCGACTGCAAGTGATTTGAGGTGAATACTTGCCAGCCTCCACTACTATGCCCATTGTCGGCCGACATAGTCAATTTTGTTAGTCTCGTGTTGAGAGGTTGCTACTTTGTCATATTTTATTCTTATACTAATCCATATTGTAATAAACTTTATGTTCATGTTTCGTCAATCTCTCCTTAATGAAAGATGGGGGAGTGATCCCCACCACTTAGCTTAAAAGCATAAAGTATAGACTTAAATATGATGATATTGGAAAAAGTACATTTCTACGTTATGCTCCAGTTACTACTAACCTTAAGTGGAAGAGAGATTACTCTTTCTTATTATTTCACATTTCAAGTTTACATGTTGAATTACTGATTACATGAGCAATACGTACATGCAGTCTCCATCCAACCATAACTAATTCATAATGGAAAGTCATATTTTCTTACATCAACCAACCCAACTCCCTTTGCCTACCCAACTCCCTTTGCCTGGTTTGCTCGCCTAGCGCATTGATTCTGATCTCAGCAACATTGCACAGATTATTTTGATTTAGAATAACATTTACTATTATGTTTCAAACCTAAAATGTAAGGGTTTCCACTTGTCCAACAATACGTCTTTCTTCTGAAACAAACAACAATATATAACTGCAAAAGTACCATCTTTCCTGTACAGTTGACAAACATCATCAATCCTTTTTTGTTCAAATCTTTACCTTTTCCTAGTTATAAATAGATCAAAAGAGGTCTAAGAATTATATAGACGGAAAGCATCTCGCCCCATTGGAAAATCATCGACCATTCTTCTTCTGCCCAACGAATTAAACCTTTTACTTCTTTCTCATAATTTCTAATGGAAATCAGATTTGATTTGGGAGAAGATTTGATTAGATTTGGATCTTATTAGGATTTTAAAATATTTGATTGAATTTTGATTTTGGATTCTATTAGAATTTTGTTCGTTAGGGTTTTCCTATATATATGGGTATTGTATGAAGTATTGAGAATGAATAATATTAGAAAATTTTACCAAAATTTCTTGCGTAGATTTCGCTTGAATTAAAATCTTTCCACGTGGATTCGTGGAGAGTGGGCGTAGATTCACCTGGGTGGATTCCCAAACGCCTGTAAGTTTTTCTTGTTCTTCCCCAATTTCTCCAAAAATCCTTGATGAAGATCAAATTTGATTTGGGAGTAGATTTGATTAGATTTGAATCTTGTTAGGATTTGGAATATTTAATTAGATTTTAATTTTAGATTCTATTAGGATTTTGTTTGTTAGGGTTTTCCTATATATATAGGCTTTATATAAAGTATTGAGGATGAATAATATTGGAAAAATTTATCAAAATTTCTTGCGTGAATTTCGTTCGAATTAAAAATCTTTCCTCACGGATTCGTGGAGAGTGGGCGTGGATTTGCCTGCGTAGATTCCCAAACCCACTGTAAATTCTTCACTATTTTTTCCCAATTTCTCCCCAAAAAAACCCTAATTTTCAAACCTTAACCCTAATTTCACTTCCGTCCTGCATCAAACTTGGTATCAGAGCATAAAATCCATCTCCATTCTCATCCTTCCATCTTCATCTTATTTTATTTTAGTTTTCTATTTTTATTTTTATTTTTTTTTAAAAACAAATCTGAACTTTCAGATCTGGAAAAAAAAAAAGTAAACAAGACTGCAAAAAAACAACAAAAAGAAAAAAAAAAGAAACTTACAAATATGAGAAGAGAGAAAAAAAAGAGAAAAAGAGAGATCCGAAAGGAAAAAAAAAAAAGAAAATCCCACAATTCTGCTCCTCCCGCAACCCACTCCGACCTCTTCTTCTCCTCCTCAAATTTTTTTATTAATTTGCCCCCTCTTCTCCATCAACAGCACCGACACCTCCTCTACTTCTCCTCCTAAAATTTCTTTTTATTATTATTTTTTTCCCGCCCCCACTCCCTCATCTCTTCCTTTTCTTCGTCTCCTCATCTCCTCTCCCAAAACCACCTCCACTTCCACAAAAGCCCAAAAAAAAAAATAAATAAATAAAAAATCCACAGCAAGCCACCTCATCCACCACAAAATCTTCAAACCCTTTGACATCGACCTCCATCAACAGAACCAGTTTCCCTCCCTCCTTATATTGCTGCCATCCCTCGGATATGCTGCCTCAACCTCCGTCGACTACCCGCACCCAGGCACGACTTGCCCTCTTCTTCTTCCACCAAAAATAGCCTCCGCCGCCACCCGAACAGCCACCCGAACTTCCTCTCCCCCTTAGCCACAGCCGCCCCCCGACAGCACCCTTGACGCTTCTCCTTCTTCCTTGAGCAGCCACGACCGAAGCCCGCCGCACCCATCCGCTTCTCCTTCCCCCTGTCGTAGTCCCCCTCAGCTGCAGCAACTATAGAACGAAGGAAAGGAGAAGAAAAGTTATTGGGTTTTGGATTTGTTTGTTATTGGGTTTGATTTGGTTCTGATTTGGATCCAATTATTCAGACCCACATCCAAAAGAAAAAGGGGGTTGGATTTAATTCAATTCAACCCGACCCGCAAGTTCTAGGTCCTACCCATTTATTTTAACTGGGTTCAGTGCAGCAGTGGGCCAGATTCAGTAACAGTGCAGACCCGATCCGACTAGCTTCTGGTTCAGCCCAGTTTCAATATTGGGCCCAGTTCAGCAGATTCGACCCGAACAGCTACAGTGCAGACCCGTTTACAGTCCATACCCGTTAAGGATTTTTTTTTGATTCGGAGTCTGTTTCAACTCCGATTCGAGCAGTTTTCGAAGCAGTGTTCTTTTAATCACACCTGACACCTATTACAACTGCTCTAGCGTTTCCATACATAATTATCAAAACACAATTGCGAGTAATCTTTTGAAGAACTTTATAGAATCCTATACTTGGGCATGTACTACTCAGGTGATACCTAACTTGAACTGAAATTTCAATTACTAAATCTTTGCAAATATTAGTGGATTACAATAATTTGTTAGCATAATGGTTAATTGCTTCTCTTTAGTTATCCCATAATTATTTGCATATTTGGTAGATTAACATTGCATGATCCATTCTAGATTATAAATATGTTACACTTTACAACACGATCTAGTCGTCATCTAGAGTCAAAGAGGCCTAATTATATATATAATTTGCGTACTGCTAGAGAGGTATTAGATGAAAAAGTTTGGTGTAAATACCCATATTTGATGGTTATTCTTCTACTCGTGATTTTATCGATTGGATAGTGAATATGAAATGCTACTTCGATTGTTATGAGATGTCGAGCAGACGTAAATTTCAATTTGTTAGGAGACGATTAGTGGAACAAGCAAAGAATTTTTGAATTTTAGTAGAGATAGATCGTGAGGACGTTATAGAAATCCTATAAACTCGTGGGAAAAGATGAAAGATATTTTTATAAAGGAGTATCTTCCTACATATTATAGAACTCGTCTTTTAGGTAAATTAGAAAATAGATTCACTCTAAAAGTTAGAACACAATGCCCTAAATGCGACAAATATGGACATTCTGCCTTTCCATGTACCATGATCAAGTGTTCTAAGTATCGTATATCTTGACATTATGACTATGAGTGTCCCCTTAAGAGTGAACCCATAGATATTATGTCTATTAATCACGTTGACAATTCAGGAGTTATTGAGGCTCATGTCTCTAAAGAAAGTACTGTAGTTGAACCACAATTAGAAAATACATCTATTCTTGTTGTCATACTACCATTCCTTATATGGTTAATGATGATATTATTAATGAGGCACAAAAGTCAAATACACATGCAGCAACTGAGATTCATATTCCTATTGAGATCCATACTACCATAAAGAGTACTACTGATGCTCAAATTATTTTAATAGAGTCTAGTGCACTCCCACATAATACTGGGTGTTCAATTTTGGAGTTAACTGTAAATGAAGAGACCGAGCATGAAATAATTGATACCAATATTGCTGCTAGTGAATCTTTAAGGATCTTTCCTATGTCTTGGCAGGTTACGCCTAATATTTCATTTTCTAGAGATCTTTTGGAGTTTTCTTCAGAGATTCATCAAATTCTCACACAGTATAGTGACGTTATATCATTGTGGTGACTGATGTATGCCATCTTAGGGAACCAACATATCTATTTTTTGGAATTGTACCACTTGAGTCCGTTACATTGCATTTGTCTGATATGTCTGTTATGCATGATGAGATCTCTAGACAGATAGCAATTTGCAATGATGAGTACAAATTTGTTGTATATCCATATGATATTTTGCAGGAATTTGTACTTGATAATGAAGTAAAAGTTTTGGTTCTCTCTGAAAGGTTGCTTCCAAAAATTATGAAGAAATTGCACGTTTCACATTCAGATTTCTATGGAGTTTCGATAAAAATTGTTTCTACTACCTATGGCCTGGATATTTCATAGGATCCATTTTCGACTACTTCTATTGCAGGTGTCTTTCCAGATCTATCGTGGTTCGACACAAGTTCACTTAAGAAGCCAGTTCCACCTCCACCACTTTAGGTCAGATGTGATGCACGAGCTATGATTTCTTGACCACCATCATGGCCTAATTGGGATGCTTCGTGGATGCCGATCAGTTCAACTCAGACGTGTTTATTATTCCTTATCTCCGCATTCATCAGGGATGAATGTTTTGAAGTCGGAGAGAATTGATGGAAATCAGATTTGATTTGGAAGTAGATTTGATTAGATTTGGATCTTGTTAGGATTTTGGAATATTTGATTGGATTTTGATTTTGAATTCTATTAGGATTTTGTTTGTTAGGATTTTCCTATATATATGGACTTTGTATGAAATATTGATGATGAATAATATTGAAAAAAATTATCAAAAATTCTTGCGTGGATTTCGCTCGAATTAAAAATCTTTCCTTATGGATTCGTGGAGAGTGGGCGTGGATTCGCCTAGGTGGATTTCTAAATCCATTATAAGTTCTTTCCTGTTTTTCTCCAATTTCTCCAAAAAAACCCTAACCCTAATATCACTTCCGTCCTGCATCAATTTCTCTACACAAATGCTTCATATCTCATTTCTCGCATTAAAACCATTTTCCATTCCACATACACCTCTAGCCAAGCATAGATCATAAAGTTTAATGACTTAATATAATCATATGCATATATCCTTTTCTCCACGAGTGAATGCACATTCTTTCCTCTTTTACTCCCTGGGCCATCGAATACAAGTCCTCTTCTAAATTCAGCCCATTCCCTTACCCTTTGTTTCTTCTGATCACATTTTAACAAAAACTAGACAAGAAGGGACACAGGATCCTCATCTCTATGGTCCTTCATCTAACCAAGAACTCACCCCATCCCACAAATTCACCTTTTTTAATCCAAAGCTTTATGGGTTTGGGCCTTTTCCCAATTACTTGAAGATTAACTCCACCAACTGATCTAAACACGTTGAAACTCACATGAAATGGTAAAGATGAACCTTTTCCCATTTCTTCTCCTAAAAAATGCAATCTTTTTTCCGATTTCACTACTACCGAACCAAAAAAAAGGGGAAAGAGCTTAGCTTACATGAGCAAGAGAGTAAGTGTGAGTAGGGATTGGACTGAGATTCGAAGCCCAAGATGGCTGTTGATAGGGCTTCACTGATAAGAACACTCCAATTTTATCGGCGGGCTTCGTGTTTTCCATTAGAACTGAGGAGATTGCTTTGTTGCTGCCTCTTCTTCTTTGAAAAATTGGGAGGAGAGTTTTAGGGTTTGAGGCAAGAATTGAAACGGCCGGCCGGAGAAAAAGAGGCGAACTCATTTATTTATTCAAGCCTCTTTTTTTTCTCCCTGCCTCTCTCCATTAGGGAAGGGAGTTGCTAGATGCGCCCCATACGTGTCCTAGTGGGTCCCAATTTATTGGTGAGCAGGGTAATTTTAAACCAGCCATATTTTTCTCAGTCAACCTAGTAATTTTTTAAGTTTTACCCCCAAAACTATTTGAGAGGGAAAATTAGGGCTCACTAAGAAAAAATGGGACTTACTGAAAAATTATTCTTAGATTTTTCTAAGTGAACCTCGTACTTTTCCTTCTTCTTCCTCTTCACTCTGTTCTTCTTCATCTCTACTATCTTCTTCGTTCCCTTCGCTCTCTTGACTCTGTTCTTCTTCCTCTCTCTCTTTAGCGACGTTTGGATCTGTCACTGTTAGCACACCCAGTGCTGTGAAGAAGAAGACGCGACGACGCGCCGTTGAGCCCTGCCGCAGAGGTACTTTTCCTATTTCTTTCCTCTCATTCTAATCTTGAATTTCTATGTTGTTCAATAGTGGTAGGATATAGGGTTTAGACTTTGATTTAGGGTTTGATAATCCAATTTTTAGTAGGATTCACCTAGGTCATTTTAATCCAATTTTCAATTATCTCTAGCCAGAGTAGGAAAATCGGCCAATTAAATAAATAGGCTGGGGTTACAGTCTCGGCCAATGGGTCTCTATGCCGATACTATAACCCCAGCCACTGAGATAAAAAAAAATTTGATAAAAAAATTGGAATAACATGTAAATGATGAGATTTCAATTTTGGCAAAATTTTAGGGTTTTGGAATTGCTTCTTCCTCTCCCTTTTTTTATTTTTTTCTGGAGCGCTCACGCGAAAATGAGAGGGAGTTTAAGAGATTGGGGCTTACTATAAGAAATGGGAAGAGGGAAAAAAGGGATTGGGGCTCACTAAAAAAAATCTTAGGACAATTTCGTCCAAATTTATAAAGGACAAACTTGTAAATAAAAAAAATCATTTACATGGGACTCACCAGGACAAGTATGGGGCGCATCTATTAAGAAGCTTATTGGGAGTTGCAAAAAGAGCACACTTTCCTACTGATCCTACTCTTCCTAGTGAGCACACCCTCTTTTTTTAGGAGGGTTTTTTTTGTGAGCATACTACAATTTTTCCTAATACCCTTTCTTCTTTCTTCCCCAATGAGCACTCCACGTTCCCAAAAGACGCTCTCCATCACTCCATTCCCCCATCTCCTTGTGCCCTAGCCTGGCTGCCCTAGGCCCGCCGCCCAACACCTTATGCCGCCGCACTCTCCTTACCCGACGCTTTGCAATCACGCACCCGCCCTGTGCTTACTATACGAAAAATAATATCGTCCAGAATTTAATCTCAGACAGAAAATATATCATTCGATATCTAACCCCGGACAGTAAATAATATCATTCAGAATCCAACCTCGAACGATATATGATAATGTACGGAATCAAACTCCGGACATGAATGGAATGGAGGTTGAAGATAAGAGCATTAATTTCCAAAAAAATCAATGACAAACTTGTTATATTAACCAAATTTGTGAAGTAGGCTCACTAGAAAATTAGTGTGCTCCTATAGAAATTCCCGTGCTTATTTTGTGAGAGTTACTAGATGTGCCCCATGTTTTTCTTAGTAAACCCCAAAAGTTAGAGGGAGAAATTATTTTTTCTCTAACTTTTAGGCCTCACTAAGAAAAACATGAGGTGCATCTAGTAACTCTCTTATTGTGTTTTGAATTTTGCAAATCAACCCTCATTGTATAGAAAAAATTTTCTATTCCACAACTCCAATTTTCTTAGAAATAAGCAATTTTTGCCTGAAAAGGGCCATTAAATAGAAAGTGAGAAAGTGTCAATGATAGATCAACTTGGAAGGAAAATATTTTCACTAATCCAAACTTGATTAGTCCGGATTTGAAAGAAAATATTTTCACCAATGGGACTTGATAAGTCCGAATTTGGTCTCAATGCTAAATACAGACTTACCAAGTGCGGATTCATTATCATGCGAAATCCAGATTCTTTGGTAACTCATTGATTTATTGATTCATAAAAAATATTTCATAATTTTTAATTAAAGCAGGCTACAATCATAATTAACTTTATGCAAAAAAAAAAAGAAAAAAAAATACTCATTTCATGTTAAAAACTATTTCAGTAAAATAATAAATATATTTTATTGACTTGTTGATTTTATATCATTCATAACTAAAATATGAGAAAAGGTTCCATGATGCATTTTACCTACAAAGTATTAAATTAAATAGTAATTAATAACATTTTAAAAACTTGAATATTATAGATATTACTAGTAATGAATCAATGAATCCGGATTTGCCAAGTCGGCATTTAGCATTAAGATAAATCCAAAAATGGTAAATTCGGATTATCCAAATCCAATGAAGTACTGATTGATTTTGATTGTAAGATATTTTCCCTCTAGATTAATTTATGCTTTTTTTTTATTTTTATGGATATTTTGAAAATTACTCTTAAATAGAAAGTGAGAAAGTGTGAGGAAGAAAAGCTTTTATAAGAACTTATTAGGTTATAAGAACTTTTTGGGTGCGACTCATCTTCGGATGGAGAGAAATGAAAAGATGGAGAATTCTAAGAGAGAGGCATCTTCGATTTGCTATTCTTGGTTTCTTGAAAAAAGATTTACCAACAGTCTAAGAGAAGCATGAACATGTTAGCAAACAAATATAGGGAATAAATTTACAAATTGATATTTAAAATCTCTCTCTAGTTAGAAAAATGCTAATTGGATTATGCAAAGTGGACTTAGGAGTATGATATAACCACATTATTCGTCTTTTATATATATATATATATATATATATATAGTAAATGGGAAATTCACCGGCGGTGAAGGGAGTTCCTTCACCGCTGCTTAGGTGACCCAATAAAATTATTACACGTAGCGCCACTTAAAGGGCAGTTAAGAAATTTTTTTTATTTGTTACATTAAATGGCGCCACGTGTAATAATTTTATTGGGTCACCTAAGTGGCGGTAAAGGAACTCCCTTCACCGTCAGTGAATTTTCCGTTTACTCATATATATATATATATATATATATATATATATATATATATTGTAGTCGAATGTTAATCCATATACTGAAACTCAAAATCTTAAGAACATAATAGAGGTGTATGCGTCATTTTGAGCTACTAGTTTCGGTACTCACTTTCCCATTTCCATCTTTCCCGAGTAGACATTTTATACTAATCTATTTACACTTTTGATAACCAAACACTTTGGCCCAACAATTGAAAAAAGGATTTGATAATGATGAAGCTATGACATATGCAAAATAGAGAAAAGGTCCTAATTATCTTTTTAATCTTAGGCTATGTTCGAATATTACTTTAATCTAACTTTTTTATGTTAACTCCTTTTTCTTTTTATTTGTGCTAGAAGTTTTTTTTACCTTTTCGAACATTTCTTTCTTTTTCAATTAAATTTCCCATGCTATTGGGATCACTTGAATCACATCCATCAAATTTTCTAAATTTTCTATAATTTAGTATGCTATCTAATTTTCTAAATTTTCACATCGATCCAATACGTTTATGGGTCGGTTATTAATACCCGACCAGAACGTTTCTTGGTCGGGTATTAATACCGGACCAAAATATTTTTATGCTCTTAAATTGACATCAGGAGGGGTTTTTTTGGAAAAAAATTTGGGCGCAAATAGTAAAATGATAATATTTCAAAATAGGAGTTTGGTGTAAATATTATCCAGGGTGCCAAGAGTAAAATGCCGTGCGCAAATAGAATTTCCTTCTTAACCAATTGGTTTCTTTTTTCATTTTAGAATATGTAATAAAGCGTGATCATTATCATTTTATGGGTGAGATTGTCATATTTCAAGTATTTGATTTACATGCTAAACTACCTTTTAATTTTAAAATTTTAAATATGAATACAAATTTCATATGGATAACTATCGTGGTGTTTTGACATATTTTAAATCTAAAAACTTGAAAATTTGTTTAGAAGGCAAAGTACATATTTACAAATTACAAAGTTAGAATTGGTCTAATTCTAATTTAATAGGATAGATAAAAGTGAGAACTGAGGATATCTCTGCTAAAGTCGGCATAACCCCCATTAAATAGAAATGCAAAAAAATCTTATATGGTTATTTGGTCCTGAATGACGTAGATCTACAGATGTACCAGTTCAACGAACTTATCAACTTACGACAAATTAAAAGATGAAAGAGAAGATCCAAAAATATAGATGGAGTCATACAAAAAGATATGGATATTAGATGTTTAAATAAACACATATTACTTGATAGGAATGAGTGAATATGAATTATCCATGTGATCGATCTGATCTGGCGTGATTATCTTTCTTTTGGTTCACGTAGCCTACCGTAAGACTATACTTGGGAGATTAGTTTTGAAGTGATTTAAAATGTTTTGAAGGGATATATTATGAAGTGTTCATAAGATTATTTACTTGTGAGTTTTTTTGACAAGTGTTTACTGTTCTTAGAGCATCCCAAAATACATGGATAGGTATTTTGGAGTGTTTTTTAGAATACTCAAAATGGAAATGTTTTAGAGTGTTCTGAATTATTTATTTAAAAAATATCATTTGCTTTTCATTTTCCTAATTAGGTATATTTGTATTTTACCTAATAAAAATCCATGAAAAAACTAAATTGCCCAAGTACAAACTCGAACACTCAAAACACATGATTAGAACACTTCAAAACACTTACCACGAAACACTTCAAAACACATTTTTTAAAAACACCCCAAGAATACATTGTTGACATCTAAGCACAGCTTTAAGTATTTTGGAATAGGGATATTTACTGGTTTGCCCCTCAAATTATATATTATGATTTAGTCCCCCAAATTTTCATATTTAGGATTTAGTCCCCCATATCTCCTAAATTACTACAATTTAGTCCCTTCCCTAACTTTCTTTAATTTTTGACCTGATATTACCATTTTACCCCTTCTTATTTATTCTTTCTCTTCTCCTCTCTTCTCCTTCTCTCTTCCTCCTCTCTTCTTTTTTTCTTTATTATTCCTCCTTTCTCTTTCTTCTCTCTTCCTCCTCTTTTCTTTATTGAAAAAAGAGAGGAGGAAGAGAGAAGGAGAAGAGATGATGAATAATGAAGAAAATGAGAAGAGAGGAGGAGAAGAGAGGAGGAAGAGAAAGAACAAATAAGGAGGGGTAAAATGGTAATATCATATCAAAAATTAAAGAAAATTAGGGAGAGAGACTAAATTGTAGTAAGTTAGGAGATTTATAAAGTAAATCCTAAACATGAAGATTTGAGGACCAAATCATAATATATAAAGTTGTGAGGACAAACCAGTAAATTCCCTTTGGAATAAAAGTCATAGTCATTGTTTTGTTATCCCATTCCATTCGAAGTGAAAATTTATGCTGATTCCATATGTGCGCAAGTTTTCCAAAATTATTGGGGAAATTTGATAATCGATGGAATATAAAAGAGAATAATCCAATAAGCAGTCCACATACCGTTTAAATCAGAGGCTGAGGTTTTGGGGGGAAATCGGACAAAAATAGGAAATTGCAGTAGTATTTCCTTTGAGAACGAGCCAACGCCCCGTCATGCTCTTTGGTCGCATTGAAGACCATACGAAGCTTCCTTATGCGAACGACGAGCTCACCGCCGCCAAGCCTTGAGAGCCCTTTCGAGAGGCGGAGAGAAACCGTCAGAATCTCTCTCCTTCTTTGGGCAAATCGAAGGTCCGTGCTTTCAAACTCCAACCTTTTTTAATCGAATTTTCTGCTTCCGATTTGATCTTGTAAGCTTTTTGTTTATGGGTCGAGTGATCAACTGTGACATTGTCTGATTTTAGTTGTATATTACTATTACTATGCCCCTTAGGCTAATTGGGGAAATTTCTTCTATCTAACGCTTTTCTTTTCTTTTTGTTTTTTTAGGTTAAAGTTTCACATCGTAGTTCATTTTGGAAACAACGTAATTTTCATGAGCAGTCTTTTTCTACTATCTTTGACAACTTTTTTTTTTTAAATATATATATTTTTTCTCATTATAATCTCAAACCGAATTCACTCATTCCCAATTTCTCGGATTTTAGTTTTGATTTTGCCTTTCATTGAATATATACAAACTTAACGGTTTTTGTTGAATTCAGTTATTTTGTATTCTCACGATGGAGTAGCAAATGAACTAAATATTTGTGAAATTTGATCCTTAACGAGATATTAAAGTGGAGATCATAATTCCAAAAAAAAAAAAAAAAATTGACAAAGGATACTGGGATCATTAGTTTTTTGCTACTGGCTCATGCAACTTATCTGAATTGGCAACTCATTTACAGTAATCCCTATATATATATATATATATATATATATATATATATATATATATATTCATGATTTATGTATACGTCATTGATATGAAATAAACATATAAAGCCATGCCCTCGTGTCTAGATATTAGAGGGCTACCATGTTTGACACCCCATATTTGTGTCCACAAATCATGGAGTATAATCTCGGATAGAAGTTGTGTTTCTAATCTCTGAGTCTAATGTAGCAAGTCAACTGAAAATATTTAAATGTAAAGCTCGTCACTAGAAGCTTAGTAGATATCCTCTTTTGTGCCAACATCCTTCTCTTGTCCAACATAGCTAGCATAATATTTTTCATTGCTGTCGTCCATGTTGTCTCTCCTTTTAAGTTATGCCTAATGTTTGCAAATGTTGTTTACATTTGCTCCAACTATCATGCTAGTTATCAGAAAGAGAGATTAGTTTCATGCACTTTAAACGATGTCAACCCTTCCTGCTAGATAGAAGTTAACTTTCAATTAGGTAGAGTTAAAACATTACACACTGCTAGTCTTCTCTATGATTATCTATAAAAACATTTTCTCTATGATAGTCTATAAAAACATTTGTAATAATCCATTCCCAACTAAGCATGGAATGGAGTGTGCTGCCGCGAACAATAAGTAACAATAGAATTAAATAATATTAAAACAAAACTTACTTACCATGATCTTGGAAATCGGTCTAGTACCACATAAACGATGATATAAATTACATGTTTCTAACAAAAGTAACAAGTATACTAGATAGATCTAGTATCAATAAATACAATGTTGATATGAAAGTTGAGAAATAAGCCACCAAAATAGTAATACAAACCAAATTTCGAAGTATAAAAGTAGAAGTCTAGGAAATCTGCTGCTCCTAGAACTACTTTAGAAAATACAGGTTATCCAATGATGGATCCTCATCCTCATTTTTAGTATCTGAGCGTGTAGGGAAAACGTAATGTCAAAGCCGACAAGTAAAACAATGAAAATGGGGATTGTATAATGTAAACTAACAAGTAGAAGTGAATATAACAATATATGCATGTATTGGAAATAATAAATGGTCAAGTAATAGTGTATATCAAAAATACACAAGCATGTCAAGTCTAAGTTAACATTTGTTTTTGGAAATAACTGGTAAAAAAATAAACTTGTATTGTAAATGTACACATACATATCCGGGATTCATCCAAGATACTAATACTGAGTGACTAAGCGCTCAAGCATATACCAACATTGCAGATAGTAATCGGTTGTCTCATCAACATGGTCTAAATAGTCTAAATAGGAGATGATGGCTTAATATCACTCGGACGCTTTTGCAGATGATCTCTTATTTTGGCTGCGCATCCTATTCTAGAACTTTCACGATAAGGTATTAGTCCACGGTTTAATTTTCCTATAAACCACAATTTCGAGTCATGATACGTGCGAACAAGTTTGGAATATGACAAAACAATCAGGTTAAGATCACGTACGTATATATGTTTATTATCAAATCAATATCTGGGTAACAAACAAGACAAGATTTAGGCAAAATCAAGTTAGCGAGCATGTCAAGATCCATGGTATTATCAAGATATGTTTGTATTAATTACGGTAATCCGGCTTATTTATGTATCATGAATATATATCAAGTAATTATTATGTATAAGTCGCGAACCAAGTACAAAAGAGTCATGGAATGCTAGGACAAGTATTACAGAATATAGATCACGTATATAAATCATGTCTTAGACAAGTGCAGTGTTCTAAATATCGGATACAGGTGATATATCAGTCGGCCAAATTACATACCGGATACCTAATATCAGGCATGATATCGCGATATGACTTTAAATATCAGTGTCATATCGGCGTTATACCAGTTAAAGAATAATATTATAATTGCCTATATAGAATATATTAAAACACATAAAATGAATTTATAGTACTTATCTTGGCCTATTTGCATTCTACTTATGAATTTGTAGATATCGTTTAGAACGTTTACTTATGCACCAAGCAACATATATTCATAATCCAAGTAAATAGTCAAGTTCAACCTTCAAAATGCAAAGATGAATTTATCAAAATTTAAAACTACAAAATTTTAGTATCAATTGGCAATTAGAGACATACAACATAGCCCGAATTGGAATTTCTCAACAAATCAGTAAACACTCTCCTCAATCCATCTCATTAGTCAACAAACCACTGATTCGCTAGTCAACAAATCAAACACTCTCCTCAAACACATCAAACACATTATATATTCAAATTAGTCAACAAATTAAACACTCTCCTCAAGCACACTCGCAACGTAGCCAATTGTCAATGGGTGGATTACCGATTCACTGATTCAGTGAACTGAATCAGTGATCGGCCCACTGATTCATTGAATCAATGGGTCAAACAGTGAATCAGTGTTCGACCCTTTGATTCACTGAATCAGTGGCCGAACCGTAGAATCCCTCTCTAATTAAACCAAATATGCACAAAAATAAAAGATTTAAATACAAAAAATAATAAATTACTAGCAATCAAACACTATTTTAAGAGAAATTGAACAAATTGTAGCTCTTATTAAAATTTATTATGAAATAAAAAAATGGCTTACCAGAGCTTCGGAAAGCTGACGAAGTTGAGAGAAGTGGAGGAAGATCGCTGGCGTTGATCAAAGATGATGACTGTGCTTGGAAGTTTTGGGAGATCCAAAAATAGCTGTCGACTCTACATTGACCTATGTTTGAAAGCTTCGTTGGTTTCTCGGTAAATGATCGGAGGGTCGGAGACTATCGGAGGTTGATCGGCGAGTGATTTGGAGGTGGATATTAGAATTAGGGTTAGGGCTAATCGTCTCGTCGCGTGATCGGGGGGAAAGAGAGAGCGAGAGAAAATATGATTTTCCCCCCTCCCAACTCGTTGAGGGGGTTTTAATTTCCTAACGGGTTGGGTTTTTAACGGGTTTAACCTGCAACCAAAAGCCAATTAAAAAAACTGATATGACTTAATACCGGCCGGTATTTTTCATACCGTTACATGCCGATATATTGGCATGTTGCTGATAAATCGGCTCATGCTAGTCCAAAATGAGAAACGGTAAAAAATACACTATCCCGTCTCGTTTTTTCGTAAACTCCAATATACCAGCTAGTATATGGTAATACCGGCCGTATACTGACCGATATTTAAAATACTGGATAAAGCCTAAACATTAACATAATCTTGATACTTAAATAATTCGGGAATTTTGACAAATCCTAGCATGTTTCCAATGATATAGAAAGTCAATAAATTTGTTAAAGTTAGCAAAAATACCCTATTTTTCAAGGGAGAACATAAATTAATATAAACATGATTACCTTTATGACATAAGTATGGTAGCTTGTATAAAAATTACATTTGTAATGCTCCATTTCTCGGAGGGATACAAAAACAGAGTGCATTACCGACGGGCACGTGTAAGTCAACGTGTACAAGACCTATAAGTATGTAGAAGTATAAACGAATAGAATTAAATACTAGTTATCTATCAGGATCTTAAAAGTTAGTCTACTGCCATATAAGAGAAGATATACAGTATGTCTAAAATAGAAAATAACAAGTACAGTACTAATATAAAGATTGAAAACTAAGTCTCAAAGAGTGATACATACCAAACTCAAAAATACAACAGCGAAGGCTTAGGAATGTACTATTACTCGGTCTACTCAAGAAAGTATGGGTCATGCAATGGTGGATTCTCACTCACGTTTTCAGTACTTGAGCGTGTGGGGGAGCTCAAGGTCAAACCCGATAAGTAAAACAATAAACGATAGGGAGTATGCAATATAAACTAATAAATGAAATATGAATATTTATATAAAAGTATGCGCAAAAATATTAAATGATCAAGTAATAATTATCAAACAGGGATATACATACATATCAAATCTAAGTTAATATCTTATTTTAGTTTATATTTGAACTAAATGGTGAAGAAATAGACTCATATCGTGAAAATACCTGTGCATACCCGGGACTCGGCCAAAATGCTGGCGCTAAACCAGCCGTGCCGCTAAACACTCAAGCAGATACCGATACTGAGTAGTCGGTCGTCCCATCAATAAGGACTAAACAAGAGATGATAACTCAGTTCCATCCAGGCGCCCCCGTGGATGGGGTGCTATTTTGGTTGCGCAACCTATTCTAAATTTTTTACGATACAATATTTGTCCACCCTTTATCTTTCCCATAACTCAAAATTTCAAGTTATATTACATGAAAATCAATCCGGAATACGATGAACCAATCATGTCAAGGTTAATACATATACATGTCTATTATCTAATCAATATCCGAGTACCAAGTAAGATATAATTCATGTTAAAATCAAGTTAACAGGCAAGTTAGGATCTATGACATTACTAAGACACGTGTATATACTAATAAGAGAAATCCGGTATATTTTCATATATTTTGTACAAGTAACTAGTATGTATATGTCAATGCAAGTATGATGGAGTTTAGAATGTTAGAATGAGTGTTATAGAAATAATCATGTATGTAAACCACACATATATACAAATATATATATAAACACGTATGTAAGTATTAGGATATAAAAATATCTATAATGATCATATATGTGAACCACATATATATAATTATATATATAAACATATATTAGGTAAGTGGGTACTAAGGTGTAAGGATGAAAATTAAATAGACTCAACACTATTATAACGATTATTTTAACAATATATGAATTTTTCAAATTCTAGCATAATTTCATGATATGGAAAATAGCAAATTTATTAAACCTTACTAATGTATATATTTTTCAAGTAAATATGAATTAACATAAAGGAATCATGACCTAACGTAATAGTTTGCATAAAAGAAATAATTTAATAAATTTAATGTAAAAACTTATATAAACCCTCTCTTTAAAACATGATAATGAATATATATATATATATATATATATATATATATATATATATACATATTTTCTAATGGCAAGTGGAAAATGATTTTTAAATCATTGTATTATACACGAAAAATTTATGTAGAAAACTTCAAATTTATATCCAATATGATGAACATTTATAAATGTAGCATTTTTATAATTTAAAAATAAAGTATATAGTTTAACTTTACAACTTGTAATTTAAGAATGAGAGATTATAAATAAAATAATAAATTTTGATACATAAATATAGAGTAAAGTGTAAAAATCATATTTTTATTTTTCTAGAATAATCATAGAGATTTTTGTATAGAGATTTTTGTATAGAGAAATTATCTTTCTAAGTTTTAGCTAATCAAGGTTCTAAGTTAACCATAAATATTTTGAGTTAAAAAATATATAAGAGTGGATGTAATTTTAATTGTCTTGATGGGTTAGGGAAGGTAAGTATATCTTAATGCTAAAGAACTTTTTTTCTTCTTCTTCTCTTCTCTTATTTTTCTTCTTGAGAGTTGGAGTAAAAAGAGGAAGAGAAAAATGAAAAATGGAGAGAGAACAAATGATGAGGAGAAGAAATGAAAAAGAAAGGGAGAAAAGAATATAATAGACAAAAGAGATATGGGGGTAAGATGATTGCTTGTTATGTTTGGCCAAACGATAAGCATGCTAAAGTTGGAGTATGGGGGATGTTAGGTTGACTTTTTAGTGATATTTTGCATTATATTAACCATATAAATATTTTTATAATGAGACAATATATGAGTGTATGGAAGAGAGGAAGAATGAAGGAGTTTTTGAGAAAAAAATGAGATAAAAATATTTCTCTCCCTCTCTTTTCAGTTTAGTCCAGCAATAGGAGGTTGGTTTGAGATCTATAATTTAGGAAAATGGGGTATGAGAGGTATGGGTGAATAAGACAAAATAGGTATATGACAAATGGTTAGTAATAATAGGTTTTTAGAGTTGTTTAAAACCACAAAATCTAATTAAACTAACCTAAATAAAGTCAAACATGATTTTTAAAAGTCAAAAGAAGAGAGATTAGTCAAAATAGGTAAAGGGCCCACCGGTGATTAAAATAATATTATTTTAAGTGACTATCTTGAAAGTTTTAAGAAAATCACCAAAAATATAGAAAAATGAGACGAACACAACACACTCACTCTGGAATTAATATGATATCAGGAATGCAAGTTATGATCGGAATTATGTTATTACAACATTTTAGCTAATTAAGCATGAACACTTCATGAAACCCTCTCTTTGAAATATGAATAAGAAGAATATACATATTATATACACGAAAATTTTGTTATGGCAAGTTGAACATGAAATTTATATAGGAGTCAAATTTTCATATTAAATATGAAGAATATATATGGAAAAATCACACCTTTATATTCAAACATGGTGAACATACACAAAAATAGCATCTTCATATTACAAAAATGAAACATATATTTAAACTTAACAACTTGTAGCTTAAGTATGGAGGATTTATGTAAACACAAATTAGAAACATGAATATAGAGTAAAATGTAAACATAGAGTAAAGTGTAAAAATTATTTTGTTTAGCATAAGCATAATATTTTGTAAAAGACATTATCTTTATTGATCACTCTAGCTACAAAGAACCATGGAAATAAAGTGCGGTTTTACTTATTTTGTGTTCTTGAGGTTGAGAGGATGAAAATGAGAGTGTTGATGTTGAACTTATGAAGGTTGAAGAAGTTTGGAAACATTATTTTTTTTTTCTCAAGAACTCCTAAAGAGAAGATGTGAAAGAGAAAACAATGAGAGAGTTTTTGAGAGGAAAATGACAGGGAAGTCTCTCTCCTTCTATTGCTTAAGTAAGGCAAATAACAAATGGAGGACAAAATCTACCATTTGGCAGAGATGGAGATATAGGAGATGGTTGAATAAGGACAAGATATATGTAAGACAAATGGTTGTATATAGGTTATTAGAATCGTTAAACCCACAAACCTGTAATTAAACCAACAAAATGAAGTAAAACTTGATCTAATAAGTCAAAGGAAGAGTGAGGCCAGCTAGGATTAGGTGTGGGCACGTGATGATTAAAAAATTATTATTTTAAGTGGCTATCTAGAAAATTCTAAGAAAAGCACAAAAAATTTAGAAAAAAGAGACGAGTGTAACGCACTCATCCTGAGAGTAATATGACATTTGGAATTTAAGTTATGATTAAAATCGACTTGTTGCAACATTCGGGGGAAGCTCCCATATTTTCCCTTTATTACGCCATTGATTTGAGGATGTGCACCAGTTGTGTACAATTGCATGAAAATTCACTTGTTTTTTTTTTTTTTTGTGTGTCTTTGAGGAGTAACAGAAGAGGACCTATTGATCCAATAAAAAAAATTGGGAGATTTTTTTTTTGAATCTGGTTATTAATTGATGGACAATTAGTTTTTTCTTTAAAACTTCTCATTCTTTTGATTCAGTTTCTAGTGCTATAGTTTATATCTCAAGCCATAATACATGAATATAGTGAATTAAACTTATTGCAAACAATGCGTATTCATAATATGATAATTTAATTACTTCACTTCAAAGTAGATATTGAGAAATGGTAGCTTGGACTTGTTTTAATTCCTGACCATTTTATTCTCTTCTTCCTCTACACAATATTGTTTATGGCAGAGAAAATTCGATATCAAGCATATAATATCAGAAATACCAAAAAAAAAAAAAAAAAAATTAGCAATATCCAATATCTGGAATAATATCGTAGGGTCTATATCATATCAGATGCCTCAAAAGTCAATACAAAACTTATGATACATTTCTGTATTGGTTGATGTTTGAAACCTTGCTCAGGGCTACATATCTAAAATAAAAGGTTGTATAAGCCATGCTAGAAAAATTGATTACTTTAATGTTTGAACTCTAGTCCAACTTCCGACATCTTGTTGTTTCAAAAATATGGCCAGGTGACTCTCCACCTATAAAGGATTATTGGGGAGGTCAGTTTGTGCCACTTTAAGCAGGAGGTGGAATGGGTTTCCATGTAGAAGATACCATATTGGTGCCAGAACCATTGTTTCAGTAATTCAAGAATGTGGTCATGTCTTTTGAGTTCAACTTGATTGGAGTGAAGTACCAAACTAGCTAAAGAAAATTCTTTTGATTAATCTGATTATGTTCCCACCTGAACTGATTTGACTTTTCTTGGAGTTTCCTTTTTAGTAAAACAAATTTTGACAAGACCTTGCAACACAGATTTTGGTTTGTTGTGTTCTTGCAGCTGCAGTGTACCAAACTAGCTCTATTTGCAATTCATTTACACTAAATAGTTGGAAAGTCCACAATGAATATCTCAGATGCAAACTGCTGGCTCCATCATTTATTAGCTTTTAAAAATACTTGAAACTCATTTTTGAAAAGTTTTTTTTTTTTTTTTTAATAATGTTTCCTGAGATGTACAGTTGTACACTTGGTGTTCTATCAGGCTCCATGATTTTTAACTCTTGTCATTGACTATACTTAATTCCCTTGCATCCAATACTTCTAAAATTGTCATTGACATTGATAAACTCTCATATTTTCTTATTGATCATTCTATTGAATGATTTTGTGCACTTCCTCAAATATCGCCAGTCATCTACTGTAGATGGCTGTATATAATTTCTCATACAAATTGCTCCTTTCTATTGTCTAGGAAGCTACTTAAACCTACTGGACATAACTATTGGTGCATTTGTCTGCCATTTCTTGATGTAAGATCTTGATAATTGTGCCTCGAGACAAGACTATCACGATCATTCTATTTTGCAGTACTTGCTTTAGGGAATTAAGCCAATGAGGGCTGGCTCATGGTTAAGGGGTGGGAGTCGGTTATGGGAGGTTCCAGATTCAAGACTGGGTTACAGCCTTCGCTAAAAATAAAAATAAGGGGAACTAAATTCCTACGTTTCTGATGTGAAGTGTCTTGTGTTATTTATGCAGATCTAATTGCTTAGAAGATGACTGAAGAAGACAAAGATCATCTTGTTCCATCAATAAACGTTGAACTGCCAAGTTTTACTGCCAGGTCTTTGTCATTGTCTGTAGGACCTAATGCATCCTATGAAAGCGTCGATGCTTCTATATCACGTACTAGGTCTCTGCATCGTCTAAGAACAACTGAATTTTCACAAATCAGTGATCCTTTATATGTACATCAAAAACCAAGAAATGTTCTCTGGCTTAAGCACAGAAAACATCAAAATAACTCATATACTGTCACACCAGCAAAAATCGGTCATGGTGACTCGTCCAATGCTCGCAGTGGTGAAAGAGGTAACCATTTGTTGAAATCTGGGCCTCTAGGATTATGCAATGATCCTGATTGCATTAGTTGCCCTGCCAAAACTAACCAGAAAGCGCAGGCTTCTCTCGGAAGAAAGGTAACATTCCTTTAACTTGAGTAAAATTTTTAGTTTTTCTATAAAAGTACCTAGTTTCTAAATTATATTTAATGTGAAATGAGTATTATTTACTATCAATCTTGGGGAAGACCAATGTTTTAACTTTTGTTAATATTGTGAAAATGCCTTACAGCAGAATACTGAAAATTATTATCTCATTTTATGGTTATTAATTAGTGAAGAATTTTCTATATTCTATATTGCCACAAATTTTCAAGTCAAATTTTATGGCCACTAATTACAGAATAATGCAGGCCTATAGCATTCTTTATGGCAATACTGATAGCTGGGCGAGGAACTTCCTTTCAACTGTGTCATCATTTTTTCCAGTCATGAATCCCCATGCCAAGGTTGTTCAGTGGTGGAACAAATTTTTTGTCATTTCCTGCCTGGTTGCAATTTTTATTGACCCACTATTTTTCTTCCCCCTATCAGTAAGGAAGGTACGCTTTTGTCTCCTCTTAAGTGCATTAAGTCTTGTTGTTCTAGTGCCTATCCATTTTATTCTGTTTCATGTGTGCATTCTAGTTGGTAAAATATCTTTCTCGTGATTTTATTTCTTCTAACTGAAGATGAACTGAAACATCAGATAGTTATATTACATGGCAGTTATCTTCTTCAGATACAGGTACTTGATGTATTAGATGTTTCAAGTTTACATTATGTAACGCCTCATTTTTCAGAGGGATACGGAAACGGAGTGCGTTACCGGCGGGCACGTGTAAGTCGACGTGCATGAGGCCTATAAGTATGTAAAAGCAGAAATGAATGGAACTAAATACTAGTTATCTATTAGAATCTTGGATGTTAGTCTACTGCCATGTAAAAGAGAAGATATACATGTCTAAGATAAGAAACAACAAGTACAATTCTGATACAAAAGTTAGAAATTAAGCCCTCAAAAGAGTGATACATACAAAATCTAAAAATACCAAAGATGGAGGCCTAGGAATTTACTATTGCTCGGCCTGCTCCAGAAAGTACGGGTCGTGCAATAGCAGATCCTCGCTCACATGTTCAGTATCTGAGCGTGTGGAGAAGTTTAGGGTTAAACTCGGCAAGTAAAACAATAAAAATAGGGAGCGTGTAATATAAACTAATAAGTGAAATATGAGTGTGGATATGAAAATATGCGCCGGTTTAGAAAACATTAAACAATCAATTAACAATATCAAGCAGGATATACATGCATATCAAGTCTAAGTTAATATCTTATTTTAGTTTATCTTTTGAATTAAATTGTCAAGAAATAGACTCGTATCGTGAAAGTATCCGTACATATCAGGTACTCGGCCAAAATACTGGCGCTGAACTAGTTGTGCCGCTAAGCACTCAAGCAGATACCGATACTGAGTAATCGATAGTCCCATCAATATTGATTAAACAAGAGATGATGGCTCAGTACCATCCGGGCGCCTCGCGGATGGGTCCCTATTTCGGTTGCGCAAACTATCCTAAAACTTTCACGATACAATATTTGTCCACTTTTTAGTTCTCTCATAACCCAATATTTCAAGTTATATTATATGGAAATCAATCCGGAATGTAATGAACCAATCATATCAAGATTTCTACATACACATGTCTAATAACAAACAAAATATGGTCCATATTAAAATCAAGTTAACAGGCAAGTCAGGATGCATGGTATTATCAAGACGCGTGTATGTACTAATAAGGAAAATTCGGCATATTTTCATATATCTTATACAAACAACTATTATATATATGTCAATTAAAGAATGATTGAGTATATAATGTTAGAATGAATGTTATGAAAATAATTATGTATGTAAACTACACATAAATACAAGTATACATATAAACAAGTTTGTAAGTGAATATTATGATGTAAAAATATCTAGGATGATCATGTATGTGAATATGGATATACAATTATGTTCGTAGCAGCGGAAGAAAAAAAAATCAACAACACGAATCTGATCATGGCAGTGTAACATAAAATCTAGCAGCATAGTTATAGAATTCTTACAGTGCGTTGTAGATCGAATCCTCAACTATGGTATCCACGTAGTCCTCGTCTACGAACTCTTTGACAGTTGAAATCTTCGAGAATTCGCTAGGAGAATTTCTTTATCGAAGAAACTAGAGAAATATATATAACCCTAGGTTATTTTTGGTCGTACCCATTTCCTTAGGCTATGCATTTCCTTGGTCGTACCCATTTCCTTAGGCTATGCATGCCTATTTTCGTGGGCTCCAAGCTGGAAGCCAAGCTTCCATATTATTTTCTTTGGGCCTTGCGTGAGCTACAAGGCATTAAGCCCTTGTCTTGCTCCAACGTTAATTTGAGCCTTGAAGCCCATTTAACTTCTTTATTGATCTAATCAATTTTTCAACCCAAAATTAGTTTTACTATATATAATTAAATCCAGGTCATAATACTATCTAATAGAATTATGATATTTCTCTATAGATTAAATATTCTTGATCAAATCAATATTTAATCTAACCAACTTCAATTCGTAAACTAAGACTACTTGTTGTGTGACCCATAGGCCCTCACATGTCAAGCGATTAGTCGAACTAATGGTCTTAGTCGAACCCTAGACAATAAACCAGACAATCGCAACATATGAGGTACGTTGCGAGGATACTGCAACTACCTGTAATGTGAAGCTCATAGTGGTACGATCCTTTCATTCGCGAATACTCGATTAAGTCTAGAACATGATGAAGTGTCTATTCAAACAACTTAATCATATTATCTCATTCTACTAATTGATCATGTTGTCACTTTTAGACACCATACCAAAAGTGACGTGCATTGGCCAATGACTAACGATCCAATTAGCTATGAGAAGACAAGTATTCTCTCCAAGTCTATTTGAGGAATGAATCCTATTCTTGGCTCAACTACCACGCACATGTATTTCGTGATGTTCCTAACACATGCCGTATCTACCCCGTTAGGAGTGCAAGCGTTGGTCATGGTCAAAGCCCATCACTCTGTACATGTCGTGCGTATTGACCTCAAGTCGGAGGACTATTACACTACTCCACAAACCGATATTTCCGTAGACACGTAAATAGAATACACCAAACGGTTTCTCGGTTGGGCTTGCCAATACTCTCCAAAGTATCTGTGCATCCATCATGAAATACCTAGTATCTCGCAGTTGTGAGAACCACTACATCCTCTAAGGATATGATGCAAATCGCACACCAATCGCATCATCGATATCCCATTCTCGATGATCATTGATTGCGGCTATTTTAAGAACTGTGTTCATAGTCCTTGAGATCTCACATTCTCGAGGACAACACTAGTTCATGGGAGCACTAATACGAATATATGCAAACAATCAAACAATGTATATCCAATAAGTGCAATGCCGAGTATTATAAATAATACGAAAGAACTGAATGTGATCAAGTACAATGTCCTTACTTGGATTGTCTCTAGGACATATATACTAACAATCTCCCACTTGGCCTAGAGCCAATCACCCATATGTCTAACACCCAGATTCTCAAAGTGCCTGGCATGCTTTTGAACACTAAGTGGTTTTGTGAAAGGGTCAGCTAGGTTATCCTCTGTGGGAATACGTTCCAATTCTATTTCCTTTCTCGCTATGATCTCTCGGATCAAGTGATAGCGCCTTTGTACATGCTTATTTCTGTTGTTGGATCTTAGTTCCTTTGCTTGTGCAACCGCACCAATGTTATCGCAATACATCTTTATTGGGAAACTGGCACTCGGAACTCCCTAGTTCTTTCAAGAACTCTAAAATCCAGATAGCCTCCTTTGCGGCTTCTGATGCAGCTATGTACTCTGCTTCGGTTGTTGAATCAGCAATCGTATCTTGCTTGGAACTATTCCAGCTCACCGTTCCGCCATTGAGCATAAAGGCATACCCCGATTGCGACTTAAAATCATCAAGGTCAGTCATGAAACTGGCATCAGTAAACCCAGTTACCACAAGTTCTGGCTGCCCACCATAGACTAAGAAACATTCCTTAGTTCGTCTAAGATACTTTAGAATGTTCTTAACAGCAGCCCAGTGAGGTTCACCTGGGTTCTTCTGGAATCTACCTGTGATGCTGATAGCGTATGCCACATCGGGTCTAGTGCAAGTCATGGCGTACATGATTGATCCAATCGCAGATGCGTATGGGATACCTTCCATGTACTCAATTTCTGCTGCTTCAGAAGGACAATCCTTCTTTGACAGCTTAATCCCTTGATTTGCCGGTAGAAAACCTCTTTTAGAGTCTTCCATTTTAAAACGCCTCAGCACCTTGTCTATGTACGTGGATTGTGATAGCCCCAACATCCTGCTAGATCTATCCCTGTAAATCTTTATGCCAAGAATGTAGCAGGCTTCACCCAAGTCCTTCATCATGAAGGTCTTGGACAGCCAATCCTTCACGGATTGCATTAGCGGGATACTGTTTCCCAAAATCAATATGTCATCAACATATATGATAATGAAAACAATCTTTTCTCCGCAATATTTCCGATAAACGCATGGATCTTCCGCATTCCTAACGAAGTCAAACGATTTGATAGCTTCGTCGAAACGGATATTCCAACTCCTAGAAGCTTGCTTTAATCCATAAATGGACCTTTGCAGCTTGCATACTAATTTTGGCTTTGATTTGGTTACAAAACCTTCTGGCTGTGTCATAAACACTTTCTCCTCGAGATTCCCGTTAAGGAAAGCCGTATGGCCCACCAATGATTAAAATAATACTATTTCAAGTGACTATCCAAATTTTTTTATGAAAATCACTAAAAATATAGGAAAATGAGACGAACATAACGCATCCACTCTGGAATTAATTTGACATCCGAAATGTAAGTTATGATTGAAATTGGGTTACACAATGTCTGATGTAACAACCTAATTTCATCATAACTTACATTCTTGATATCAGATTAATCCCAAAATGAATGTGTTGTGTTTGTCTCATTTTTCTATATTTTTGTGATTTTCTTGAAATTTTTAAGATAGTCACTTAAAATAATATTATTTTAATCACCGGTGGGTCCTACACATATTTTTACTAGTCTCTCTTCTTTTGACTTATAAAGATGAAGTTTGACTTTATTTTGGTTAGTTTAATTTAAAATTATAGTTTTAAACAACTTTAATAACCTATTATTATTAGTAATTTGTCCTATTCCTATTTTGTTTTTATTCACCCATATCTTTTTCACCATGCTTGTCCTTTGGCCAAGCATGACAAACCATCATATTACTCCAATATCTCTCTTTTGTTTATATCTTTTTCTTCCCTTCCTTTCATTTATTTTTTCTCCTTTATTTTTCATTCAGCTCTTTTATTATTTTTACTCCAACTCAAGAGAAGAAGAAAAAAGAAGAAGAATAAGAAAAGAGAAGAAGAAAGAAAGGAGAAGAAATTCTTTAAGCTCAAAATAGGCTTACCTTCCTTAACCCATCAAGGTAAGTAAAATCACATCCACTCTCATGTTTTTTCTAACTCGAATTGTTTATGGTTAACTTATAATCTTGATTTGTTAAAACTTAAAAAGATAATGTCTCTATACAAAAATCTCTATGATTATTCTAGAAAAATAAAAATATGATTTTTACACTTTACTCTATGTTTATATATCAAATTTATCATTTTATTTATAATCTTTCATTCTTAAATTATAAGTTGTAAAGTTAAATTATATGCTTAATTTTTAATTTTATTTTATAACTAAAATCTTTTATAGCCAATTTAGAATCTTGATTTGTTTAATTTTAGAAATGTGATATCTTTATACAAAATTCTCTATGATTATTTTAAATATAAAAATATGATTCTTACACTCTACTCTATGTTTATGTATTAAATTTATAATTTTATTTTGGTCTCCTATGCTTAAACTATAAGTTACAAACTTAAACTATATGTTTTATTTTGAAATTACAAAGAAACCACCTTTATAAATGTTCATCATATTGGATATAAATTTGAAGTTTCCTACATAATGCAATGATTTTAAACATTTTTCACTTGCCATTAGAAAATATGTATATATATATATATTTATTTATTCATTATCATGTTTTAAAGAGAGAGTTTTATATAAGTTTTATATTAAATTTACTAAAATACTTATTTTATGCATGCTATTATATTAGGTCATAATTCCTTTATACTAATTCATATTTACTTGAAACATATATACATTAGTAAGGTTTAATAAATTTGCTACTTTCCATACCATGAAATCATTCTAGAATTTGAAAAATTCATTTATTGTTAAAGCAATCGTTATAATAATGTTAAACCTATTTAATTTCTATTCTTACAATTTAGTACCCACATACCTAATACATGTTTATATGCATAATTGTATATATATGTGGTTTACATACATGATCATTATTTCCATAACACATTCTAGTATTGTATGACCATCATGCTTATCTTGACATATACATGCCAGTCACTTGTACAATTGCCTTGACATATACATACTAATTACTTATACAAGATACATGAAACTATACCAGATTTTCCTTGTTAGTACATACACATGTCTTGATAGTGTCATGGATCCTGACTTGCCTGTTAACTTGATTTTGATATGGACCACATCTTGCTTGTTACTAGATATGTATATGTATTAACCTTGACATGATTGGTTTATTATATTCCGGATTGATTTGCATGTAATATAACTTGAAATCTTGGGTTATGGGAGAATTAACGTGTGGACAAATATTGTATCGTGAAAGGTTTAGGATAGGTTGCGCAACCGAAATAGGGGCCCATCCGCGGGGGCACCCGGGTGGTACTGAGCCATCATCTCTTGTTTAGTCCATGTTGATGGGACGACCGAATACTCAGTATCGGTATCTGCTTGAGTGCTTAGCGACACGGCTGGTTCAGCGTCAACATCTTGGCCGGGTTCCGGGTATGCACGGGTATTTTCACGATACGAGTCTATTTCTTCACCATTTAGTTCAAAATATAAACTAAAATAAGATGTTAACTTAGACTTGATATGCATGTATATCTCTGCTTGATATTGTTACTTGATCATTTAATGTTTTTCACACATGCGCATACTTTCATATCCATACTCATATTTTACTTATTTGTTTATATTACACGCTCCCTACTTTTTATTGTTTTACTTGTCGGGTTTGACCCTGAATTTCTCCACACGCTCAGGTACTGAGCACGTGAGCGAGAATCCGCCATTGCATGACCCGTACTTTCTGGAGCATGCCTAGCAGCAGTAGATTCTTAGGCCTCCATTTTTTGTATTTTTGGGTTTGGTATGTATACCTCTTTTGAGGGCTTAGTTTTCAACTTCTGTATCAGTACTTAATTATTGTTTTCTGTAACGCCCCATTTTCCGGAGAGATACGAAAACGGAGTGCGTTACCGGCGGGCACGTGTAAGTCGACGTGCACGAGGCCTATAAATATGTAAAAGAAGAAATGAATGGAATTGAATACTAGTAATCAACCAGGATCTTGGAAATTAGTCTACTGCCATATAAAAGAGAAGATATACATGTCTAAGATAAGCAGCAACAAGTACAATACTGATACAAAAGTTAGAAATAAAGTTCCAAAGGAGTGATACATACCAAACCAAAAATACAAAAGCGGAGGCATATACATCTATTGCTGCTCGGTCTGCTCTAGAAAGTACGAATCATGCAGTGGCAGATCCTCGCTCACATCTTCAGTACCTGGGCGTGTGGGGGAGCTCAGGGTCAAACCCGGCAAGTAAAATAATAAGAAGTACGGAGCGTGTAATATAAATAAGTAGGTAAGATATGGGTGTGGATATGAAACTATGCGCATGTGTGGAAAATATTAAATGATCAAGTAATGATATCAAGAAAGAATGTACATGCTATCAAGTATGGAGACTAATGGTGAATAAATAGATTTGTATGGTAGAGAGCATGCAATATGTATTAACAAGTAAAATATGAATTGATGTAAAAAGCATATGCACATGCATGGTGAACTAATTGGTGAAGAAATAGATCTGTATCGTATGTGATCGATATCAAGTACGGAGACTAATACATATCAAGTCTAGGTTAATATCATATTTTATCTTATATTTGAACTAACTGGTGAAGAAATGACTCGTATCGTGAAAGTACCCGTGCATACCCGGGACCCGGCCAAGATGCTGGCGCTGAACCAGCCGTGCCGCTAAGCACTCAAGCAGATACCGATTACTGAGTAATCGGTCGTCCCATCAACATGGACTAAACAAGAGATGATGGCTCAGTACCATCCGGGCGCCCCCGCGGATGAGCCCCTATTTCGGTTGCGCAATCTATCCTAAACCTTTCACGATACAATATTTGTCCACCCTTTAGTTCTCCCATAACCCAAAATTTCAAGTTATATTACATGCAAATCAATCCGGAATATGATACTAATCATGTCAAGATTTATACATATACATATCTAGTAACAAGCAAGATATGGTCCATGTCAAAATCAAGGTAACAGGCAAGTTAGGATCCATGGCACCATCAAGACATGTGTATATACTAACAAGGAAAATCCGGAATATTTTCATGTATCTTGTACAAGTAATTAGTATGTATATGTCGAAGTAAATATGATGGAATGTCAAAATCAAGTTAACAGGCAAGTCAAGATTCATGGCACTATCAAAACGTGTATGTACTAATAAGGAAAGTCCGGCATAATTTTGTATATGTTGTACAAGTAACAAGTATGTATGTGTCAATGCAAGTATGATGGAGTATAGAATGTTAGAATGAATGTTATGAAAATGATCATGTATGTAAACTACACATAAATACAAGTATACATATAAATACGTATGTGAGTATTAAAATGTAAAGATACTTAGGATGATCATATATGTGAATCATGCATATACAATTATGCATATAAATACATATATAATTTCATGTATGTTGTACAAGTTACTAGTATGTATATGTTAAGGCAAGCATGATAGTCATAGAATACTAGAATGTGTTATGCAAATAATGATCATGTATGTAAACCACGCAATACAATCATGCATATAAACACATTATGCAAGTGGGTACTAAATTGTAAGGATAGAAATTAAATAGGCTTAACACTTTTATAACAATTAGTTTAACAACATATTGATTTTCTAAATTCTAGTATGATTTCATAGTATAGAAAGTAGCAAATTTGTTAAATCTTAGACATGTATATATATATATATGTATATATTTAAACATGGATTAGCATAGAAAGAATTATAACCTAACATAATATCTCGTATGAAAGAAATATTTTAACAATTTAATGTAGAAACTTATTTATTTGAAATCTTCTTTTTAAAACATGATTATGAATACATACATATATATATATATACACCTATGTTTTAATGGCAAGTGAAAAATGATTTAAAAATCATTGTATTATATATAAAGAACTTATATGAAAAATTCAAATGTATATCCAAACATGATGAATATTCATAAAGGTAGTATTTTTATAATTTAAAAGTAAAACATATAGTTTAACTTTACAACTTGTAGTTTAAGAATTAGAGATTATAAATAAAATGATAAATTCGATATATAAACATAGGGTAAAGTATAAAAAAATCATATTTTTATTTTTCTAGAATAATCATAGAGATTTTTGTATAGAGATATTATGTTTTTAAGTTTTAACAAATCAAGATTCTAAGTTAACCATAAATAATTAGAATTAAAAATAAAACAAGAGAGGGGATGTGATTTTACTTGCCTTGATTGGTTAGAGAAGGTAAGCCTATCTTGAGGCTGGGGAACTTCTTCTTCTTTTCTTTTTCTTCTCTTTTCTTATTCTTCTCTTTTCTTCTTCTCTTGAGTTGGAGTAAAAAAATAAAAAGGAGGTGAATAAAAAATGAAAGGGAGAAAACAAATGAAAGGGAAGAAAAAAATATAATAAATGAGGGATATGAGGGATTAGATGATGGTTGTCATGCTTGTCCAAAGGATAAGCATGGTAAAGTAAGGTATGAGTGAATAAAACAAAATAGGCATAGGACAAATGAATACTAATAATAGGTTATTTGATAGAATAACCTATTATCTATTTGATATCTTGTATCTATTTGATAGAAGGACAATTAAACTCGAAAACCTATAAAATTTTGCTCTAAAGAAGCTAAGAAGGTGGAGTCATGATCACGAAAAAATTTGAAAAAATAATGGGATTACTATTTTTTTACTGCCAGCTCATGTAACTTGCTTACCCGAGCTAGAATATATATATATATATATATATATATATATATATATATATATATATATATATATATATATATATATATATATATATATATATATATATATATATATATATATATATATATATATATAAAGCCATCAGCTCAGGTAAGTTACGTGAGCTGATAATCGTTAATTTTGTATCTGCTTGATGAAAGACCAAATCAAAACTAAAATCTAAGAAATTGGGTATGAGTGAATTCTAAAAGGTGGAGATCATAATCTAAAAGAATTTATTTTAAAAAAATATTTTAATCTAAAAGAATTTATTTTAAAAAAATATTAGAGATAGTGGAAACGGACTGCAGCTCAGGTATTTTACATGAGGAGACAATCCATTTCCATTTTTTTTTCTATATATATGTATGTATGTATATTGGATTACTGTAAGTGAATCTGTAGCTCAGGAAAACTTGAGTTAGCGGCAAAAATCTATTAATCCAATAATTTTTCTTCAATTTTTTTAAGAATTAGGATCTCTAGCTCTTTAACTTCTTTAATATCAAATTTCATGAATTTTGGAGTTCATTTACCCTTTTATCAAATAGATACAAAATGTTTTATTAATTAAAAACTGTTAATTTTGTATCAAATTTATGGAGGACCAAATCAAAACTAAAACCCAAGAAATTAGGTATGAATGAACCTTAAAGAATCGAGATCATAATGTAAACGAAAATTTTAAATTTTTTCTTATTGGAGATAGCGAACAACTCAAGTAACTTGTAACTTTCCTGAGTTGTCTGCTCATTTCAATTATTCTTATGTATGTATGTGTGTGTATACATATATATATATATATATATATATATATATATATATATATATATACATGCATGTTTTAAGCTACCTCTCACTATATAAATAATTTTGAAGATACCACTTTGCTGGCATGTACCATTTGAATCTCACCCGCAACATCCTCCTCCCCCACCCCCCCAACACATACACGCACACAGAACAAAACCATCCATTGTAGAATTTATTATTTTTCAAATAAAGCAATGGAAATAATATATCAAGACTACAATTTTAAATATATTGAAGCTTAGCAAATAATAATAAAATTAGAGCATAATATAAGATATATGTTCATATAAACCTATTTAAAGATGCTATTTGAATATTTTTTTTAACATCTTTAAAAACATATTGTAACGCCCCATTTCTCAGAGGGATACGGAAACAGAGTGCGTTACTGGCGGGCACGTGTAAGTCAACGTGCACGAGGCCTATAAATATATAAAAGTAGAAATGAATGGAATTAAATACTAGTTATTTATCAGGATCTTGGAAATTAGTCTACTACCATATAAAAAAGAAGATATACATGTCTAAAATAAGAAGCAATAAGTACAATACTGACACAAAAGTTGAAAATAAAGTCTCAAAAGAATGATACATGCCAAACTAAAAATACAAAAGCGGAGACCTAGAAATATACTGCTGCTCGGTCTGCTCCAGAAAGTACGGGTCGTGCAATGACAGATTCTCGTTCACATATTCAATATCTGAACATGTGGGGGAGCTCAGGGTCAAACTCGACAAGTAAAACAATAAGAAATAGGGAGTGTGTAATATAAACAAATATGTAAAATATGAGTGTGAATATGAAAGTATGCGTATGTGTAGAAAAATTAAATGATCAAGTAACAATATCAAGTAAGAATATACATGCATATCATGTCTAAATTAATATCATATTTTATTTTATCTTGAACTAATTGGTGAAGAAATAAACCCTTATCGTCGGGAGTGTGCAATATGCACTAAGAAGTAAAATATGAATTGATATAAAAAAATATGCACATGTATGGAAAACAGTAATGATTAAGTAAAAATATCAAGAAGAGATATACATGCATATCAAGTCTAACTTAATATCATATTTTATTTTATCTTTTGAACTGAATGGTGAAAAAATAGACTCGTATCGTAGGGAGTGTGCAATATGCACTAACAAGTAAAATATGAATTGATATAAAAAGAATATGCACATGTATAGAAAACAGTAATGATTAAGTAACAATATCAAGTAGGGATATACATGCATATCAAGTCTAACTTAATATCATATTTTATTTTATCTTTTGAACTGAATGGTAAAGAAATAGACTCGTATCGTGAAAGTACTCGTGCATACCAGGGACCCGGCCAAGATGCTGGTGCTGAACCAGCCGTGCCGCTAAACACTCAAGCAGATACCGATACTGAGTATTCGGTCGTTCCATCAATATGAACTAAATAAGAAATGATGGCTTAGTACCATCCGGGCGCCTCTGCGGATGAGCCCCTATTTCGGTTGCGCAACCTATCATAAATTTTTCACGATACAATATTTGTCCACCCTTTAGTTCTCTCATAACCCAAGATTTTAAGTTATATTACATGCAAATAAATCCGGAATATGATGAACCAATCATATTAAAGTTAATACATATACATGTCTAGTAACAAGTAAGATGTGGTCCATGTCAAAATTAAGTTAACAGGCAAGTCAGGATCCATGGCACTATCAAGACATATGTATGTACTAACAAAGAAAATCCGGCATATTTTTATGTATCTTGTACAAGTAATTAGTATGCATATGTCAAGGCAAGTATGATAGAGTGTCAAAATCAAGTTAACAGTAAGTCAGAATCTATGGCATTATCAAGATATGTGTATGTACTAATAGGAAAAATCTGGCATATTTTCATGTATCTTATATAAGCAACTAGTATATAATGTCAAAGTAAGTATGATGAAGTATAAAATGTTAGAATGAATGTTAAGAAAATGATCATGTATGTAAACCACACATGAATACAAATATACATATAAACACGTATGTGAGTATTAAGATGTAAAAATACCTATGATGATTATGTATGTGAATCATATATATACAATTATGCATATAAACTCATATTATGTAAGTGGGTACTAAATTGTAAAGATAGTAATTTAATAGGCTTAACACTTTTATAACGATTACTTTAACAACATATTGATTTTCTAAATTGTAGCATGATTTCATAGTATGGAAAATAATAAATTTATTAAATTTTAGATATGTATATATTTTTCAAATAAATATGGATTAGCATAGAAAGAATTATGATCTAACATAATATCTCGTATAAAAGAAATATTTTAACAATTTAATGTAGAAACTTATTTGAAACTTTCTCTTTAAAAACATGATTATGAATATATATATATATATATATATATATATATATATATATATATATATATATATACCTATGTTCTAATGGCAAGTGGAAAGTGATTTAAAATCATTGCATTATACATGAAAAATTTATGTAGAAAACTTCAAATTTAAATCCAATATGATGAACATTCATAAAGGTGATGTTTTTATAATTTAAAAATTAAGTATATAGTTTAACTTTACAACTTTTAGTTTAAGAATGAGAGATTATAAATAAAATGATAAATTCGATACATAAACATAGAGTAAAGTGTAAAAATCGTATTTTTATTTTTGTAGAATAATCATAGAGATTTTGTATAGAGATATTATCTTTTTAAGTTTTAACGAATCAAGATTCTAAGTTAACCATAAACAATTAGAGTTAGAAATAAAACATGAGAGTGGATATGATTTTACTTGTCTTGATGGGTAGGAAGATAAGCCTATTTTGAGGCTAAGAAACTTCTTCTCCTTTTCTTTTTCTTCTCTTTTCTTATTCTTCTTCTCTTTTCTTCTTCTTCTCTTGAGTTGGAGTAAAAAAAAATAAAAGGAAGAGAGGAAAGAAAAATAAAGGAGATAAAATAAATGAAAAGAAGTGAAGAAAAAGATATAGACAAAGAGATATGGGACAAGATGATGGCTTGTTATGTTGGCTAAAAAACAAACATGGTGAAGTTAAGGTATGGGTGAATAAAGACAAAATAGGTATATGACAAATGACTAGTAATAATAGGTTATTAGAGTTGTTTAGGGCTATAATTTCAAATTAAACTAATCCAAATAAAGTCAAATTTCATCTTTACAAGTCTAACGAAGAGAGACTAGTCAAAATATGTGTAGGGTCCACCGGTGATTAAAATAATATTATTTTAAGTGACTATCTAGAAAATTTCTAGAAAATCACCAAAAATATGAAAAAAATGAGACGAATATAACGCACTCACTCTGGATTAAATCTGATATCAAGAATTTAAGTTATGTTGAAATTAGGTTGTTACACATGTGCATGGATAGTTGAAGTCTCCATCATAGTTCAAGTTCCTTTCTTTAGTTAGTAAAACCTATATGTGAAATTTGCGTAATAGAACTTACATATAAAAATGTTTCAAAAGTCAAAGTAGGGCGTTAGGTGTATAGTTAACCAATCGCACTATGATCAAATTCATGCTTGAATTTTACACATAAATACTTAATGGTTACACTTGATACTTTACAAATATAATTTGGATCAAAATTTTAAATCTAATACAATTTCGCGTCTTATTCAAATATGAAATAACTGATCCAGACCTAATTATGTAGTATCTAGATATGTTCTTCTCAAAACTTCTTCGTAATTATTCTTTTAAAACACTTCTGTGTATAACTGATGTCCTTTATTTTGGTCATTGTTTTTATCTTTATCACGTGCTTTGAGCACTTGCCACTTAACTGATGTTAAAGAAGAAAATATAAGCCTTATACTTCATTTTGCATTGCCAAATCATAGACAAATGGATTTTGGAAACTATTTATCCTTGAAAATTATATATTTTATAATTTTTTTTCTTTTCAGAACTAGAGTATGATATATTTTCTATCTTCTCTGATACATTTTCATGTTGTGTGTATGTTTAACTGTATGTACTGGCATATCAGTTATACATTATAACAGTTATACAATATGCGATTAATATTCTGAAGTTACAGAAGACCCCATTGCTTACAACTTTATCCCATTTCTCAGTGCCTCTCCCTATTTGAATTGTTCTAAACTGGATTTTGTGAGCAAATCTGATACTTTACAGGAACAAAATTAGAGAGATAAGGGAAACTTACAATTTCAATCAATAAGTTTCTTACACCAAGGAAATCTGAGTTATTCCACCTCCTTTTATAAAACTTAAAATTCATTATAGGGATTTGGAAATTATTATCCATCTCCATTATAATCTTCATGTACTCTGCATTTGGGGTTTAAGTAAAATTTGCATGGTTTTTTTTTTTTTTTTTTTTTTGGCATTTTATGTAAGCAGGCAGGTCTGTAAACAAATCGGCTTCAGAAAGTGGGCAATGTGATACTCTTTCTGATAATTTAATAGATATAACAATCAGGATGTCCATATCCTTGATATAATCTTTTTAACATTAACATAGCCATGTTCATATTCGACTTCCATATTCATATCTGTATGAGGTCCGAGATGGAATTTCTTATCCATATTCACATTTTGATCAAGATATGGATCCAGACAGTGTCAGATATCTGTATCCATGATAGTGTTAGATATATCTGTATCTGGGCGCACCCTATCCACAGATGCAGTGAATACTCATTAAGATTGCATCAAATTGGAGTTAGTGTTTTTTGTTTTTCCCTTTTCCTACTTTTTGCTCTTTTAGGGACGTTGTTTCTTGTTACAGTATTATTTGGAAACAGCCACTAAAATGAGTTATTGCACCGAAATTCGGATTGATTTTATATTTTTTTAATTGTTTTTTGGTTCTTTCTTCTTGTGTGTCATGCTTATAAGGAAACTATACTTCTGTACATTTTCATTTTCTTCTAGTGGCTGGAAACCATGGTAGACATTTCTTCATATTTTTAATGTTCAATTATTGATGTTTAGGTTGCAATTTGTCATGATCTCTGTTCATTTTCTTCACCTATTTGCTATGTTTCAAAACAGGATAACAAGTGCATGGTCCTGAATTGGCCCCTGGCAGTTGCAATTGCAGCTATTAGAAGTGTCACAGATTTCATATACCTTCTGCACATGCTTCTTCAGGTGAGCTACAAAATGCTTAAATTTTGTAAGTCGTCTTTATTATATAATTCTCGTTAGAATGTTTAATCAAAATCAAGTGAACTATTTTTTTTTTTGCTAGTCAAAATCAAGTGAACTATTGCAGCAAATATCCAGTATTTTCTGAGTAACAGTTGAATTTTCTGTAGAAAATTGGAGTTCATCTGAAATAGTTGGAACCAGTAGTTTGTGTTAGTTATGTGTAGGGCTGCTCTATTACTGTAAGAATAATTTTTAAGTTGGATGGATCTACCGGTTATGAAACTACATTGTTAAATATGTCAAAACATGAAGGGGAACACTTAATAGAATAATAAACAATCACACTTTGAGCAATGGATCACAACGTAGAAACTAATGTGTTATTTACATTGTTCATTTTGGAAGCCTAACGAATATGCAAACCTGCAAAGTATCTAATTATTTTTATTACGCAAAAAATTTACATCAAGGTTGGGTAATTGATTCCAAATTTTGAATCTAAGTCCTGTGGGAAGTTTTGCGTCTAAGTTCTATGGGAAACACCTATATGATGCATGCCTGTGCATGTGTGGGCATTCTTGCTATTATGGATTAGTTGTATTTAACCTAATTGAGAGTGTAGCCTATTATTCGTTGCAGTTTAGAATGGCATTTATGGCTCTTGAATCAGAGGAGTGCATGGATGCACAAACGATGTTCTTGTTTTCATGCATCAGTTATATTCATCTTGACTAATTAACAAGCTTAATCTGCTGCAGTTCAGATTGGCATATGTTGCTCCTGAGTCTAGAGTGGTTGGTGCTGGGGATTTGGTTGATCAACCGAAGAAAATTGCTGATCATTATCTTCGTGGTTACTTTGCCCTTGATGCATTTGTTTTCTTACCACTTCCACAGGTGAGTTTTTCATATATATATTATGCTCTATTTGGAAAGGAAACAGTATTTATCTCCCTTTTTGTTGTTGTTTTATTTGTATTATGTAAATATCTTGTGACGATTTTTCTATATTTCTACAAGCTCTAGGAATGGTAACATGGGATAGCTGAGGTCCCACGAACTGACAAGTTTTGGCATTCTGCATTCTATTCCTCTCCTCCTTTTCATTTTCTATGCATTTGTTTCCTCTCTCTCTCGTTCTCTCCCACTGTTCATCTAATCCTTCTCTTTTCCATATCTTACCCTTAGCTTCCATACTGCAAGTAAGTGAGTAACTGCATAGCACTGTTGGTATCCCTGCTCATTTAGACATGTTGCATTAGCTTGCCTCTATCCCTTTCTTTTTGTTTATCATCATCCAATTGTTCAACTTAGGAAGTGTGGAAGAATAAAAGAATGAAATTGAAATTTCCTGCTGCTGCTCGAAGAATACCCTTGAACTAGATGTATGCACATTAGGAAAGCCCCCCACTGAGAACGGTAGCTGTATGCACGTCATGAAAGCTCCCTAATGAGAACAAAATGAAGTTTTTCTATGTGAAATGAGCAACCAAGAAATAAGCCTCAAAGAGTAGAGAAGAGAGTGTCAGTGTTTATGTACAGCATTGAACTCTGTGATGTATGAAGTTATGAACTACGTCACACCTCAAAATGGTGTTCCTTCAACACTGCCAGAAAGAGAAGCGATTTATATAGAGTGCTAGATATTCTTGCTAGGGGTGTGCACTATATGGTTTTAAGAGAAAGGCCAATGAATCTGGACAGAAAAACCTGAAATATTTCTGTTTAAGGTTGATTTGGTTATGACCGGAAGGAAGTGGATTATGATTCTATGGATATAGCTGAATTGGAAGTCTGTTCTATCTTTCTTTCCCCATGCTTTCATGTTTTTCCAGGAGATGTTTTTTCTGGTACTTCGCCACTTGTGTTATTCCTTCAGTTTCTTTTTATGCTTCAGTAATCCTTTTGTCTTGCCATTTTTTAGAAGAGTGTCAGTTTTTCTGCTGAAGTATTGTTCATTTGAAGTGAATCCCGACTCTTTTTCTACCAGTTTCTTGTATCATTCCTTTTCAAGTTAAAATTGGCTTCTTTTTGCTGCCATCCAAATCAAGAAGGCCCATATTACTTATGCATACAAATTGCGTTGGTGAGTCTCTGATAGTAGCTAGTGCTGGTTATTTGGTTGGATCATGGTTTTAGGTGCTTATTATCCTGAATAAGATTTTATTCCTTTGCCTTTTAGTAATAGCTTACTGGGAAGAATGTTGCAAAAATTCAAAATTGCAGCAACCGGCGGAATATAATAGTTAACCGAAAATAAAAATAAAAACAATGAACACACATATTTTAACGAGGTTCGGCTGTACCTACTCCTCGGGGACACGATCGAAAGCTTCCACTATATCAAAAGAGATGACAACCCTCTTCCTCTCAATTACAAGAGAAATCACAATGAAATCACACAGAATACAAGATCAAACCCTCTTAACACAATGATCTCTCTCTCCAGTGCTCTCTCTCCTGTGCTTTAGCCACCACTCTAATTAGGTTATCACAATCATAAGAAATATAATTAGGTTTTAAATCCCGTCCAAAAACGATTCTGGGTCGATTCGAACCGTCTGGACGGTTTGGACCCGCTAACCCATATGCGGCACGTGCGCGCTTAGGTGTGCATATGGGCGCGCATGTGTTCTCCCTCCGCGCACTTCTCCGGTGGCAATCAGGGCTCTAACAACAACAAAGAATAGCTCATCTACTCATTTGGATATGAGGGAAGCTACTAAACATTGAATTCTATAGTTCTTAGATTGTGAAGATACCAAACTAGGAATTTTTAGCAAAATTTTTAAACTTATTTGGGAACCAATGATTATAAAATTTGATATGATAGTCATACGAGATAGCTGCAAGTACACATGGTTTATGATTTCTGACATGTAACCTTTCTTGACTGTGAGCTGACATCACCAAGGTACTTTCCTGGCAATCTATTTCAAGTGTTTAAGTTAAAACCTCTATTGATTCATATTTTCAAGCATGTGATTCTTCTCCTGTCAAAATGTTATCCTAAGATTCTAATTCACGATGAATGATTAGAGCTCTTGTTCTTTATACTTTAAGAAAATACTATGAACTTGGCACTTATATGATTGAAATTATCAATAGGTTTCTTTGTCATGGTATCCTTTTATCTTTTAAACATATACACAACAGACATGAAGGAAAATTTTAATATTTTTTCCTCCATAGTTCTTATGGGTTTTTTTTCTATGTCGAGAGTGCAGGTCATGATAATGGTTGTCATACCATGTGTAGGAGCAACTGCAAACTTTGCTAAAAATTTTCTGCGTATCATAGTTCTTGTTCAATATGTCCCAAGAATAATTAGAGTTCTGCCAATGATTGCTGGCCAGTCTGCAAGTGGTTTCATTTTTGAGTCAGCATGGGCAAATTTTTTTATCAATCTTCTCATGTATGTGTTGGCTGGACATGTTGTGGGTTCATGTTGGTATCTCTTTGGGTTACAGGTTAGTACTTGCATACGAGCTTGTTCTGTCGTAACATTTATGTTTCCTGCAGTATTACTTTGTGTTGTGAAAATTATATAGACAGCAAATTTTGTAGGTTCTCTTGGCTAGTCATTTGCTACGTATTATAGGTACTTCTATTAACAAACCATCTTGATGTGCGTGTGAGTGCTTCTGATTAATTTTTGCAAACCTGCAGAAAAGGTGAACTCAATAAGTATTCACTCTTATCACATTAGAGTACCTGAATGACCATCTAAAACTAGTGCATGATAGATGTTTGTGCTTGATCACCTCTTGACTTCTACCAAATTGTTAGTAGCTTAAAATTTCACCCTGGTTAGCAAGACTTTTTAGAACAAACACAAAACTATAGGTGATCTGTAAAAATAGAGCAAGGCTTCCCAAACAAATTCCAGATTTGATTCTAGATCATTCTAATACAATTTGTTTAAGCATTGTCAAAAGTTAGTGTTCAGTAATTAGGTGACATGTTAAATGTAGGTTATTTGATGTTCGTGAAGGATCCAAAAAATCAAGCAAATTACTCAATAAATAAATTATTTTGTTCTGTTTTTTATTAGATAAAAATTGGCACAATTATTAAGGAGTGTCTAAACCAATGTTTACAATCTCAGAATTGTATCTGTATGGGCCGATGATCTATGGTATCAGAATCAACCATATTGGTAAATTCAGCAATTTCTGTATTTTATTATAGTTTCTATCATATTGGGTGCCTCAATATCCAATATGATATTGGATGTATGTATGGGTTTCAGCTGATATGTGAAATCTAGGTCTGAACTGCTTTGGCCGATTTTCGAATCCTGGAAAACCGAGGGTTATTGTTTTTAGAAATAATGAAATTATTGCAAGTGAAATGCGATTCATACAAATAAAATATGACAAAATCTAAGATAATTCAGCCCTTATGTTTCTTTTAATTATATAGACAACTATTTTTTTTCTCAGTAACAATTAATGATTCTGTAGAAGTCATGAACTTCTTGTTTCAGATTTATGCTCCAATATGAACCTCTGTGATTATGCTTGAATAGTCGCCCCTGATTTACATAGCGTGATTGATTCTCATATAAGTTGATTCTCTTGATTCTCATATAAGTTAATTCTCATATAAGTTCTCATCTTGTTCTCAGAACTTTAAGAGAACTATTTTCTTTTGGTTCTGGTTTATGAAGTTTAAAATATGAATCATTTTGTCATTGTCTTTTGTCATTCCTGCTTTTCTCCCATCCAGATTCTCCATCCCAAATGCCAGACCATCCACATGTAATCATCATTGTAGCCTTCTTCCATCAAAGTGGTTATGAAACTAGTTAAATTCATAAGGCTTTGCGGAAATTTTAATGAAGTACATGATCTTCCATTATTTTGATGCCAACCTTCTTGTCTGAAGCCAAAATCATGGACCTAGAAATCATGGACCAGATAGGTACTTGCCACCCAAAAGGTTGGTGAGTAGGACAACCTAGCCCATTTATTGCGTAGTTTAAGCTTATGTGTCATGGGCAACAAAGTTTTCCTTGATTGGGAATTTGTAACGCCCCATTTTCCGGAGGGATATGAAAACGGAGTGCGTTACTGGCGGGCACGTGTAAGTCGACGTGCACGAGACCTATAAATATGTAAAAGAAGAAATGAATGGAATTGAATACTAGTCATCAACTAGGATCTTGGAAGTTAGTCTACTGTTATATAAAAGAGAAAATATACATGTCTAAAATAAGCAGCAACAAGTACAATACTGATACAAAAGTTAGAAATAAAATCCCAAAGGGGTGATACATACCAAACCAAAAATACAAAAGCGGAGGCTTATAAATCTATTGCTGCTCGGTCTGCTCTAGAAAGTACGGATCATGCAGTGGCGGATCCTCGCTCACATCTTCAGTACCTGAGCATGTGGGGGAGCTCAGGGTCAAACCCGGCAAGTAAAATAATAAGAAGTACGGAGCGTGTAATATAAACAAATATGAAGATATGGGTGTGGATATGTAACTATGCGCATGCGTGAAAAATATTAAATGATCAAGTAATGATATCAAGAAAGAATGTACATGCTATCAAGTATGGAGACTAATAGTGAGTAACTAGACTTGTATGGTAGGGAGAATGCAATATGTACTAACAAGTAAAATATGAATTGATGTAAAAAGTATATGCACATGCATGGTGAAATAATTGGTGAAGAAATAGATCTGTATCGTATGTGATCGATATCAAGTACGGAGACTAATACATATCAAGTCTAGATTAATATCTTATTTTATTTAATGTTTGAACTAAGTGGTGAAGAAATGACTCGTATGTGATCGATATCAAGTAAGGAGACTAATACATATCAAGTCTAGGTTAATATCTTATTTTATTTATATTTGAACAAGTGGTGAAGAAATGACTCGTATCGTAAAAGTACCCGTGCATACCCGGGACCCGGCCAAGATGCTGGCGCTGAACCAGCCATGCCGCTAAGCACTCAAGCAGATACCGATTACTGAGTAATCGGTCGTCCTATCAACATGGACTAAATAAGAGATGATGGCTCAGTACCATCCGGGCGCCCCTGCAGATGGGCCCCTATTTCAGTTGCGCAACCCATCCTAAATCTTTCACGATACAATATTTTTCCACCCTTTAGTTCTCCCATAACCCAAGATTTCAGGTTATATTACATGCAAATCAATCCGGAATATGATAAACTAATCATGTCAAGATTAATACATATACATATCTAGTAACAAGAAAGATGTGGTCCATGTCAAAATCAAGTTAACAGGCAAGTTGGGATCCATGGCACCATCAAGACATGTGTATATACTAACAAGGAAAATTCGGAATATTTTCATGTATTTTGTACAAGTAATTAGTATGTATATGTCGAAGTATCAAAATCATGTTAACAGGCAAGTCAAAATCCATGGCACTATCAAGACGTGTATGTACTAATAAGAAAAGTCCGGCATAATTTCGTATATGTTGTACAAGTAACTAGTATGTATGTGTCAATGCAAGTATGATGGAGTATAGAATGTTAGAATGAATGTTATGAAAATGATCATGTATGTAAACTACACATAAATATAAGTATACATATAAATACGTATGTGGGTATTAAGATGTAAAGATACCTAAAATGATCATATATGTGAATCATGCATATACAATTATGCATATAAACACATATAATTTCATGTATGTTGTACAAGTTACTAGTATGTATATGTTAAGGAAAGCATGATAGTCATAGAATACTAGAATGTGTTATGCAAATAATGATCATGTATGTAAACCACATATATATATACAATTATGCATATAAATATGTATTAGGTGAGTGAGTACTAAATTGTAAGAATAGAAATTAAATAGGTTTAACACTATTATAACGATTGCTTTAACAATGAATGAATTTTCCAAATTCTAGAATGATTTCATGATATGGAAAGTAGCAAAATTTATTGAACCTTACTAATGTATATATGTTTCAAGTAAACATGAATTAGCATAAAGGAATTATGACATAATATAATAGCTTGCATAAAAGAAATATTTTAGTAAATTTAATGTAATACTTATATGAAACTCTCTCTTTAAAACATGATAATGAATAAATAAATAAATAAATATATATACATATTTCCATATGGCAAGTGGAAAATAATTTTTAAATCATTGCATTATGCAAGAAGAACTTATGTAGGAAACTTCAAATTTATATTCAATATGATGAACATTTATAAAGGTGGTTTCTTTGTAATTTCAAAATAAAACATATAGTTTAAGTTTGTAACTTATAGTTTAAGGATAGGAGATCTTAAATAAAATCATAAATTTAATACATAAACATAGAGTAGAGTGTAAGAATCATATAATACATAAACATAGAGTAGAGTGTAAGAATCATACTTTTTTTATATTTAAAATAATCATAGAGAATTTTGTATAAAGATATCATATTTCTAAAATTAAACAAATCAATATTCTAAATTAACCATAAACAATTGGAGTTAAAAAAAAAACATGAGAGTGGATGTGATTTTACTTGCCTTGATAGGTTAAGGAAGGTAATCTATCTTGAGACTAAAAAACTTCTCTTTTTATTCTTTTTCTCCTCTTTTCTTCTTCTTCTCTTTTCTTCTTCTTCTCTTGAGTTGGAGTAGAAAAAAATAAAAAGAAGAGATTAATGAAAATAAAGGAGAGAAAACAAATGAAAGGAGAGGAAGAAAAAGATATAAATAAAGGAGAGATATGGGGTAACATGATGGTTTGTCATTCTTGACCAAAGGACAAGTATGGTGAAGGAGGTATGTGTGAATAAAAACAAAATAGGAATAGGACAAATGACTAATAATAATAATAAGTTATTAAACTTATTTAAATTTTTAATTTTAAATTAAACTAATCTAAATAAAATCAAATTTCATCTTTACAAGTCAAAAGAAGGGAGACTAGTAAAAATATGTGTAGGACCCACCGGTGATTAAAATAATATTATTTTAAGTGATTATATTAAAAATTTCAAGAAAATCATAAAAATATAGAAAAATGAGATAAACACAACGTATTCACTTTGGGATTAATCTGATATTAAGAATGTAAGTTATGACGAAATTAGGTTGTTACATTCTACCCTCCTTACAAAAAATTTCGTCCTCGAAATTTAATTTTTTTAACTGATTGGAATTATAAGATATCAATCAATTGATATGAATGTGATTATTGAGAAAATAGTTCCAATCAAAATATAGTTGAAAACTAACTTGTCATACTATCTAAACTGGTGGGATAAATAATCAAAAATATATGATGGAAAAAATATCACGAGTCTCACTTATTAAAGTCCTTACGAATAACTGCAATAATTGCCTACAGATCAATTATTGCCATGCCAATAGATAGACTCATAACAACAAAAGCATATGATTTTAGTTGAAAATCAACTATGGAGTATCTCATAAATTCACTTGCTACAGTTCTAATGATTGACTGTAACTATTGCCGATAGAGAATAAATCTCTATAATTACCATGTCAACTTAATAGGACTCAAATAGCAGAAGTACAAGACTAGATACATAGAAAATCAAAAGATATATATGGTATGGATAAAAGAAGTAGGCAATATAGAAAATTAACTAATAATAGGACCAAGATAAGATTTCAGATCAAAGAAAATTTTGGATATGTTTATATATGGCAATAGTCCTAAAGACATCCTCAATTAACCTAGAGCTCTGATACCACTCTATAACGCCCTATTTTCCGGAGGGATATGAAAACGGAGTGCGTTACCGGTGGGCACGTGTAAGTCGACGTGCACGAGGCCTATAAATATGTAAAAGAAGAAATGAATGGAATTGAATTCTAGTCATCAATTAGGATCTTGGAAGTTAGTCTACTGCCATATAAAAGAGAAAATATACATGTCTAAGATAAGCAGCAACAAGTACAATACTGATACAAAAGTTAGAAATAAAATCCCAAAGGGGTGATACATACCAAACCAAAAATACAAAAGCGGAGGCCTATAAATCTATTGCTGCTCGGTCTGCTCTAGAAAGTACGGATTATGCAGTGGCGGATTCTCGCTCATATCTTCAGTACCTGAGCGTGTGGGGGAGCTCATGGTCAAACCCGGCAAGTAAAATAATAAGAAGTACGGAGCATGTAATATAAACAAATATGTAAGATATGTGTGTGGATATGTAATTATGCGCATGTGTGAAAAATATTAAATGATCAAGTAATGATATCAAGAAAGAATGTACATGCTATCAAGTATGGAGACTAATAGTGAGTAACTAGACTTGTATGGTACGGAGCATGCAATATGTACTAACAAGTAAAATATGAATTGATGTAAAAAGCATATGCACATGCATGGTGAACTAATTGGTGAAGAAATAGATCTGTATCGTATGTGATCGATATCAAGTACGGAGACTAATACATATCAAGTCTAGGTTAATATCTTATTTTATTTTATGTTTGAACTAAGTGGTGAAGAAATGACTCGTATGTGATCAATATCAAATACGGAGACTAATGCATATCAAGTCTAAATTAATATCATATTTTAGTTTATATTTTGAACTAAGTGGTGAAAAAATAGATCTGTATCGTATGTGATCGATATCAAGTACGGAGACTAATACATATCAAGTCTAGGTTAATATCTTATTTTATTTTATATTTGAACAAGTGGTGAAGAAATGACTCGTATCGTGGAAGTACCCGTGCATACCCGGAACCCGGCCAAGATGCTGGCGCTGAACCAGCCGTGCCGCTAAGCACTCAAGCAGATACTGATTACTGAGTAATCGGTCGTCCCATCAACATGGACTAAACAAGAGATGATGGCTCAGTACCATCCGGGCGCCCCCGCGGATGGGCCCCTACTTTGGTTGCGCAGCCTATCCTAAATCTTTCACGATACAATATTTGTCCACCCTTTAGTTCTCCCATAACCTAAGATTTCAGGTTATATTACATGCAAATCAATCCGGAATATGATAAACTAATCATGTCAAGATTAATACATAAACATGTCTAGTAACAAGCAAGATGTGGTCCATGTCAAAATCAAGTTAACAGGCAAGTTGGGATCCATGGCACCATCAAGACATGTGTATATACTAATAAGGAAAATCGGGAATATTTTCATGTATCTTGTACAAGTAATTAGTATGTATATGTCGAAGTATCAAAATCATGTTAATAGGCAAGTCAAGATCCATGGCACTATCAAGACGTGTATGTACTAATAAGGAAAGTCCGGCATAATTTCGTATATGTTGTACAAGTAACTAGTATGTATGTGTCAATGCAAGTATAATGGAGTATAGAATGTTAGAATGAATGTTATGAAAATGATCATGTATGTAAACTACACATAAATATAAGTATACATATAAATACGTATGTGAGTATTAAGATGTAAAGATACCTAGAATGATCATATATGTGAATCATGCATATAAACACATATATAATTTCATGTATGTTGTACAAGTTACTAGTATGTATATGTTAAGGCAAGCATGATAGTCATAGAATACTAGAATGTGTTATGCAAATAATGATCATGTATGTAAACCACATATATATATACAATTATGCATATAAATATGTATTAGGTGAGTGAGTACTAAATTGTAAGAATAGAAATTAAATAGGTTTAACACTATTATAACGATTGCTTTAACAATGAATGAATTTTCCAAATTCTAGAATGATTTCATGATATGGAAAGTAGCAAAATTTATTGAACCTTACTAATGTATATATGTTTCAAGTAAACATGAATTAGCATAAAGGAATTATGACATAATATAATAGCTTGCATAAAAGAAATATTTTAGTAAATTTAATATAATACTTATATGAAACTCTCTCTTTAAAACATGATAATGAATAAATAAATAAATAAATGTATATATATACATATTTTCTAATGGCAAGTGGAAAATGATTTTAAAATCATTTTTTTTTATACAAGAACTTATGTAGAAAACTTCAAATTTATATTCTATATGATGAACATTCATAAAGGTGGTTTCTTTGTAATTTTGAAATAAAACATATAGTTTAAGTTTGTAACTTATAGTTTAAGTATATGAGACCTTAAATAAAATCATAAATTTAATACATAAACATAGAGTAGAGTGTAAGAATCATATTTTTTTATATTTAAAATAATCATAGAGAATTTTGTATAAAGATATCACATTTCTAAAATTTAACAAATCAAGATTATAAATTGGCTATAAAATTTGATATAGCCAATTTAAGCAAAATTTGGCTATAAAATTTGGCTATAAAACTTATAGTTTAAGCATAGGAGACCTTAAATAAAATGATAAATTTGATATATAAACATAGAGTAAAGTGTAAAAATCATATTTTTATTTTTCTAAAATAATCATAGAGATTTTTTTTTGTATAGAGATATTATCTTTTTAAGTTTTAACAAATCAAGATTCTAAGTTAACCATAAACAATTGGAGTTAGAAAAAAAAAAATGAGAGTGGATGTGATTTTACTTGCCTTGATTGGTTAGAGAAGGTAAGCCTATCTTGATACTAGAGAACTTCTTCTTTTCTTTTTCTTCTCTTTTCTTATTCTTCTTCTCTTTTTCTTCTCTTTTCTTATTCTTCTTCTCTTTTCTTCTTCTCTTGAGTTGGAGTAAAAAAAAATAAAAAGGAGATGAATGAAAAATGGAGAGAAAACAAATGAAAGGGAAGAAAAAAATATAATAAAGGAGGGATATGGGGGATTAGATGATAGTTGTCATGCTTGTCCAAAGGACAAGTATGGTAAAGTAAGGTATGGGTGTGAATAAAACAAAATAGGTATAGCACAAATGAATACTAATAATAGATTATTAGAGTTGTTTAAGATTATAATTTAAAATTAAACTAACCCAAAAAAAGTCAAACTACTTCTTTACAAGTCAAAGAAGAAAGACTAGTAAAAATATGTGTAGAACACATCGGTGATTAAAATAATATTATTTTAAGTGACTATTTTAAAAATTTCAGGAAAATCACAAAAATATAGAAAAATGAGTCAAATACAACGCATTTATTTTGGGATTAATCTGATATCAAGATTGTAACTTATGATGAGATTAGGTTGTTACATCCTACCCTCCTTACAAAAAAAAAATTTCGTCCTCGAAATTTAATTTTTTTTTTTTTTTGAGAAACAAGAATAAATACAATAATAAGTTCATATATATGAATGTGCAGACAGGAATGGATATTAATATTATGAATAGATACCTGACGTGATCACTCAAACAAGTAGGGATACTTTTTCCGGACATCATCCTCCCGCTCCCAGGTAGATTCTCCTGGCGAGTGACTATCCCATGACACGAGAACGAGGGGAATCGTGCGGTTCTTCAGAATTCTCTCCTTTCTATCAATGATGGCAATTGGTTCCTTCTCAAAGGTCAAATCTATTCCCAATTCCACATCGGAAAGATCTACAACACGGTTCTCATCTCCAATGCATTTTCTCAATTGGGAAATATGAAATACATTGTGCACCGCATCCAACTCTGATGGCAAGTCAAGTCGATAAGCCAAGTTTCCAACTCTCTCGACAATAGCAAAAGGACCAATATATCTAGGATTGAGCTTCCCTCTTCTACCAAATCTAACAACTCTCTTCATTGGTGAAATTTTGAGGAATACTCTATCTCCAACTTCGAACTCCAATGGCCTTCTGTGATGATCTGCCCATTTCTTTTGCCTATCCTGTGCAACCCTCAAATGTTCCCTGATGACCTTTACTTGGTCTATCGTCTGAGCGACTATCTCTGGTCCTAATATGCTGCGCTCTCCAACATCGTCCCAACACAAGGGCGATCTGCACTTCCTGCCATACAAAGCTTGAAATGGAGCCATCTTGATACTCGCATGATAACTGTTGTTGTAGGAGAACTCTACCATATACAAATGATCCTCCCATGAACCTCCAAAATCTAGCACACAAGCTCTTAGCATGTCCTCTAAGGTCTGAATGGTCCGCTCAGATTGTCCATCTGTTTGAGAATGATATGCTGAAGAAAGATCTAAATGAGTCCCCAAACTCTTCATCAGACTGGTCCAATAGTGCGATCTGAACCTAGTATCACGATCTGAAACAATCCGCTCTGGAACTCCATACAGTCTCACTATCTCTTGCATGAATCTCTTTGCCAACTTTTCTGTCGACTGGCCCACCCTAAAAGGAATAAAATGGGCTGATTTCATCAAGCGGTCTACGATCACCCAAATTGCGTTATTACCCTTCGGACTTCTGGGAAGACCCGTCACAAAGTTCATGGCTATCTTCTCCCATTTCCACTCCGGAATAGGTAAGGGTTGAAGCAAACCTGCGGTCCTCTGATGCTCGGTCTTCACCTGCTGACAAATCAGACATTTTGATACATATTGAGCAATCTCCTTTTTCATTCCTGGCCACCAGAAGTGTTGCCTCAGATCTCTATACATCTTGGTACTACCTGGGTGAGTAGAATATGCTGATCTATGAGCTTCTGCTAACACCTCATCTCTAACCTCTCCTCTGGGCACACACAACCTACCATCGAGACGAAGTGAGCCATCTGTATGCACTGAGATGTCTGGTCTCTTGCCCGCTTCCATCTTGTTCCTAAGCCTTTTCAATCTCCCATCATTGTTCTGGGTTTCTTTGATCTTATCAATCAGTGTAGATTGAAATCGTAATTCCATGAGCTGTGCTGTCATTCCTGACAGTAGAACTTCTAATTCCACCCTCTCCATGTCTTTTAAGATTTCTTTCTGTTGAGTCAGATACATAGCCATCGGCTTCCTACTCAAGGCATCTGGCACTACGTTGGCTTTTCCCGGATGATAGCGGATGTCCAAGTCAAAATCTGCTACAAGTTCAAGCCATCTGCGCTGCCTCATGTTCAACTCTTTCTGAGTGAAGATATACTTAAGATTCTTGTGATCAGTATACACTTCTACCCTTTCGCCCAATAGATAATGCCTCCAAATCTTAAGGGCATGTATTACTGCCGCTAGCTCCAAATCACGTGTAGAATAGTTTCGCTCATGAGGCCTAAGCTGTCGGGAAGCATACTCGATCACTTGACCATTCTGCATAAGTACGCAACCCAACCCTTTGCTAGATGCATCGCAGTATATCCTCATACCGTCTGTGTCATTAGGAACTGCTAACACTGGTGCTGTAGTCAATTTGCACTTCAGCTCTTCGAATGCACTATCACACTCCGTGGTCCACTCGTACTTCTCCCCCTTCCACGTCAGTTTTGTTAGTGGCGCTGCTATTTTAGAGAAATCATGTACGAATCTCCTATAGTATCCAGCCAATCCAAGAAAACTGCGTATTTCTGAAGCAGATTTTGGAATCGGCCAATTAAGTACAGCCTCCACTTTCTTGGGATCTGCTGACACACCATCTCCAGATATTACATGGCCTAAGAAAGCGATCTTGTCCAACCAGAAGTCACACTTGCTCAGTTTGCCGAACAATTGTTGTTGCCTGAGAGTTTGTAAAACTATCCTCAAATGCTCTGCATGCTCTTCTCTACTCCGAGAGTAGACGAGAATGTCATCGATGAACACCACTACAAACTGATCCAAATATTGTGCGAACACCTGGTTCATCAAACTCATGAAGACTGCGGGAGCATTGGTCACACCAAATGGCATCACTAGATACTCAAAATGTCCATGCCGCACCCTAAATGCTGTTTTTGGAATGTCCTCCTTTCGAACTCGCACCTGATGAAAACCAGAACGAAGATCAATCCTAGAGAATACCTTAGCTCCGCCTAGTTGAGCAAACAAGTCCACAATTCTTGGCAAAGGGTATCTATTCTTAATGGTGACTGCATTCAAACCCCTATAGTCAACACATAACCTTTGGCTACCATCCTTCTTTCCTGTCAACAACACTGGAGCTCCCCACGGAGAAACACTAGGCCTGATAAATTCAAGCCTTAGTAGCTCATCAACCTGTCTCTTGACTTCTGCTAGCTCTTCTCGACTCATTCGGTATGGTGGTTTGAATACAGGCTCTGCACCAGGAAGAGTATCGATGGTGAATTCCACGACTCTGATTGGAGGCAACCCTGGCAACTCCTCGGGAAACACATCTAAATATTCTGATATTACTGGAATCATCCCCTCACCTATCTCTATGGCATCAAGAACTCCACCTCTCGGCGTCACCTTGAGCCCAGCTGGCTCCAAGGATTTACTTCCACTAAGAAATTCAAACTCGGTATGACCTGGAATTCGAAATATCACCTTCTTGCCACGACAATCAATCACTGCATAGAAAATACTCAACCAATCCATCCCTAGGATGGCATCATATCCACCATTATCTATCACCAAGAGATTAGCATAAAACTCTCGGCTACTAACTACCACGGGACACAATCGACACTCTCGGCTAGATATAACACTACCATTTCCCGTCTTAATATCCCACCCAACAGATAAATTAACAAAATCAATTGAGTTACGTAAAGCAAAATCCGATGATATGAAATAATGAGATGCACCTGAATCAAATAATACATGAGCTGGAGCACGGCCTACGAGAAGCGTACCTGCCACAACCCCTCCTGAAGTCTGAGTCTTCTCGGCCATCATCAATCGGACTTGTCTCTGTTTCTTGCCCTTCCCGGTCTGAGCTCTATTAAAAGCATGCTGTTGCGGCACCAATGGTCTCCTCTGAATTGGTTCCTGGGGCCTTTGGACTGGTGGTGCTGTCACTGTCTGCCTAGGTGCTGCTTGATACACGCCTCCTGATCGCTCGAATTCCTGACTGGTACTACCTGCTAACTGCTGTCTATTTGGACATGTGGATATCTTGTGGTCTGATGATCCACAAGCCAAACATAATTCCTGTGCCCTCCGACAATCCTTCTGCATATGTCCTGGTATGTGACAAAGCGGCACACTATCTGGCTTGGTGCAAGCCCCATTGGCCGCTTGGTTAGAGGAGCACCAACATATTGAGTTGAGGGTCCTACGATCTGGTGGAACTGTCTCTTCGGCGCTGCAACTTGAGGTCTCTTCTCTCTAGATACCTGCTCTTGTCGACAGGCTGCACTGTATACCTCAGAGTATGAACCGAAGACCTGCGATGCTAGATGCTCTCGGATGTCATAACGCAGTCCCTGCTGGAAGCGATAAGCTCTGTCCTCCTCGGTCTCAACCAACTTCGGAGCAAACCTGCTCAATCTGACGAACTCTGGTGCGTACTCATCAACTGTCTTATCTCCTTGCTGGAGAACCATAAACTGCCTCTCCATCTCACGTTGAGCCGATGGATGAAAGAAACGGTCATAGAAGGCCTCAACGAACTCCTCCCATGTTACAGGCCCTACATGCCTCTTCTCCTCTGCTAACCACCAAATCCGTGCAATATCCACCAACTGGATCTGCATAACATCAACACGACTCTCATTTGGAATCCTAGCAGCCTTCAAAAGATTTTCTATATTCACGATCCACTGCTCTGCTTCCAACGGGCCTCCTGTACCCGAAAATGTAGATGGTCGAAGCTGACGGAAATTTAATACTGTCCCGGATCTCTCTTGTCTATGGGGTCCTGTCATGTGCTCCAGCACTACTGCAGTTGTCTGTTGGGCCTGGGCAACTTTTATAACTAAATCTCTAAGCTCTGCAACTGGATCCTATTGAGTGACTCCTTGAGTACCGGCCCTAGCCGGACCAGCTCCGTGCAGACGTGCTCGAGCTGGACCAACTCTAGGAGGACGACAAGGTGGCATCTCGCTGAAATTTGAACAAGAATAGAAATGAGAAAGGAATATAGTAGATATTCAACTTACAAGGGAGTCAAGGGACATGTGTTGAATAAAAAAATACTGTTAGTAGACATGTTCTTTTGCGTATATATATACACACATATGGCAGTAGTCCTAAGGTCTTCATAAATCAACGTAGAGCTCTGATACCACTCTGTAACGCCCCATTTTCCGGAGAGATATGGAAACGGAGTGCGTTACCGGCGGGCACGTATAAGTCGACGTGCACGAGGCCTATAAGTGTGTAAAAGAAAAAAATGAATTGAACTGAATACTAGTCATCAAGCAGGATCTTAGAAGTTAGTCTACTGCCATATAAAAGAGAAGATATGCATGTCTAAAACAGAAAGCAATAATTAGGTACTGATACAGAAGTTGGGAATTCCAACTAAGCCTTCAAAAGAGATATACATACCAAACCCAAAAATACAAAAAGTGGAGGCCTAAGAATCTACTGCTGCTCTGCCTGCTCCAGAAAGTACGGGTCGTGCGATGACGGATCCTCGCTCACATGCTCAGTACCTGAGCGTGTGGAAAAATTTAGGGTCAAACCCGGCAAGTAAAACAATAAAAGCTAGGGAGTGTATAATATAAATAAATAAGTAAGATATGAGTATGGATATGAAAGTATGCGCATGTGTGAAAAACATTAAACGATCAAGTAACAATATCAAGCAGAGATATACATGCATATCAAGTCTAAGTTAACATTTCATTTTAATTTATATTTGAACTAACTGGTGAAGAAATAAACCTGTATCGTGAAAGTACCCGTGTACCCGTGCATACCCGGGACCCGGCCAAGATGCTGGCGCTGAACCAGCCGTGCCCCTAAGCACTCAAGCAGATACCGATTACTGAGTAATCGGTCGTCCCATCAACATGGACTAAACAAGGGATGATGGCTCAGTACCATCCGGGCGCCCCCGCGGATGGGCCCCTATTTCGGTTGTGCAACCTATCCTAAACCTTTCACGATACAATATTTGTCCACCCTTTAGTTCTCCCATAACCCAAGCTTTCAAGTTATATTACATGGAAATCAATCCGGAATATGATGAACCAATCATGTCAAGATTAATACATATACATGTCTAGTAACAAGCAAGATGTGGTCCATGTCAAAATCAAGTTAACAGGCAAGTCAGGATCTATGGCACTATCAAGACATGTGTATGTACTAACAAGGGAAATCCGGCATAGTTTCATGTATTTTGTACAAGTAATTAGTATGTATATGTCAAGGCAATTGTACAAGTGACTAGTATGTATATGTCAAGGCAAGCATGATAGTCATAGAAACTAGAATGTGTTATGGAAATAATTATCATGTATGTAAACCACACATATATAAAATTATGCATATAAACATGTATTAGATAAGTGGGTACTAAATTGTAAGAATAGAAAATAAATAGGCTTAACGCTATTATAACGATTGCTTTAACAATGAATGAATTTTCCAAATTTTAGAATGATTTCATGGTATGGAAAGTTGCAAATTTATTTAAACCTTACTAATGTATATATGTTTCAAGTAAACATGAATTAGCATAAAGAAATTATAACCTAATATAATAGCTTGCATAAAAGAAATATTTTAGTAAATTTAATGTAAAACTTATATGAAACTCTCTCTTTAAAACATGATAATGAATAAATAAATAAATAAATGTATATATATACATATTTTCTAATGGCAAGTGGAAAATGATTTTAAAATCATTTTTTTTTATACAAGAACTTATGTAGGAAACTTCAAATTTATATCCTATATGATGAACATTCATAAATGTGGTTTCTTTGTAATTTCGAAATAAAACATATAGTTTAAGTTTGTAACTTATAGTTTAAGTATATGAGACCTTAAATAAAATCATAAATTTAATACATAAACATAGAGTAGAGTGTAAGAATCATATTTTTTTATATTTAAAATAATCATAGAGAATTTTGTATAAAGATATCACATTTCTAAAATTTAACAAATCAAGATTCTAAATTGGCTATAAAATTTGATATAGCCAATTTAAGCAAAATTTGGCTATAAAATTTGGCTATAAAAATTATAGTTTAAGCATAGGAGACCTTAAATAAAATGATAAATTTGATATATAAATATAGAGTAAAGTATAAAAATCATATTTTTATTTTTCTAGAATAATCATAGAGATTTTTTTTGTATAGAGATATTATCTTTTTAAGTTTTAATAAATCAAGATTCTAAGTTAACCATAAACAATTGGAGTTAGAAAAAAAAACATGAGAGTGGATGTGATTTTACTTGCCTTGATTGGTTAGAGAAGGTAAGCCTATCTTGATGCTAGAGAACTTCTTCTTTTCTTTTTCTTCTCTTTTCTTATTCTTCTTCTCATTTTCTTCTCTTTTCTTATTCTTCTTCTCTTTTCTTCTTCTCTTGAGTTGGAGTAAAAAAAATAAAAAGGAGATGAATGAAAAATGGAGAGAAAACAAATGAAAGGGAAGAAAAAAAATATAATAAAGGAGGGATATGGGGGATTAGATGATAGTTGTCATGCTTGTCCAAAGGACAAACATGGTAAAGTAAGGTATGAGTGTGAATAAAACAAAATAGGTATAGGACAAATGAATACTATTAAAATATTATTAGAGTTGTTTAAGATTATAATTTCAAATTAAACTAACCAAAAAAAAGTCAAACTACTTCTTTACAAGTCAAAGAAGAAAGACTAGTAAAAATATGTGTAGAACCCATCGGTGATTAAAATAATATTATTTTAAGTGACTATTTTAAAAATTTCAAGAAAATCACAAAAATATAGAAAAATGAGTCAAACACAACGCATTTATTTTGGGATTAATCTGATATCAAGATTGTAACTTATGATGAGATTAGGTTGTTACACAAGTGGAAAATAATTTTTAAATCATTGCATTATACAAGAAGAACTTATGTAGGAAACTTCAAATTTATATCCAATATGATGAATATTCATAAAGGTGGTTTCTTTGTAATTTCAAAATAAAACATATAGTTTAAGTTTGTAACTTATAGTTTAAACATAGGAGACCTTAACTAAAATCATAAATTTAATACATAAACATAGAGTAGAGTGTAAGAATCATACTTTTTTTATATTTAAAATAATCATAGAGAATTTTGTATAAAGATATCACATTTCTAAAATTAAACAAATCAATATTCTAAATTAACCATAAACAATTGGAGTTAAAAAAAAAACATGAGAGTGGATGTGATTTTACTTGCCTTAATAGGTTAAGAAAGGTAAATCTATCTTGAGGCTAAATAACTTCTCTTTTTATTCTTCTTCTCCTCTTTTCTTCTTCTTCTCTTGAGTTGGAGTAGAAAAAAATAAAAGGAAGAGATTAATGAAAATAAAGGAGAGAAAACAAATGAAAGGAGGGGAAGAAAAATATATAAATAAAGGAGAGATATGGGGTAACATGATGGTTTGTCATTCTTGACCAAAGGACAAGTATGGTGAGGGAGGTATGGGTGAATAAAAACAAAATAGGAATAGAACAAATGACTAATAATAATAATAAGTTATTAAACTTATTTAAATTTTTAATTTTAAATTAAACTAATCTAAATAAAATCAAATTTCATCTTTACAAGTCAAAAGAAGGGAGACTAGTAAAAATATGTGTAGGACCCACCGGTGATTAAAATAATATTATTTTAAGTGATTTTATTAAAAATTTCAAGAAAATCACAAAAATATAGAAAAATGAGACAAACACAACGTATTCACTTTGGGATTAATCTGATATTAAGAATGTAAGTTATGACGAAATTAGGTTGTTACGGAATTAAGTTAGAAGGAAGATGATAATATATGTTACTGGAGATTTGAAGTTCATCTGTGACACATTAAACCAAATTGCCCAGTGAAAATAAATTGCAATCATTGCGTGCAAACTTGTAAATGGAAGATAACTTCAAAAGGTAAGAGATAAGGATGATAACCATTACTTGTATGTATTCATTTATGCTATTCATGCATGTGTTCTTGCTCTGTGTGGCTTGTATATGTTGTGTGCATGTGGCTGTGCATGTTGGTGCCTGATTATGTTCATGTACCTGTTGTGCTTGTATACATCAAGGTTTAAAATCTCGAAATTGGTATTTCGGTAACATCTGATGGTTTCTGGTGTTAGAAATCAACAAATATCTGTCTATTGGCAATATTGGATATATCGGTAAAATATCAACAATGTTGTCAATACCGATATTAATCTGTATATGATACCTCAAAATCTGATACAGTAAGTATCGGCCAATATTTACGACCTTGTTATGCATATATTTAAGTTGCAAAGTTAAAATTAATTGAATGAATTAGCCTACTGATTTACATCGGCAACTTATACAAAGTCTTTTTTCTTTTTCAGAGGGTGAATAAATGCCTGCAAGATGCTTGCTCTCGATCTCAAATTCAAAATTGTCATTCATTTATAGATTGTAATGTTGCTACGAGTTTTGTTGGGCAGCGAGCTTGGCAAGAGTGGATACAAGATTTCAATTCTCGTGGTTGCTTTTTGATTAATGGTGATTTCCAATATGGAATTTATCAACAAGTCGTTGACTTAACCACAAAAAACAGTATCGTGACAAAATATATATATTCATTGTTTTGGGGCTTCCAGGTACTTATGTTATTTTCTTTCATTAAAATGATATTAAATTATTATAATTTATATGGTTCGTATGTGTAAATTTTTTTCTTTTGAAAGTGTATGTTTAGGCTTTTTGATGTTCATGTTCCTCTGAGTAAGTTGCTTTCCTAGTTGTTATTTTCCTGCTCTTTTTTCAGTAAGTATTTTTTAATTACATTCAATAGAATAGAAAACTACATGGATTCTACTCTGTGATAGAGAAATTTCTTGCATCTTGCTATATACTTTTGATAAATTATGTAATGATGGTTTCCGCATAGATCTTTTTGGCTATTCCAATAAATAAATCTTTGTCGCACATGCAAAGATTCTTACTGTCTTTTGAGAATCACAACAAAAATATACCATCATATCGTTCAATAATTTAAAGGTCTAGCTCATCCTTACCTAATTAGTGATAAATTCTAATCAATGAAAGCTTGCCATTCTCTCAATGGACATTCAAGTTGTCAATTTTTTTTTGTCAAGAAGGGTAAAGACATTGGGCATTATATTCTAATTCATTATATTTTAGACTTTTTATGTATAAATTCTGCGGATGGAAGATAGAAGTAGTTGATGACTGGTCATTCTGCAATCCAGTGCAATTTAGATTTTGCTTCCAATCTATCACACAGTGCAATTAGGTGTTTTTCTCCAAATTTGGAGTTTCTTATCTTATTATATCGGGTTTCCTCCCCCCATTATTCACTAGCATGTAAGCGTATAGCTATAGTTATAGGTCCAGTTGGATTAGATACGGTTTTGCAACTTACCATATCCGTTTCCACTTTCGAATCATGGATATGTTTATGATTTGTTTAGGAAAATTCATACTATCTACTTAAATTGGAAATGGATATGGATTGAATATAGGAAAAGTGGATATAGATAAAGATTTGATATGAGAAAAATGAATATAGATGTCCGTAGCAATAGACTGTCGAGTATGATAAATCAAGGCAATATCTTTATGCATATTTTATTGTGAAAAATTGAGATAAAGTTATTAAAGTTTTCTATAAATAAATGACCAATTCTAAGGGTATATTTGAATTCTTAATTTAAATAATCAATTTTAGGTTGCACATTTGATTCTTAACGTAAATTATTTACTTGTCTATGACTTCCAAATGGTTAGGTCTCAAAACTTTTTTTCCCTGTCGTAGGGACCAAAATAATTATTCATGACTACCAAAAATAATTATCTTTTAGGTGATGTAACAACCTAATTTCAACATAATTTACAGTCTTGATATCATATTAACTCCAGAGTGAGTGCGTTATATTCCTCTCATTTTTTTATATTTTTGGTGATTTTCTTAAAATTTTCCAGATAGTCACTAAAATAATATTATTTTAATCACCGGTGGGCCCTACACATATTTTTACTAGTCTTCCTTCTTTTGACTTGTAAAGATAAAGTTTGATTTTATTTGGATTAGTTTAATTTAAAATTATATCTTTAAATAAGTTTAATAACCTATTATTATTAGTCATTTGTCCTATTCCTATTTTGTTTTTATTCACCCGTACTTCTTTCACCATACTTGTCCTTTGGTCAAGAATGACAAACTATCATGTTACCCCATATCTCTCCTTTATTTATATCTTTTTCTTCCCCTCCTTTCATTTGTTTGCTCTCCTCTATTTTTCATTCATCTCTTCCTTTTATTTTTTTCTACTCCAACTCAAGAGAAGAAGAAGAAAAGAGAAGAAGAAGAAAAGAGGAGAAAAAGAATAAAAAGAGAAGTTCTTTAGCCTCAACATAGGCTTACCTTCCTTAACCTATGAAGGCAAGTAAAATCACATCCCCTCTCATGTTTTATTTCTAATTCTAATTATTTATGGTTAACTTAGAATCTTGATTTGTTAAAACTTAAAAAACATAATATCTCTATACAAAAATCTCTATGATTATTCTAGAAAAATAAAAATATGATTTTTTATACTTTACCCTATGTTTATATATCGAATTTATCATTTTATTTATAATCTCTCATTCTTAAACTACAAGTTGTAAAGTTAAACTATATGCTTTATTTTTTAAATTATAAAAATACTACCTTTATGAATATTCATCATGCTTGGATATACATTTGAATTTTCCTTATAAGTTCTTTATATATAATGCAATGATTTTTGAATCATTTTTCACTTGCCATTAGAACACAGGTGTGTGTGTGTGTGTGTATATATATATATATATGTATGTATTCATAATCATGTTTTAAAAAGAAGATTTCAAATAAATAAGTTTCTATATTAAATTGTTAAAATATTTCTTTCATACGAGATATTATGTTAGGTCATAATTTCTTTCTATGCTAATCCATGTTTAAATATATATATATATATATATATATATATATATACATGTCTAAGATTTAACAAATTTGCTATTTTCCATACTATGAAATCATACTAGAATTTAGAAAATCAATATGTTGTTAAACTAATTGTTATAAAAGTGTTAAGTTTATTTAATTCATATCCTTACAAATTTAGTACCCACTTGCCTAATGTGTTTATATGCATAATTGTATTGCGTGGTTTACATACATGATCATTATTTGCATAACACATTTTAATATTCTATGACTATAATGCTTGCCTTAACATATACATACTAGTAACTTGTACAACATACATGAAATTATATATGTGTTTATATGCATAATTGTATATGTATGATTCACATATATGATCATCCTAGGTATCTTAACATCTTAATACTCACATACGTATTTATATGTATACTTGTATTTATGTGTAGTTTACATACATGATCATTTTCATAACATTCATTTTAACATTCTATACTCCATCATACTTGCATTGACACATACATACTAGTTACTTGTACAACATATACGAAATTATGCCGGATTTTTCTTATTAGTACATACACGTCTTGATAGTGCCATGGATCTTGACTTGCCTGTTAACTTGATTTTGACATTTCATCATATTTATAGGCTAACTTCCAAGATCCTAGTTGATGACTAGTATTCAATTTCATTAATTTCTTTTTTTACATATTTATAGGCCTCGTGCACGTCGACTTACACGTGCCCGCCGGTAACGCACTCTGTTTTCATATCCCTCCGGAAAATGGGACGTTACAGGTGATCGGAGTATAAAATTAATTGGTAGAGATCGTGAATTTGGAGGCTTATATCACTGGGATGGAACATCTAGTTCAGTGTTATTTTTTGGTGCTTTGCCCCTATCGATGTTCATAGTTGATTGGGTTATCTTTCTCTTCAAAGTTTGAAGTTATTAATTCCTGCATTGAGTAATGTGTCAAGTTTAGAATGTTAGTCATGTCAATTTTAGAAAATACTATTGTGTGCCTTATCCGATAAGAGTCAATAAACGAGCTAATGGACCCTTTGATCTTGTTCATTCGATGTATGGGACATTTGCCCTTGTAATCAAAACTTGGTTTTAGATTTTTATTTTGCCTTCATTGATGAATTATCTCGTGTGACATGGCTTTAGTTATTGAAAAATAGATCTGTGATGTTCTTTGTTTTCAAAAACTTTTATGCTGAGATTACGATTTGGAGTTTCTCTTTGTGCTTTACGTATTGAGAATGCAATGAGTTACTTTAGTTTTGATTATTTAGTTTATGAAGCGGTTTGTTTTTCATCAATCTTTTGCACGTATACACCACAACAAAGTCATGTAGCTGAGAGTAAGAGCAGACATTTGCTAACGTTGCATGCTTTGATATTCATAGAAATGTTCCCAAGTGTTTTTGGGTTGATACTACTCTTAATTTAGTGTTTCTGATAAACATGATTTCCTATTCTATTCTTAATTTATTCTTAATATCCATTTACCCTGTTGTTTCCTTTCTCACCATATTTTTGATTGTGTGCTTTGTTCATGATAATTGGTCCACTGCTTTTAAATTAGATATTGAGCATTAAAGTGTACCTTTCTTGGTTACTCTTGTACTCAGCACCTCCTTATTTATGCATATATGGCTAACTTTGAGTTACAATCTTACCTTGATAAAGAGTCTCCATTTCCAGTGAGGATTCTCAATCTATTTCCATTGATGAGTTCTCTTTTCTTTCCACATAATGTATTAAATGCATATTTGAGGACTTCCCAATTTACAGATGCATAAATGCCACTGATACAAGATAAACCATTGCAAATGTGTATAAGATGACCCAAGATTCTTGCTACCCTAGTGCCAATGCCTCGTGATTATCCCACTCCTACTGATTATGAGTCATCTAATTATTTTGATGAGTCTAATGAGCAACCTAATGTTGATATCCCAATCGCCCTTCAAAAAGGTACTCGTAGTTGTACAAATCATTCTTTGTTAAGTTTGTTTCCTTTGCTCATCTTTTTTCATTATATGTTTATCTCTTTCATTAATTCTCATCCTGTTCTAAATCTCGTTCAGAAGCTCTATCACATTCAGGTTAGCCAACAACGATGAAAGAGGAAATGCTGACATTGGAGCACAATGTCACATGGGATCTTGTATTTGGTCCTCAAGGAGAGAGGCTGGGTTATAGATGTGTGTAAATGGTCTTTTAGTCCAGATGAAACCCTTACTAGATAGAAGAATCATATGGTGGCCAAAGGATATTTCAGAAATATGGAGTTGATTACCATATATTTTCTCTTTTGTGGCAAAAATGTATTTTATATGACTTCTCATATCCTTGGCAGCTACTTACGTTGGTTGTTACATCAACTTGAAATCAAGAATGTTTTCCTGTATCGCATTCTTGAGAAGGAATTTTACATTGAGCAACTGCCTGAATTTGTTGCTCAGCAGGTCAGGAAGGTGAGTACCGTGAGTTAGTTCGAAATAGCATTCTACGGATTGAAGCAGTATCTTAGAATTTGGTTTAAGAGCAGGTCAGGAAGGTGAGTTAGTTTGAAAGAGCATTCTACGGATTGAAGCAGTATCCTAGAATTTGGTTTAAGAGGTTTGCTACGGTTATTAAGGAATTTGTATTGAGTTGTGCTCAGGACCACTATGTTATTTTATCTGCATAAGGAAAAGTGTATTTTATTAGTGGTTTCAGACAAAAGATCATGGACCATTGTGCTTCTTTTTCGGCGGAGGCCAGGTCGAAGAAATGAAGTGTTTTATCGTAGCAAAAATATGTACGGATATACTTTTAGAGACTGGCTTGTGAGGCTGTCGAATAGCAACGTCTCCAATGGATCTTACTACAAGTTGCTATTAAATCAGAGGAAGCCGTTGGATTACTCGTGATGTTATTATAGAGGGCATGTAGGGGAATTGAACTACCTCATTATGAGGTGACCTGATATTGCATTTTCAGTGAGTGTAGTGAGTCAACTCATATATGCTCCGTGAACTTGTCATTGTGATAGTTTTTATATATTTTGTTATTTGAAGAGTTCCAGGAAGAGAACTTTATATGGTCTGTTTTCTGAATGCAGACTAGGTCGGTTCACCTATTAATAGAAGATCTATTACAGATTATTGTGTGTTTCTTTTGGGTAATCTTATGGTATGGAAGAGTAAGGAACAAAGTGTAGTATCTCAATTTAGTACAGAATCAGAATTTTGAGCTATGGCAACCTAGGATCAAAAATCTCATGAGTGAGCTTCATTCATGCGATTGTACTGTGACAATAAGGCAGCTAATAGAGAACCCTGTCTTGATGAGCGCATCAATTCTATTGAGGTGAAGAGAAGGTGGAAGTTAAGACTGGAAACTCCACATGTACTTCCATTAACCAGCTTGTATAGCTGATGACATAACCTATTGAAAATAGAGAATTTCTTAATTTTGTGTCATTTTGGGCATGTATGATATATATGCTCTAGTTTAGTGGAGAGTCTTAGAATAAATATTTATATTGTAAGGGGGTTTATATAACATTGCTGATAACATATATGCAATAATAGGTAGAGAGATTTTTTTCTCTCTAGCCTTTTCTTCTTCACAAATAATAAGAATAATCATAAATTAAATGGTAAAAGAATTTAGAAAAAATCTTGTGTATGTTTTGTTGCACTCCATGTTGCCTTGCAACCTAGATCATTTCAAAAGTTTCTAGCTTGTAGCAGAAAAAAGGATGTATAACGTCATTAAAGCAATATGAGATTTCACTCAACATTATTGCCTCAGCTATTTTCTGTTATGTTTGTCATCATGTACAGATAACTTGCAAACGAGTTCAATCAATTCCATGCGTTTAAAAACATGTTTGTAGAATTTCATAGATCTACCTTAGCCACAATGCTCATCAACCTTAATTCACTCTTGCTACTTTGTGCATGCTACACATTGGTTAGCTGACTTGTATACTTCAAATATTCACTCTTTGACTATGAATTACAGTTCAAAATTCCACTTTTTAATACCCAATAATTAATTTTAGTTCTATGTTTACAAGAAATGTTTCATCAACCACATGTTGTGATGGATCATTGATAAGTCTACATTGATGTGCTACGAGTGCTTGGTGACATAGTAATATATCAAAGGAAGAAAACTGACTTGTGCAGACACAAGATTACAAATATCAATCACGAAAAGTTCCATAAAAGTAACGAACTTATATATGCTTGTAAGTTTGATTTTGATTTCATCAATTCTAATATTAGCATAACTTTACTAAACAGAGAAAGGGCTATTGGATTTCCTTGGCAGAGGTATTTTAGAAATTTGTAAAATATAATGCCCAACGGATACTTGTTCTTAACATAGTCATCATCGCCCTAGGAATCTAACTTAAAGTTGGATTTAAGTTAGTATTCTAAAAATCAATGGTTAGAAAATGGAGGAGATGAAACTTAGGCTAGGGAATAGGGTTTATGAGGAAGAGAGCACCCAAGAGGAGGAAGTATAGAGGGAAGAAGAGATAGCATGTCATTTAGGACTTGAGACTCAAGATTGAGACATGAAAGTAGTGGCTCGTTTTTTTAGGCTGCCTTCAATCCCATTTCAAATTGTTTCTGGATTTGGAAGCGACTGAAATTATAAAAAAGAAATTAGATGGTTAGATTTTTTTCATAACAGAATTAGCGGTCAAGATGCTTTCCGGACGAACCCAATAAAAAGAGACCTAAAGCACTGAAGTTGCTTTTTAGTATAGTATATAAGTTATATTTAGTGTATGTGGGAGGACCTATACTCATATTTGAGTTCTCAAAAATATCAAATGTATCATATTGGGGATATTGGTACCTATATATAGGCTCTACATCACATCTGACGCCTCATAATATGATACAATACTTTTATATGAATCATCAGATGATATTTGAAACATTTGGTATAGATGATGATTTTCTCTTTTTTCATATTTTATATGGTATATGTTTAGAAATCAAGCTGGATCTTTATAGAGACTTGAAGAAGAACAATGATGGAATAAGTTTTAAGAGGTATAAGCTAGCCGAGAATGAGGCTAAGAAAATTGTTCGGATATAAAAATTAAATTATATAAATAAGTGTATGAGAAGTTGGATAATCAAGAGTAAGAAAAAGATATATATAGAATTGCTCAAATGAGAGAGAGAATTAGAGACTTATGTACTGTAAAGTGTGTTAAAGATGAGAATTAAAAGGTTCTAGTTCAATACAAAGAGATTAAAGAAAGATAGAAAGATTATTTTGATAGATTATATAATGGTATTTTTACTCAAGATTTGGGAGACCTTATTATTCAGTGTGAGGATATGAATCGTAGTTTTATACGTAGAGTTAAAGAATGTGAAGCAAAAGAGATTTTGAAGAGGATGAAATTAAGAAAACTTGTTAGTTTAGCTGAGATTCCTATTAAGATATGCAGATAGTTAGGAGAGATGGCTGTGAGATGGCTGATAGATCTCTTTAATAAGATTTGACAAACTAAGTAAATACCAAATAAATGGAGGAAGAGTCTCTTAGTATCTCTGTATAAGAATGAGGACGATATTCAGTATTATTCTAACTTTAGTGGAATAAAACTAATGTGTCACACTATGAAATTTTAGAAAAGGGTAATTGAATATAGATTAAGGTAGACTGTTAAAATATAGAGAACTAGTTTGGATTCATGTCAGAGCGATCAATGACAAAAACTATTCATTTATTACTTGGGATGAAAATCGCTTACAATGGTTTGGTCATGTACAATATAGACCTACAAATGCACCAGCTCGACGAGGAGAGTTTATCAACGTAGTACAAGTTAAAAGAGCGAAGGGAAAACTAAAGAAAATATAGATGGAGATGATGCGAAAAGATATGGATTCTAGAGGTTTAAATAAGAACATATTACTTGATAGGAATGAATGAAGAAGAATGATCAATATGATCGATCCAGCATGATTCTCTTTTGGTTCGTGTAGCCTACCCCAAGTACTTGGGATAAAAGACTTAGTTGTTGTTGTTGTTGTTGTTGTATATGGTATATGTTTAGAAGATTCTTATTGATATTTAAAGTTCATCTATACATATATTTGATTATTTCTTATGATAATGCTAAAAAGGTAAGTTTCCCACATACATAGCATACACATGTCAATTCTTAAAATTTAATCCAGACCATTTCAACAATTTCTCTCTCATTTCCCACAATATGGAGGTATCTTGACCTTCTAATTCTGATTTAATCATTTCATGTTTAATTCCATCTCGATATTTCATTTTAGCTACTTATATTTTCTTACTCATTTTTTAATTTCATAATATTTTGCCATAAAACTTGGCATGTGATACATATCTTTAAGGAAAACTGAAAAAGTTGAGGCGTGCTCAATTTATTAGAATTTATAGGCACTGGTTTTTTTTTTTTAAAATTTTTCCAACATGCTTTTGTTGCATCCTCAATTGTTGATTTTTTCCATGCAGATTTCTTTTTTCACTATTCTCATCCTTTTGTACCATCCTACCTCTTTGCATGTATGTATAGCCTTCCTTAAGTTATTCACCAATTTGTCCCCTTGACAAAAATTCCTACATGCTCAATGACTTCTTCTTGGACTGTGTACAAACCTATAGTCACAGATGCTATAAAGGGATCATTTTTGGTCAATCTACTCTAGCTTTCTCTTATGTTGGGGAGAACGCCGGATCCAACGGGGAGCTTAAGTCATTAGGTCAAGGTTGGGCTTCAGACATCGGCTTCGCTCCCTCTTAGGCCATAACCTGGCCCCATTGACCCGACGACAACTTGGTCCGAATCTGGGCTCCGATACCAATTGTTGGGGAGAACGCCGGGTCCAACGGGGAGCATGATGGGCCTAAACACAAAGCTGAGAACCAATTTGACTCAAAATCTTAAGCCATTAGATCAAGAGCTCAACTTTGTATTTAAACCTATAAATTTTTTTTGTCCTATCCGATGTGGGACTATACTCACAACGAACTAACTTAACATCTTAGTGCTATTTTTTTAGGCTTCTTCTATGCATCTCGATGCACTTTATCATAGGCCTCCTTAAAGTTGAGTTCCAAAAGCTTGTACCTCCTCCTTTTCCTTTTCTTTTCTACTTGGTTTAATAGGGAAGTATAATAGATCATAACTGCTACTTAACTACATTTTCATCTACAGTTGTTGATGTCTGCTTTTAGGAACTTGTCTATCTGAACTATGAGTCTACTTTGGCTTTCTACATATGTTTTTGTTTACTGGGCTACTGTAGTCAATTTTTCAGATGACTGGAACGATCTAAATATAGCTTTTTTAACTGTTCTTGTTTTTGTTATAGCAAATCAGCACGCTAGCTGGCAACTTAGTTCCAAGTTACTTTGTTATAGCAAGGAACTTGTCTATGAGTCTACTTTGGCTTTCTACATATGTTTTTGTTTACTGGTCTACTGTAGTCAAATTTTCAGATGACTGGAACAATCTAAATATAGCTCTTTTAACTGTTCTTGTTTTTGTTATAGCAAATCAGCACGCTAGCTGGCAACTTAGTTCCAAGCTACTTTGAATGGGAAGTTTTATTCACTATGGCTATTATCGGACTGGGGCTGTTGCTCTTTGCCTTGCTCATTGGCAATATGCAGAACTTTCTCCTTGCTCTTGGAAGGAGGTAAAGACATCACATGAAATTCTTTTCCCCAAATGCATATATTCAATTCGATGGGAAGAAAGAAAAATCATGAATACTTATTGTAGTGGACATATGAACATATTTTCTCTCTCTTTTTCATGGAGTTAGGTAGTATGATGTTAGCATTTAGTCTTTTACATTTGTACAAACAGATCGATTCTTATTTTAATGTTGGCCTTGAAATTAATCATAGAGAAGAATACATTATAGCCTGATAAAATGATGACAAGAATGGGCTTTCTGCTATTGGTATTGAGAGAATTCAGAAAATCTAACTTCTTCAATCTGCCGATTGTTAACATGCATTGCAAAGCTTCTAGTAAAGCTGGGTCGCAGATGTCCATTAACGGCTGTTATTTTCTTTAAAAATGATCAATGCAGTTATGGGAAGCCAGTCTCAAACGCATCCTTCATCAGTTTGGTTGATATACTATGCTTGGGTGCTTAAATGGGAGTTCCAAGTGTTTAAGGGTTGATTAGCATGAAGATTCGAATATGAGAATGTCAATCTTAATTTTCATTCTAAAAATTATAACAGAGAATTATCACTTGTAATATCTGTGACTCAGTTATGGAGAGGGAGCGGTCCAAGGTTCTTCCTAGAAAGGGGCACACATTGTACCTACTTTCAGTAAATTTGGCTAGTGAGCATCATATATTTGACTGTGATACCCCTGTAATGTTTCCTCTAATTGTTTGACAATATGCAGACAAGGAAATTTTTTGGTGGAGTTATATTAACGTGAAGATTCACTCTCACCGTTGTTTAGTAGCTAACTGATATTTTTATCATGCCTTCTCAAGAACCTGCACCCAAATGGAAGCGGCAGATATTATATTTGACAGGGTAAAGTAAGCTACAATTAGTTTGCTCATGTATAAGGAAATATCTATATAATTATACATCTGATTAGTTTCTAACCTGTGCCCTTTCTGTTGTTTAACATAGTCCAAGTCAGCGGGGCCACTGTTTCTTGATTTTCTTCAGAACAGTTTAACGGGTCAGTGGATCTATGTAATGTGAAAAAGTTTTAGCAGATTTATGGTACACTTTGGATGGCAATGAGTGCAGGGATGGGGTGAGCTGCTTTAAGTGTTACATAGAACAAGCAGTGTAACTGGTATTCAGGATCATGTTACCCGAGCGAATAGAGTCGTTTTGATAATTATGTGTGTACATATTACTTCTGTTTCTGTATATCGAGAAGAGATATACATATGCGTATTGAGGGCACACAAAACTGGGATTATGATAATAGAATCTTCATCTCTTAAACATTTTTAAAGTACCTATGGTCTTAATTAAAGTCCTTTCCACTAACTAACACTCTGAAGTTGTAGTGAGGTTAGATTTTACATTCCAACACAACCACATAGGTTGAGCACCCTTTTGGGTCGAAAAATTTGGCGTTAGGTAGCAGTATTCAATTCTCTTAAAGTATATATTAAATGTGTGCCCGTTGGAATTTGAAGCTGGGTTTCTTTAATACCATATTAAAGACTCTTTTGCTGAACCACAACTTCGAGTTACAGTAAGAGTCGTATTTTTATATTCTAACCGTCTTATTTAAAAGTTTGAAAGCAACATGTATGAACATGATCACAATTCTAATTGCATAATTGCATTAGAAGGTTCAAACTCCAAAACTTAAAGCTATAGTTCAAGTCTCAGAAATTGCATATAAGTTTGATGAAGGAAATGGTAAGTTCTGGAGCAAATAACTTGTGTAATATGATGCATAGGTGATCCAATACTTAGATTACGGATACATACTGGTACCCAACACATATCTGTAGCACGTGCTCTCTCTATCTCATGAATCTGATTACTGTATGATTGTAAGCCAATGGCATAAAATGGCTCCTTATGGGGTGGCTGGGGGTTCTTCTGCAGGTAATATATTTGACACACAATATTGTATGTTGTTTAGATCAAACTGACAATTTGTAACATCTTCGTTATTTGTATAGCATACAATTGCATGTTACTGCATGTGCATCTCTTAGAAGTTTGTGAAAGAGATGAATGTGCTGATATAGTTGTACCTGTTCTGCAAATCATCCTAGTTTGTGCATACACACGAACATAACTTTATTATCTCTTCTGAAGGCACTGCATTCATTAAGTCTACCGAGTACTTGTCTTTGATTCTGGCTTTTGGTTTTAAGGCGACTGGATATGCAACTTAGACTGCGTGATGTTGATCAATGGATGAGGCATCGCCGTCTGCCAGAGGATTTGATGAGGTATTTTACAGTTTTGATCTTCATATATGTAATGTTGATCGTATTTGTCTAAGTTTCATGTCTACTATTGATTTGCCTGCAGTACGTTTAACCTGCCCAGGCATACTGTTTCTTGATTTTCAAGACTACGTATGTTTGAGCTATAGTAACTCAATTTATAAATTAGAAGTTACATGTCTCCAAAAGGATGTTAGGGATTTGGCGGTGAGTGATATTTTTTTTGGTTTCTTTATTTAATATCACATGAATCCTCATCAGAATGGTTAATATTGAGTTTACCCTTCTGCTAGTTATTTCGTTTAGCTTATTAAATAGTTAAATTTGATTTGGGAATCCATGGTCGTACAACCAGTCTTCTCATCTTTGCTATGTCTAATTTTAAATGTGTAGGCAAGTGAGACAAGCAGAACGGTTTAGTTGGGTTGCTACTCGAGGCGCAAATGAGGAACAACTTATAGAGAATCTACCAGAGGATCTTCAGAGGGACATACGCCGCCATCTTTTTAAATTTCTCAAGAAAGTAAGCTTCGGAGCATGATGTTGCAATTCTATTTCGTAGTTGAACATTGGGTTCTTATAACTAAATATGGTAGTGTATGATTGTTGGCGAAAGTTCCACTTAAATGCCACAAATCCTCGTGGAAATCTGCAGAATTGTTGAAAGTTTAATTTCCATGTCCATGAACTGTTGAGATAAAATGGCATATATATTGAGCGTATGGAAGATTTATCAAACTATCCTCAATCTATTGGCTTGTGAGTGACATGTAACTTATGGCTTAAAAATTTTAAACATTCGGAGTTCTTTTATAAATCATCTGACATTATAGGTAGGATTTTTCAAGAAACTTTGATGGTGTCTTGTACCGATAAGCATACCTTTGCTTCGATTTAAATCCGAATTTATTATGAATTAGGAGTTCTATCTGTTGATGGAAGTAGTTTCCGTTCATATTATTTTCTTGAGAGAATAGTTTGGCAAGAATCCTCTTTGTTGAGAGATATCATGATTTTTTGAGAGGTCATAGATCAAGCCTAGGAAGCTTCAAACTGTAGCGACCCAAAAAATTTCCTTACAAAAATTGGAGTCCAAACATATAAAATATGATGCATCATGTCATATTTTATTCCTCATTATAATTCGTCATCAATTTCTAACATATTCTTCATCAATTTAAACCTTGGATAAGTAAAATTATTCATGATCTCTAATCTAATATAGATTTTCCTAGTACAAAAAATTACTATCTAAAATTTCTGTTAATTCAATCAACATAAAAATAAACTGATTGAATAAATTTAAAAAAATTATCAAAGAGTTGTTCCACCACTTATACAATCTTTACCCAAAATCCAACTCCCAATCATGGAAACAATTTTGGGATGAGCTATCATAGCTCAACAAGTAAGTGAATCATTAAAGTTATTTATATGAAAAAACATGAATGTATAAATAGTAGAGTGTGATTTTAAAATAAAGGTTTAGTATTTGATACAATTGTGAGAGACAAGTGACCTAAACAATTGATGTCTTCATGATTTCAATTCTAAACTAGGATAGGATATTGCAATATTCTTGGGATTAACCAATACAAGAAGGATGGATAACTATGCTAAGTCATGACTCAATACGGTCAACATCTTGTATGTCCTTTTGGCATATGCCAAATACCACTATCATTATCCGGGATAGGGAAAACCACATTAAAATTGTGATGAGGATACCATGTGGTGCGTGTAAACAATATCATAGGGACTCCACTATGGAGCCATATTTTAACTAGTTTAAGTTTTGAACATATAATGTATACAACTTAATTTGAGTTATCCAACACATAGGCCTAAACAATTACTTGACCTTCTCATATGTGTGAAAGGTGTCCAAAAGTTAAAACAAGCATCTCAACAACTGTAACGCCCCATTTTCCGGAGGGATACGAAAACGAAGTGCGTTACCGGCGGGCACGTGTAAGTCAACGTGCACGAGACCTATAAATATGTAAAAGAAAAAATGAATGGAACTGAATACTAGTCATCAAGCAGGATCTTGAAAGTTAGTCTACTGCCATAAAAAAGAGAAGATATACATGTCTAAGATAAGCAGCAACAAGTACAATACTGATACAAAAATTAGAAATAAAGTCCCAAAGGGTTGATATATACTAAACCAAAAATATAAAAGCGGAGGCCTATAAATCTATTGCTGCTCGGTCTGCTCTAGAAAGTACGGATCATGCAGTGGCGGATTCTCGCTCACATCTTCAGTACCTGAGCGTGTGGGGGAGCTCAGGGTCAAACCCGGCAAGTAAAATAATAAGAAGTACGGAGCATGTAATATAAACAAATAGGTAAGATATGAGTGTGGATATGAAACTATGCGCATGTGTGGAAAATATTAAATGATCAAGTAATGATATCAAGAAAGAATGTACATGCTATCAAGTGTGGAGACTAATGGTGAATAAATAGACTTGTATGATAGGGAGCATGCAATATGTACTAACAAGTAAAATATGAATTGATGTAAAAAGCATATGCACATGCATGGTGAAGAAATAGATCTGTATCGTATGTGATCGATATCAAGTACGGAGACTAATACATATCAAGTCTAGATTAATATCATATTTTATTTTATATTTTGAACTAAGTGGTGAAGAAATAACTCGTATCATAGGGAGTGTGCAATATGCACTAACAAGTAAAATATGAATTGATGTAAAAATCATATGCACATGTATGGGAAAGAGTAATGATTAAGTAAAAATATCATGCAAGGATATACATGCATATCAAGTCTAACTTAATATCATATTTTATTTTATTTTTGAACTAACTGGTGAAGAAATAAACTGTATGTAATCAATATCAAGTACGGAGACTAATGCATATCAAGTTTAAGTTAATATCATATTTTAGTTTATATTTTGAACTAAGTGGTGAAGAAATGACTCGTATCGTGAAAGTACCCGTGCATATCCGGGACCCGGCCAAGATGCTGTCTATCATGCATATACAATTATGCATATAAATATATATAATTTCATGTATGTTGTACAACTTACTAGTATGTATATGTTAAGGCAAGCATGATAGTCATAAAATATTAAAATGTGTTATGCAAATAATGGTCATGTATGTAAACCACGCAATACAATTATGCATATAAACACATTAGGCAAGTGGGTACTAAATTTGTAAGGATAGGAATTAAATAGGCATAACACTTTTATAAAATTAGTTTAACAACATATTGATTTTCTAAATTCTAGTATGATTTCATAGTATAGAAAGTAGCAAATTTGTTAAAGCTTACTAATGTATATATGTTTCAAGTAAATATGAATTAGTATAAAGGAATTATGATCTAATATAATAGCTTGCATAAAAGAAATATTTTAGTAAATTTAATGTAATACTTATATGAAATTCTCTATTTAAAACATGATAATGAATGAATAAATAAATGTATATATATACATATTTTCTAATGGCAAGTGGAAAATGATTTAAAAATCATTGCATTATATATAAAGAACTTATATGGAAAATTCAAATGTATATCCAAACATGATGAATATTCATAAAGGTAGTATTTTTATAATTTAAAAATAAAGCATATAGTTTAACTTTACAACTTGTAGTTTAAGAATGAGAGATTATAAATAAAATGATAAATTCGATATATAAACATAGGGTAAAGTATAAAAAATCATATTTTTATTTTTCTAGAATAATCATAGAGATTTTTTTATAGAGATATTATGTTTTTAAGTTTTAACAAATCAAGATTCTAAGTTAACCATAAACAATTAGAATTAGAAATAAAACATGAGAGGGGATGTGATTTTACTTGCCTCGATAGGTTAAGGAAGGTAAGTCTATCTTGAGGCTAAAGAACTTCTCCTTTTATTCTTTTTCTTCTCTTTTCTTCTCTTTTCTTCTTCTTCTCTTGAGTTGGAGTAGAAAAAAATAAAAGAAAGAGATGAATAAAAAATAAAGGAGAGAAAACAAATGAAAGGAGGGGAAGAAAAAGATATAAATAAAGGAGAGATATGGGGTAACATGATGGTTTGTCATGCTTGGCCAAAGGACCAGCATGGTGAAGAAGATATGGGTGAATAAAAACAAAATAGGAATATGACAAATGACTAATCATAATAGGTTATTAAATTTGTTTAAAACTATAATTTCATATTAAACTAACCCAAATAAAGTCAAACTTCATGTTTACAAGTCAAAAGAAGAGAGACTAGTAAAAATATGTGTAGGACCCACCGGTGATTAAAATAATATTATTTTAAATGACTTTCTTAAAAATTTTAAGAAAATCACAAAAATATAGAAAAATAAGACAAACACAACACATTCATTTTGGAATTAATCTGATATCAAGAATAAGTTATGATAAAATTAGGTTGTTACAACAAGTGTGTTATGCACAAATATAAAACAATCATCTTTGGTTCATGCATGCATATTTCAATATAGCTCTAGATAGGAAGAAATGAGTTTTTGGATAGGATAGTGATGTGACTCGTACCACATGCAAGAAATTTATGGATAGGATAGTGATGTGACTCGTACCACATGCAAGAAATTTATGGACTTACATTATAGTTACAAAATTTTGGATGAATCAAAGTATAAGAAATAACACATACATGAAGAATAAATAGCAAGAAATGCAAAAAACATATTTGAAGAGAAGGAGAATGAAATAAGTTACAAAGCATGAATTCACCACTTGCATATAGTTATTCTCAATAACTTCAAATATGTCCTAAATAATTACCCATTAATAACTGATAAGAACCCTAACAAACAATTAAGAATAATAATCACTTCATAATAAATATATGTATATGTATCTATCTTATAATTCATATTCTCATTTATTTAATGTATATGATTGTATCTATCTTAGGAATAGATGATAGGGAATTTTCTTTTCTTAATTCTTTTCACATCTTTTAAGTAAATATATGCATCAATCCCATGTGATCAAAGTATCAAAATAGTTGTTACTTATCTCAAACCTAAGTATCATAAAGTCTATTCTTTTTCTCTAATTTTGCGGGTTTTCCAGTCGAGAAGCAAAATACCTTAGATAAATTTGAACTCGGATTGATATAGCAAAATCTACTATGGTACGGCCCAAATTTCAACTCTCAAAAAATAAGTCAAATTCCTCTAAAACAACAAGATACTCGACAAAGGCTTAAGAAGACTTCTTTTTTTAATATGTAGAAAGGTTTTTGTTTTTCTCATATCTTATTCTTTTTTGAGCATTAGATTTCTATCCCTTTTTCGGGAAGCTAAGGCCTCTTCCAATCTTTTTTTTTTTTTTTTCCATTCCAACTCCTTTTTTTTTCCTTAAAAACTCCATATTAAAAATAAATGCTCAGCTCTAACCATAGTTCCTATTGGATTTGATATTGTACTGGATCCTAGTAGTTAAACCCTACACATTAATATATTATTGGATCTTAATCCAATAACCCAAAACCTAGTAACTTAAGTTTATATATTTAAAAATAAAACCTTACTACAATTTTTAATTGCATATAAGTCAATATATTTTTATCACTTTTTTTCTGTCAAAAACCAGGATATTACACAAACTACATGTTTTGTCAAGTAATTTATATATTTTTAAGCAATGTATTACACTATTACTCTAGAAAGCTCGTCTTACAACTACTTCTACCGTCAAACAGTACATGAAGAAATTTTACTTTCACAATGTGATTTTAGTTTCTTTTTTATGTTTATATAACATGCTTACACACATGCATATATTAATATATTGACACAACATACAAGCAGACTTAACTATGTACCTAACATATATACATATCTATTCTACCAATCATTATACATGTATTCATATTTACGTAGTTATATGTCGAAATATTTTTTGTCAGAAAGTATTGAGAACCAAAACTCAATCTCTATATTCATAAGTTAAAAGATTACATATATTTATATACCTCTCAACTACACATAAACCACTCAATAGGCGATGTGGTACTAAACTCAAACTAAATCTAAATACAAAATAGTATTATAATCTAATACTCCCCCTCAAGTGGGGATATAAATATCATTCATACCCAACTTGTTATATAGATTAGAAAACATAGTTGATGATGTAGTTTTAGTTTGAATATCGGCCAATTGTTCTGATGAAGGAGTAAACGGAGTACATATTATTTTCTTCACCAAATTTTCTCGAACCAGATGACAATCTACCTCTATATGCTTAGTACGATTATGAAACACTGGATTTTGAGCAATATAGATGGCTGACTGATTATCACAGTATATAGGCATATGATCTTTTGAGTTGAATCCAAATTCAGTAGCAAATTCTTTAACCATAACAATTCGCATATATTATGTGCCATTGCCCGATATTCTGCCTCAGCTAAAAATATAGACACTACATCATGTTTCTTATTTCTCCATGTAATTAGATTATGTAACAACCTAATTTCATCATAAGTTACGTTCTTGATATCAGATTAATCCCAAAATGAATGTGTTGTGTTTGTCTTATTTTTCTATATTTTTGTGATTTTCTTAAAATTTTTAAGATAGTCACTTAAAATAATATTATTTTAATCACCGGTGGGTCTTACACATATTTTTACTAGTCTCCCTTCTTTTGACTTATAAAGATGAAGTTTAATTTTATTTGGATTAGTTTAATTTAAAATTTTAGCTTTAAATAAGTTTAATAATCTATTATTATTAGTCATTTGTCCTATTCATATTTTGTTTTTATTCACCCATACCTCCTTCACCATACTTGTCTTTTGGGCAAGAATGACAAACCATCATATTACCCCATATCTCTCCTTTATTTATATCTTTTTCTTCCCCTCCTTTCATTTGTTTTCTCTCATTTATTTTTTATTCATCTCTTCCTTTTATTTTTTTCTACTCCAACTCAAGAGAAGAAGAAGAAAAGAGAAGAAGAAGAAAAGAGAAGAAAAGAGGAGAAAAAGAGAAGTTTTTTAGTCTCAAAATAGACTTACCTTCCTTAACCTATCAAGGCAAGTAAAATCACATCCTCTCTCATGTTTTATTTCTAATTCTAATTGTTTATGGTTAACTTAGAATCTTGATTTGTTAAAACTTAAAAACATAATATCTCTATACAAAAATCTCTATGATTATTCTAGAAAAATAAAAATATGATTTTTTATACTTTACCCTATGTTTATATATCGAATTTATCATTTTATTTATAATCTATCATTCTTAAACTACAAGTTGTAAAGTTAAACTATATGCTTTATTTTTAAATTATAAAAATACTACCTTTATGAATATTCATCATGTTTGGATATACATTTGAATTTTTCATATAAGTTCTTTATATATAATGCAATGATTTTTAAATCATTTTCCACTTGCCATTAGAACATAGGTATATATATATATGTATGTATTCATAATCATGTTTTAAAATGAAGATTTCAAATAAATAAGTTTCTACATTAAATTGTTAAAATATTTCTTTCATACGAGATATTATGTTAGGTCATAATTCTTTCTATGCTAATCCATGTTTAAATATATACATATATATATATATACATGCCTAAGATTTAATAAATTTGCTACTTTCCATACTATGAAATCATACTAGAATTTAGAAAATAAATATGTTGTTAAACTAATTGTTATAAAAGTGTTAAGCCTATTTAATTTCTATCCTTACAAATTTAGTACCCACTTGCCTAATGTGTTTATATGCATAATTGTATTGCGTGGTTTACATACATGATCATTATTTGCATAACACATTTTAATATTCTATGACTATCATGCTTGCCTTAACATATACATACTAGTAATTTGTACAACATACATGAAATTATATGTGTTTATATGCATAATTGTATATGTATGATTCACATATATGATCATCCTAGGTATCTTAACATCTTAATTCTCACATACTTATTTATATGTATACTTGTATTTATGTGTAGTTTACATACATGATCATTTTCATAACATTCATTCTAACATTTTATACTCCATCATACTTGCATTGACACATACATACTAGTTACTTGTACAACATATACGAAATTATGTCCTTATTAGTACATATATGTTTTTATAGTGCCATGGATCTTGACTTGCCTGTTAACTTGATTTTGACATTCCATCATATTTACTTCGACATATACATACTAATTACTTGTACAAGATACATGAAAATATGTCGGATTTTCCTTGTTAGTACGTATACATGTCTTGATAGTGCAATGGATCCTGACTTGCCTGTTAACTCGATTTTGACATGAACCACATCTTTCTTGTTACTAGACATGTATATGTATTAATCTTGACATGATTAGTTTATCATATTCCGGATTGATTTGCATGTAATATAACTTGAAATCTTGGGTTATGGGAGAACTAAAGGGTGGACAAATATTGTATCGTGAAAGGTTTAGAATAGCTTGCGCAACCGAAATAGGCCCCCATCCGCGGGGGCGCCTGGATGGTACTGAGTCATCATCTCTTGTTTAGTCCATGTTGATGGGACGACCGATTACTCAGTAATCGGTATCTGCTTGAGTGCTTAGCGGCATGGCTGGTTCAGCGCCAGCATCTTGGCCGGGTCCCGGATATGTACGGGTACTTTTACGATACGAGTCATTTCTTCACCACTTAGTTCAAAATATTAAATAAAATATGATATTAACCTATACTTGATATGTATTAGTCTCCGTATTTGATATCGATCACATACGATACATGTCATTTCTTCACCACTTAGTTCAAAATATAAAATAAATATGATATTAATCTAGACTTGATATGTATTAGTCTCCGTACTTGATATCGATCACATACAATACAGATCTATTTCTTCACCAATTAGTTCACCATGCATGTGCATATGTTTTTTACATCAATTCATATTTTACTTGTTAGTACATATTACATGCTCTCTACCATACAAGTCTATTTATTCACCATTAGTCTCCATACTTGATAGCATGTACATTCTTTCTTGATATCATTACTTGATCATTTAATATTTTCCACACATGCGCATAGTTTCATATCCACACCCATGTCTTACCTATTTGTTTATATTACACGCTCCGTACTTCTTATTATTTTACTTGCCGGGTTTGACCCTGAGCTCCCCCACACGCTCAGGTACTGAAGATGTGAGCGAGGATCCGCCACTGCATGATCCGAATTTTCTAGAGCAGACCGAGCAGCAATATATTTATAGGCCTCCTCTTTTTTATTTTTGGTTTGGTATGTATTACCTCTTTGGGACTTTATTTCTAATTTTTGTATCAGTATTGTACTTGTTGCTTCTTATTTTAGACATGTATATCTTCTATTTTATATGGCAGTAGACTAACTTCTAAGATCCTGGTTGATGACTAGTATCCAGTTCCATTCATTTCTTCTTTTACATACTTATAGCCTCGTGCACGTCGACTTACACGTGCCCACCGGTAACGCACTCCATTTTCGTATTCCTCCTGAAAATGGGGCGTTACAGATTACTTCCAACAAATATAAGACATCCAGTGGTCGACTTTCTATCTCCTTTATCTCCTATATATCCAGCATTTGAAAAAACAGAGATTTTAATATGTCCATATTTTTTTATAAAATAATCTTTTTTCAGGAGAGCTCTTAATATATGTCAAAACTCTCAGAGCAGTTTTCCAATGTATATCCCGTGGTTTATATATGAACTGACTCAGCAGCCTAATAGTAAAGGAAATATTAGGTTTAGTGTCTATAAGATAGATAAGTTTGTCAACCATTCTTCTATACTACTTGACATCAGTGTTCTAAATATCGAATACCGGTCAGCCAAATTATATATCGAATACCGAATACCGGATGGGATATCGCGATATGACCATCAATACCGGAATGTCATATCGGTGTCATACCGGTTAAACAATAATCATATAATTGACTATATAGAACATATTAAAAGATATAAAATAAGTTTATCATATTTATCTTGACTTATTTGCATTCAAATTACGAATTTGCAGATGTTATTTAGAACTTCCGTATATGCACAAAGCGACAGATACTCATAAAATTAAGAAAAATAAATGAATAACGCAATATGCATTATTCAACTCATCAACTGTTATCTAATGCAATAAAAAAATTGCAATAAAGTGAATACAATGCAATATGTACTATTCAACTCATCAACTGTAAAATACAATACAATAAAGTGAATAATTTTGTATTGCAACTGTAATTAATTCACTGGCTAAATATTATCTAGTTAATTCCTTGCAACTAAAATTAATTCACTAAACCACTTTGTATTGCAACTGTAATTTTAGGATTTCGGCCAGTCACCAGTGAATCATATTCATTGATTCACACCGAATCAGTGAATTGATTCGCTGATTCGGTATGAATCAGTGAACCTTTTTCACTGGCCGAAACTCCACCCAATCAATTTGTGTAAACAACAAAATTCTCTCAAATTTTAAACACTTAAAGTCTCAAACACACACGTTACAGTAAAAAAAAAATATTTATAAAATTTTTTTTTGAAGCTACGCAAAAGGAGGAGATTGACTTACCAGTGACTTCGTGTAGGCTCGTCGGTGCAGCTGGATGCTAAGCAAGAGGAGAGAGAAATCGAGAGGTCGGCAAAACTCTTTTAGGGAGAATCGGGCTCACCGAACTTCCTTTAAGGCGAATTTGGCAGATCGTTCGAAGGAGAAAAGTAGAGAACTGGTGGAGAGAAATTTTAAGATTTTTTTGAGTGGATTTAGGGTTTTTTGGGAGGGGCGAAATGGGATGCCATCGATCGGTAGAGGAGAAGAAGAGGGAATTCGCAAAAATTTTAGAGTTTGCGAATTTGGGGGAAATGAGAGAAGCGAGTTTTATTTTTTTTCCTATTGGGTCGGGTCTAACGGTTTAACGTGTTTCAACCGCAACCTAAACCCATTAACAAATAAAATGATAAATACTCATACCGGCCGGTATTTAACATACCGGATACTAGCCGATATATCATCACGTGACCGATATATCAGTCCATACCGGTTGAAAATGAGATGCAGTAAAATTTTGGATATACCGTCTCGTTTCTATAGAAAAACTGATATACCGGTATATCGGCCGGTATTTAAAACACTGCTTGACATTCTTATACAAAACACTATTTTCACTCCATACGTCTAAATCTGACTCTATTGGAGTATTAGTAGGTTTACACCCAAGGTGACCGGTCACTTCCAAGAGATCTATCGTATACTTTTTTTGAGAGAGAAATAACCCATGTTTATGATAAGCTATCTCAATTTTAAGAAAATATCTCAGCTTTTCCATGTTTTTAGTTACAAAATATTGCCTGAGATAATTCTTTATCTCAGTTAGACCTGTTATATCATTTCCAGTTAGTAGAATATCATCTACATACACAGTAAGAAGGACAATACCAGAATGAGTATGCAAGATAAAACAGAGTGATCATAGTGGCAACGTTAAAATCCAATACCAGTAATTACAGTGGAAAACTTTTCAAAGCAGGCTCGAGAACTCTGTTTAAGACTATAAATTGCTTTTTTGAGTTTGCAAACTACATTCTCCCCTGAACAATATTACCTGGAGGTTGTTCCATATACACCTCTTCTTACAGATCACCATATAAGAAAATATTTTTAATATTCAATCGGAATAATAACCATTCAAGATTCACAGTAAGAGAGAAGAGAATGCGAATAGAGTTGAGACATAGTACAGAAGAGAAAGTCTCAAAGTAATCAACACCATAAGTTTGGAAGAAGCCTTTCGCAACAAGACGGGCTTTATAGCGATTAATGGAGCTGTCCGGCTTATATTTGACAGAGTTAACCCAACGACAACCAACAATACAGACATCAGGTGGAGACGAAACCAAATCTCAGGTTCCACGACAGATAAGGGCTTGCATTTTTTCATCCATGGCCAACTGCCAGGCAGAAACTAACATTGTTTTATGAAATGATCTGGGTATGGAGACTGAAGAAAGAGAGATAGCAAACTAGAGGAACATTGGGTGAAGGTGATTATAGAAAATAAATTGAGAAATAGGATGAGTAATAGTAGAACGCTTATCTTTTTGAAGAGTAATGGGAAGATCAGAGACATAAGCAATGGAAAGCTGTGGTTGCTGGGGACCAGCAGATGGAGATGGCGGAGTAATAAGTAGTGAGCTGGGAGGAGGTATTTTTTAACGACGAGTAAAAACCAATTGTGGTTTCTTGTGAGTCACCAGTTCATCCCCTTTAGGAGGCACTGTACTTGTCCAACCTCAGTAGTAGAAACAAGTAGGGGTAAAGGAAGAGAAGTATCTAACTGGCATTTTGATGTGGAAGTGAAATAGGAAACAAATTCAAAAAAAGTAATATCAGCAGAGATAATACTTGCTAGACATTGGATCATAATACCTATATCTTTTTTGTGTCCTAGAGTATCCAACAAATACACACTTGTTAGTACGAGGAGATAACTTGTCCAAATTAGGAGGCAAATCTTGAACAAAACACATATAACTAAATAATCAAGATATAAGAGGAAATATGTGTATATCAGGATAAAGACAGGAAAAAACAGTTTTACCATGCAAGATAGATAATGACATTCTATTTATTAAATGATAAGTACACAAAACAATATCAGACCATAAATATCTGGAAACATGTATGTAAATCATTAATATTCGAGCAATATCAAGAATATATCTATGTTTTCTTTTAACAACACCGTTTTGCTGGGATGTGTGAGAACAAGAAGTTTGATGAATAATTTCATTATTAGCACAAAATAAGGAAAAATCAGTTTTCATATATTCTATAGCATTATCAGTATGCAAAATACGAATAGATGTAAATTAATTTATTTCTTTATAAAATAGTTCAATTATACTAGGGACAACAGACGTTTCGCTGAGCAAATACATCCATGTCATGCGAGAGAAATTATCTACAAATATAAGAAAATACATAAAGCTCTTAAACGAGGGAAAACAACATGGACATCAAATATCAAAATGGACAAATTCAAATGGAAACCTACTACGTGGATTGACTCGACTTGGATATGAGATGCAATGATATTTACCCAGTTCATAAGACTCACAATGTAAAATAGATATGTCAGCCGCAATGGGTATAACTAGACGAAGATTTTGGAGAGAAAGATATCCAAGACGTTGATGCCATTGTAAAATAAAATCAGAAGAAGCATCAAACCTTGTAGGTGATGTCTCATCGAGATAGTATATCCCCCTTTACTCACGCCTCGTATCAATCCTCATCCCAGTCTGGAGGTCCTGAAAAATACAGTAAGTAGGAAAAAATATTACAGAATAATTGTTAGTTTTGGTAATTTGGCTAATTAACAACAAACTAACAGAAAAATTGGAAATAAAAAAATATTATTTAGGATTAATGAATTGGTAGTGTGAACTTTTCCATCACCAATAATTGAAGAAGATGAGCCATCAGTAATATGGATAGGAGGGTATTTATTTGAAAAATATAGAGTTACAAATTTGCGTGTAATACCTGTCATATGGGAGGAAGCTCCAGAGTTTATAACCTAAAGTTGGATGGAGGAAGCAATGCTAATATCAGTACCTGACAAGAATGTATGAGTAGCATGTGGACTGTTACGGTGGATTGAAGATAGAGAAGTCCGTCAAGTTCACTTTGTGGAATTTGAACTATCATTGAAAATATCGAAGTGCTAGTAGAATTCATTGTTGATGCAGTATTTATTGTTGGAGGTAAAGTAGTAGCAGTTTGTGCTCATTCTGGTTTTTCATCTTTCTCCCAATAGTATGCAGTTGTGTGATTTTTCCTGCCGCAGTAATCACATTCACAAAATTGAGAGATCTATAAATATATAATATAAACCACTTAATAGGCATGTGGTACTAAACTCAAACTAAACCCAAATACAAAATAGTATTCTAATCTAACAATTTTTATACATATGGATCCAATATTCTTGTTCTTAAACCGTCCTAAATTTGTTTAAGATAAAATTTTCATATCTAAATCCAATTTTATGACTAAAAGTTGCAATGGGTAATGGGGACCCTACTAATACCTGTGTAATTGTAAATCCAGGTATCTTACTTTAGTTCTGATTGTATTCCAATTCATATTCCAGTTTAAATCTAAGGGATCATCTAGTATATTTGGCAAGATATGAACATGTACGACATACACTGCGTGTGAGATGCCCTTTAAGGTTTAGGTGGAGAAAGCAGATATACTTGCTTTTTCCTTTTTGGTAACTGATGTGTAGTTTTTACTATTATTTGAGTCAAGATGGAGATTTATGTGATAGTGACTCAAATACAAACCCGAACATGACCATTTTCATAGTCGAATTAGAATTTTATTGTATACTACCTTTGATAAAGAGAGTTGGGCCTACTTATGATGATAAGTGACATGCATGCACCTAGTTGGAGAGAGAAGGAATTTCTTATAGAATTGTTGTCCATTATAAAACTGATACTTAAGTTACATCATGTTCTCTCTTTTCCATTGATAAGAATTTTGGATTTTCTTTGAGAAAGATTTGTGTCATGTCTATTATGGTCTGATGTTTAAAAAATGTTTTAACGTTTCGTATATATCATAATTTTGATCAGTAGATTATTCTCCATTCCCTTATGGTCGTACATTATCAGCGCAAAACACACAAAATCCATATTTTTATGGGCATTTTTTTTTTCAATTTTATGTACATCCTTTTTGCTTGATTGTGGTTTTTGGGCAATTTGTCAGCTCCCTATTCAATCTCATTTGTTCACTCTTTTTTTTATTCAATTTTATATGCATTCATTTTGCTTGATTTGTGTTTTTTGGCAATTTGTCAAACATCCTCGTCGATCTCACCCATTATTCTAAATATAGGCTGAGTATCGGGGGGGAGGGGGTTTCCAACTATATAAAAGCTAAATTGGCCTCATTATTTCTTGAATAAATTGTCCGACCATTTAAATATTGGTCAATATATCATCTAATATAACATTGTTAAATATAGGTCAGCTATGTAATACAAACCCTTATACCATGAAGCCGCGGTATGAACATCTTGCGAGTATGTTTGGAATGTGTCTCTTAGGGAGTGCTATGTCCATATTAGCACTGTCGTATCTATGCAACATATATGAATTGTATTTGTATTTGGCATTTGGTTATTAATTGATAAATTTGGTTCAAATTTAAGTTAAACTCAAAATTTGAAATCTATTGACCATTACATTTTATTCCAGATGCCTACTAGCCACTAAGTCTAATCTTTGATATCTCGATTTCGTTGTTTCTCCATTTGTTCTCTTCTCAACATCCTAATCCACTAGCACACTGTCAAGTCCAATTAACTATGAAGCAAAATTGGTGACAAATAATAGTGGAACTAATGAAAAGATGAGCCAACCCTTATCGAGATAAATTAGTTCTATCAAAAAATGAAATATGCACTCTTCATTGATTTTTTTATTATGAGTCACACCTCCACCCTATATGTATATGATATTTAGTATTTAAAACTTGATCTCATCCTATACTTATCTGGTATTTGATATTTAAAAACTTGATTTCTTTATACTAATGAATAATTAATTCTAAATAGTCTAACCGGCCATTCATGGCATTTCTTGACCATCAATGTGCGCTTACCCACATGTGTTTACAAGAATTTTGCTAAAGCTACATTCTCAATACTTTGTTTCAATCTTGCTATTCTAAACCCTTTTAACTTATAGCATCTTTTCTGTCAATTTTCAGAATCCCTTTTTTAGTCTTGTGATCTCATCAATTGTGTCGCACATTTCGGTGTTTCAAATTTAGTTTTGGCAAAACCCTCATAATGTTTATGTAAGATGTTTCCATCACAATGGCCTAATACATTGATAAAAGTGCCATGCTTTATGATGTACTTAGATTTCAATTGTTCTAAAATAGTTATGCAATTTTCATTTTGTCTTTTCATTTTCTGTGACTATCGTTCTACTTCCCATTAATTTTTAACATAATGCTTTGCTTTGTTAGATTATGTGCATTTAGTGTAGAACTTTAACATATTTATACATTTTTCTATTTATTAAATAAAAATAAATATAAAGTATGTAATAATTTTTATAAAATAAAAAAATAATTTTAAAAATTATAAGGAAAGAATATAAAATTATCTTTATATATACAACCCCCACCGTTGCACCACATCACCTATACGGTGACCAATGCATGCTAGGGACATTTTTTATTATAAGTATATAACAAGTTTTACAATAGTTTTCATATTTATCTTCATAAATTATATTAAGTTGACAATTATAATTTCGTTTATCACTAGATAAGAAAGTAAGATTTTGAATTTGTTTGTCATTTTCAGTCATCACCATTATTATAATTTGTACTTAGTAATGCGCAGTTCATCTTATTTGTGATTTTTCATTTCTGTTTAGGCGAGAGTTTAATGGAATAGGTAAGTAAATTTAAGTAGCTAGAGAGGAATTACACGCTCTATAACCTGTGAAAATATATCATCACATTCTATAATCATAATCATAATTTTCAATTCTCACATTGTCCGTAATATGCAGGGTCGCAAGAATCACAACCACAAGGATATTGATTGTGGCATAATGTCATAATGTAAAATCAACCACAAGTTAAAGTAATTATGAACAAATTAAGAATTCTAATTATATAATTAATACAAAACAAACTAGTCATCCTATGAAATCCTCTCGTGAGTGTCAGAATGGAGATCGAGTATAAAAAATGTTAGCATCAGCTAATTAGTGAAGTTTTTTTGTCGGTATCGGATTGAAATCCAAGTTAAGGATTGAAATCCAAGTTAAGGACTAATTGGTAAAAGGAATCGATGCTAGTGAGGTTGGTCAAGAGATTTATATATTCTAAGAACTCATAATGAAGTTAGGTTACATTAAACAATGTTATCCAAATAGTGCATTATGACCCAAATGAACACAAGGTTATGCAACATTAGGTTTTATGTAACCATGTGCTCTCCTTAATTTATATAATGAGTTATAACAAGTTGCATGATGGATTATAATGAGTTCCATTATATGTATTTAGAACTATGGTTTTGATAATCATCATGCTTTATAATGGCAAAAAAAATAAAAATAAAAATAAAAATAAAAATAAAATTAGGCTGTTTCTCAGTCCACACTGTGAAAAGGAGACAAGGTGCATATTGTATGATTTGAAGCACTATTCAATGCATGCATGTTGCCAAATATTATAGCTGCTACATGCTTTCATCTTGAAACTACTGCAATTAACTTTAGACAATAACTGCCCTAAAACTTAACACTGTAACAGCACTTCAGGCATCATATATTCTTATATTGGAATAGAATTGATATATATATTGTTAGCACATAGAATATGTTTCCATACAGTATATACATTGGTAATTATAAATTGAAATTCAATATATATAGGGAAGCAGAAGCCAAAAATATGTAGCTTCTTCTAAATTCGGAAAATAACTAATCTGCGCCTATTTTTTCCTCGTCATTGCCTTTTCTTCACTCACACTTGTCGGTATCCAAGCTTCTTTATCTTTGTCACTTATCGGAATCCAGTGTCTCTTCTCTGCGCATTTTCATTCGAACTTTCACTTGAAGCTCTATTCTAAAGCTATCCAAAAGCCTAATTTAAATTCAGATCAGTTTGTTAAGAACTTCTAATATTTTTAAAAGAAAAATATTTTAAAGATTAGATCTTTTGGATTTGTTCTTTCTAAAAAGTGTCATCTGAACTCAAACGCAACTCTATCACATTCATAGTAATGCTGTAACATGGTGATGCACTCATAGCAAGTTAAACTGACAACTGTGTATATTCTTTGACAACTCAGAAAGAAGCATAAGAAGCAAACATAATTAACATGCCATTGTAGTATTTCAGTCCTTTTATTATGACAATCTAGTTTTTAATGTATCAATATTACTAATTTTCAGATTCGGATTTTCTCCTTAATGGACGAACCCATGCTAGATATTGTCTTACAAAAGTTGAGGCAAACATTGTACATAAAAGGAAGCTGGATCCTCAACCAAGGTAGTCCAATTGAAAAGATGTTCTTTATAGTGCGGGGTAAGATGGAAAGCATTGGAGCAGATGGAAATGTGGCTCCACTGTCAGAAGGAGATTTTTTTGGCGAGGAGCTCCTTATGTGGTATCTTGAACATTCCTCATTAAACAAAGGTGTGAGTTCATTTCTTTCTTCTGCTAGCACTTTCTGCATAGTAATTAGAACCTTCTTCCTTGAAGGGTCCAAATATGTCTTTTATTTTTTATTGTTGCTTTTTCATCTGTGATTTCCTGTGTTCTTTGAAAGCTTATGATCAAGTGACTAATTCTATACTTGGAAACTAAATAAGAAGCTGTATTTTCGTTAGCTTTATCCTTTCCAATTTATTTATAGGCATTAGGCTCCAGCTTACTTGTAAGTATGAAAGTAAAATTTATATGTCAATCTATCTTTTGATAGCAGTATAGTGACAACTTTTCCTATGTTTAACTGAGGACTTATTTGGTAAGTGAAGTTAAGGGATAGTGATAATTCTTTATAACACTACTCAAAAGAGATTGCCGGAGGATCTTCTGTCCACTTTCTGCCACATGCAAATGACGGGTGTGACTTTTAATGGAGAAAAGTGTGTATTGATGTCTGTTTTTCTCCAAATGATAAACTTGACCAAAGTAATAGAGCCCTATAACACAATCAAACTTGAAGAGGACAAGAAATTGTATTGAATCTTACCACTGGGCCTCAATCTCGTTACTAAGGGAAAACAGGATCATCTACTTCTAACTATATAAACTTCTAATAGTATACTAGCTATCACTTATTAATTCCAAAAAAAAAAAACGTATCCTTCACAAATAATGGGTACAAATCTTGGAAACATTAATTGTTTTGTTAATATCCACACAAAGTTTTATTTTTAAATCTGATGATATAGCATCACATCTCATACATGTTTGAAAGCATACTTTCTCAATGATATTTATGATGTCATTAGAAATTACAAGGCTTTAAACCATTTTACAAAATTTGAATCAGTATAAATTAAAAATGGAAAACTCTTAGTTGATTCTCGTTATTGAGAGAGCAAAATGGCCTATAAGAGAGACCTCTCCATCTTGGTATTCAAAAACAACTGAAGCTGCCTTACCAGGTATCCAGCCAATTACTAAAAAGCGTATATCCTATAAATTTCTATGCTAAGAAATAGAAATGTATGTATATGCATACGTCCTATAAAATTGTTCAACATCCTGAATCATAGATATTAGGAGCTAGGAATTCTTTTATCATCTCTACATTCATAACTTCATACACATCAATAAACAAAAGGGATTCAGGATGTTTAACAATATCATGATAAATTAATAAAATTGCAAATGCCATTGTAGTAAAGTGGTAAAAACTCTTAAAAAAAATGTGTAGGTTAGAGGTTCGAACCCTACTAGGATCAATCAAAGTGGGGATTGAGTCAGGGATGACTATACCTTCGTTCTAAGAAAAAATTAATAAAACTATGATTACAAATTTCTCATAGAAATCTAACTTAAAAACAAAATTGATCTATTTATATAGTGTAAACACCATATCACTACATACGATCAAAATTTAGTCATCTTTTATAACATCAATAATTTATATTATAACTTTGTTAGTTTGCTTTACTATAAATATTTTGTAGTTCATGCAGTCATAGCCACGCATTATGATCCATATTAGTTTTTGATATTTATTTAGTTATTACATTTTGAATAAGCTAAATGCTTAATTAATAACATTTTTTTGGCATGAGGGTGCATCAATATTTAAAGCTTTTGGCTACAACAATATGTTTGGTGCTATGTGTGCAATATTTTGACACATTTATGCAATTTTGCTATCAATGCACCAATTTTGGCCCTAACGGCTTTTATCCTTCGGGATTTAATGAAGTGATTGTAGGAGACATTTTTACTGTGCAAGATAAATACATTAGTTTTGCTTGTTTTCTACGTCACTTTATTTTAAATATTTTACTATATCGATGGAGATATTTTCTTTGGTTTTTTTGTTCACACAAAAGGTGCAATATTTTGTGCACAGAGATAAAATATTTGTGCTTACTTATTTCTAAGCTGTAATATGGTACATGTTCTGATTCTTATAAGTTTGATATTGCATCAAGCATTTACTAGATTACATTTTTTTATCTTCAACGTACTAAGTAAATTATATATATTATAATTTATATGAGAATAATGAAAATGAGCAGAGAGTTCATGTAAGTTATCTCAGTTGCAATCCGTTTCCACTATCTTCAATATTTTTTAAAATTTTTTCTTTTGGATTATGATCTCAAACCCTAAGAGTTCACTTATATTCAATTTCTTGAGTTTTGGTTTTGATTTATTATTTCATTTAGTAAACACAAAACTGACGGTTCTCTATGAATATAAGATTCTGTACCCATTTAATGAAAGGGCAAATGAATGTCAAAACTGTTGACAGGGAAAAATTGATGAGGAGAGTGCCCACATCTGCTAATATCTCAAAGAATCCAAATAGAATCAAACTGGATGAAGATCTCAGATCTAATCAAATCCAAATTAAATATAATATAATCAAACCGGAAATCTCATAGATTCTACCAAATCTTCCCTTGGTTAAACCAGATTCATTGAACCAAATCAAGTTAGATTAAACTAAATATTTGATGAAGATTATGGTATATTTCCATTTTTATCTACAAGGCAGGTGATCCACCCAATTTGTGCATATAAATAGACGTCATGAGGCATTGTGGAAGTCACCTTTGGGAAGACCCAATGTCAACTAGTTGACGCCTCTCGAGTACGTGTCGATCATCTAGCCTAATCGTGCCTAGATGCGTTCATAAAAACTAGTAAATTGGCTATCGCTGCTTCCATCAATGTCGGATAGTCAACGGGTTTAAGGTCGACGCCTCATAATCACGTGAAAAGCCCACTATTTTTGTAAAAAGAGAGATGAATTTCTAAATCTCTCTATTTGTTTTCTATTTTTCTTTTCATTGTAATTTTGACATTATTGTAATCATTGAAAATTATTGTAATATGTGACGATGAAGAGGAGGCCAAAATTTCACCGAAAATAAGATGGCGACCATAATGGGAGAACCCTTCTTAGAAGGTGTGGTGCAATCCGACGTTTAAGAGGGGAACGACGATCGACGCCCAATGATGGTTGTGGTCTCTGCAGAGAATAGACTCTCAAACCCACTAACTATTAAGGACACGTCGACGTCGTATTCAAATCTTGGATCTTCCCCCTCCTAAAAAAAGGAGCTACTACAACTACAACTAAGCTTTTTATCCCAAGTATTTGGGGTAGGCTACGTGAACCAAGAAAAGAATCACGCCGGATCGATCACTTTGATGTTCATTCTCCATTCATTTCTATCAAGTAATATCTCTTTATTTAAACCTCTAGACTCCATATCTTTGCGTATCACCTCCATCCATATTTTTTTCGGTCTTCTCTTCGTTCTTTTAACTTGTCCTACATTGATAAACTCCCATCTTCGAATTGGTGCACTTGTAGGCCTACGTTGCACATGACAAAACCATCGTAAGCGATTTTCTCGCATCTTCTCATCGATGGGAGCTACACCTATCTTAGCACGAATATCTTCATTTCTCACTCTATCTCTCCTAGTGTTGTTGCACATCCAACGGAGCATGCACATCTCTGCTACACTTATTTTCTGTGAATGACGTTTCTTTATAGCCCAGCTTCCGTATCATATAATAAAGTTGGACTAATAGCAGTCCTATAAAATTTTCCTTTCAATCTTAACGGAATGTTACGGTCGCATAAAACTTCCGTTGCCCTCCATTTCAACCAGCCAGTTTGTAACTTATGGTTAACATCATTATCGATCTCTCCATCATTCTGAATAATAGAATCCAAATATCTAAACCGACTGCTCATTTGTATCTCTTGCCTATTTAGTTTTACAGTATTATAGTCTATGGGCCGTCGTTTACTAAATTTATATTCCATATATTCTGTTTTAGACCTACTCAATTTAAAACCTCTAGATTCTAATGTATAACTCTATAACTCTAACTTGGTATTTATTCCTTCTCTTGTCTCATTAACTAAGACAATATCATCAGCAAATAGTATACACCAAGGTATCTCATCCTGATGGCTTTAGTAAGCTCATCCATCACTATAGCAAATAAGAATGGGCTCAATGCAAATTCTTGATGTAATCCAATTGTGATAGAAAAATCACTAGTTAAACCACCACATGTTCTGACATTGGTCACTACTCCATCATACATGTCTTTAATTATATCGATATACTTGATGAGAACTCTTTTCTTCATCAGTGTCCACCAAAGTATCTCTCGTAGAACTTTATCATAAGGTTTCTCTAAGTTAATAAATACCATATACAAATCTCTATTTCTCTCTCGGAATCGCTCTATAAGTTGACGAAGTAAATAAATAGTTTCTGTCGTCGATCGCCCCGGCATAAATCCAAACTGGTTCTTCGATATTTTAACAGTTTATCAATCTATATTCAATTACCCTTTCCCAAAGCTTCATAGTGTGACACATGAGTTTTATTCTCCGATAGTTAGAAGTTAGAACAACTATGAATGTCGCTCTTATTTTTATACAGAGATACTATGGTACTTTTCCTCCATTCATTTGGCATTTTCTTAGTTTGCCAAATCTTGTTAAATAGATCTGTTAGCCACCTTACATCAATCCCTCCTAGGTATCTCCATAGCTCTATAGGAATCTCATCTGAACCAACAGGTTTCTTGATTTCATTCTCTTCAAAACCTCTTTTACTTCAGACTCTTTGATTTTGCATATAAAACTACGATTCATATCCTAAAAAAAGGAGCAAAAAAAAATTTACAGCAAAAAAAATAAAAAATAAAATAAAAAAACAGACGCTGCCAGCTCTCTATCAGACCCTCGCCGAAGGAAAGGGGGCCAACCAAGCCTGCTGCGCTGCCAAGCTCTCCAACCCACCTACTTAGTCAGTCAGGTCGTCTAGGGCCCACAGACGCCTCATCGAGTACTCCATCACCATTCACGAGGGCTCCACCTCCTCCCCGGCCCACGTCCCCGGGGCCCCCACCGGATACGCTGTCGTCATGCTTTAGCTCGACAGCCAGAACTCCATCTTTGTCGGTGGGGCCAACATGTGCTGCTGGTCCGACCCATTGCGCTGCCAGGATATGGAGCTCCTCAGCAAAGCTGGCATCATGCTCTTGCAGCATGAGATCCTCGATCAAGTCAATTTGCTCGCTGCTCAGGCTGCTAAGAATTTTGGTGCTGGAGGGGTGGAAGCACCTATTCCGCACAAACTCCTTGACTATGTTGATATTTTGAGCCCTAATGAGACTGAGTTGGCGCGTCTGACTGGCATGCCGACAGACTCATTTGAAGAAATTGCTCAAGCTGTAAGCAAGTGCCATCAAACGGGTGTCAAGCAAGTCTTAGTAAAGCTGGGTGCAAAAGGATATGCTATTCGTTAACAGGGAGGAACCAATTAGACAGTCAATTATTCCGACTGCAAAAGTTATTAACACCACTGGAGCTGGTGACACCTTCACTGTGGCATTTGCCATGGCTCCTGTAGAGGGGAAATCAAAAAAGGAATGCTTGCAGTTGCTGCTGCAGCAACTTCTCTTTGTGTGGAAGTGAAGGGGGCCATACCCAGCATGCCAGAAAGAAGTACAGTTGAGGATCAAATCCCTTTAATGTGAACATTATGATTCAAACTATAATTAATGGAAATAAAATAAATATTATATTCTGAGAACAAGAATAAATTTACCTTTGCTCGTCCTCCTTCGAAAAAGAAAAAAGAAGAAGAAATTGCAAACAAAAAAAAAAAATTGAGGCTCTGTTCTGAAGCTCGTAGTTCCATTTGCAAGGGCTACATGACACTGGCTCTCTCTGATAAACCACAGAAGCACTTGGAGTCGTGCACCCGCTCATGATAAAGCAGCTCACAGAAGAATTGATCTTCTATTTGACTGCAAAAATTTGAAGATGCTAATGAGAAGGAGAACAGATGTTCCACAAACAAACAACCTCTAAGGGAATTTCTTGATGCAGTGTCTTTACTAGCGCAACAACCTGCTTCCTTTGTGGATATCTCAATGGATAGTAGATGATTGTGAGAATTCTTTCTGTTGGTTTGCACTTCAGGAATCACAAAGGCGTGAGTTTTCTTGTGGTCCTTCTATGGTTCTTGAAGGTTGTGGTGGACTTCTGGCCACATGTATTGCTATTGTTGGGAATAACTTTCCCATTTCTTCATTCACGACGGAATTAAGTTTCTTGATATGGTGCATGCTCTGAAACTAAAGAATCACATCCAGGAGAACTAGAGGATCATGGATTTCTTCTCACATCACCAAAAGAGCCTGCACATGTTCACCTTCATCTTTGATGATGTTGGCATTCTACAGGACTACAGGCACATGGATGGCTATGGTGTTAATACTTGTACCCTGATCAAGAAGGAAGGGAAGGCTCATTATATTAAGTTCCAATAGAAACCAACCTGTGGTGTGAAAAATTTGTTAGTGGATGAGGCTGTGATGATAGGAGGAACAATGGTTGAACACACTTCAGGATCTTCAGCCAGATGTCATTAGGTGCATACATGCATTGAAGGAAGAAGTTGCACAGATTGCTGAAATTCCACTTTAAGTCACACTGAAAAGAATCAATGCAGCAAAGTACCTTGCTATAATGACTCCAATTATTGTAGCATCGAAGCATCACTTGGCCTCAACTTCCCGAGAGCCCGAGATAGTTCATGGTTCCATAAGGAGTATGGTGAACAACTGAAGTCTGCTATCTTAGCTGTCAAAACTCCTCTAGTATTTGCAGCGTCACTAAATGATGTCGGGAGACTGCTTGATGTTGCAGCATCTTTAGCTGCATATCAGAGGAAGCCATTTATTCTTTTGAGCGAAGTGGCTCTACAACTAGCATCACTTTCACCTTGTGATGTCTCAATGCTTGGTCTTGTGAAGCAAATTTTGATGCTTAATTCTTCAGCAACATTTGCTGATGCTCAGGGCATTATCACTCTCTCGTCATTATGCGAACATGCCTCCCTTTCAATGCAACCACAGAGAACACAAAAGATCCATATATTTGGGATAATGTTATGAGGAGAAATGCTTTGAACCAGAGAATTGGCAGCAATGCCTCAGAATAGCAGCATAGCTCGTTGCCTAAGGTAGATGTAGAGAAGTGATTGAATGTTACAAGGACGATGGCAGTTTGGCTTTTGAATATAGCAAGGCTAATTCAGTGCGCGAGGCTAAGCCAGTACATGAGTCTAACTCAGTTCGCGAGGCTAAGCGAGCACACAAGTCTAACCCGCATATAATGCAAGGTTAAACCCGTGTAAAGTAATCCAAATATGAGGATAAGTATTAGTCTTGTGCAAAATTGCCAAAATGCGAGGCTATGCCTGCATACAATGCGAGGCCAAAGCAACGTAAAATTATTTAGACGCGAGGCTAACTCGAGACCAAGCCAGCGTAAAGTCATCTAGATGCGAGGCTAAGTCGAGACCAAGCCAGCATAAATTCATCCAAATTCGAGGTTATGCCTGCGTACGAAGCCAGTGTACGACGCAAGGCTATGCCAACGTGAAGTCATCCAGATGCGAGGCTAAGCATGCATACAACAACTCAGATGTAAGGATAAATCTACCTAAATTAATCCAAATACGAGGCTAGGCTCGTAAAAGTCATCCAGAATGCAAGGTTATGCCCACACCTGAAGAAAAAAGCTAAGTTTCAGTCTTGCACAAAATCAGCAGAATGCGAGGCTAAGTTTCAGCTTCGCACAGAACAACCAAAACGCGAAGCTAAGTTTCACCCTAGCGCAAAAGTGCCAGAATGTGAAGCCAAGACTCAGCCCCTATAGAAGTATCAGAACGCGAGGCTAGCACTCAGTTCTGCTTTGTATTTGAGATTTGAAGCGTCAGACTAACCGTGAGCCTCACATAGTCTATGATGAAGATGGAAAAAATATGTGCCCTACGATGGACTCCCTGACTAGCCAAATGAGGCCTACACAGGGGGTGGGACACACATCCAGAGAACCTCACGTATAATGCGAGCTAAGTTCAAAATAAGAATGCGAGGCTATGCCCGCGTAGAACGTGAGCCTAAGTCATCATAAAATCATCGAGGGCATGAAGCTAACTCGAGACTAAACCAGCGTAAAGTTATCCAGATGCAAGGCTAACTCGAGATTAAATCAGCGTACATGGTTATACTAGTGTGTGAGGCTAAACCAGCATGCGAAACTCATTCAGAGTATAAAAGCGAACAGAAATACGAGGCTAAATTTCAACCCTGCATAGTCTATTACAAGAAAGAAAGTAATATATTACCACATGACGAACTTCATGGACAACCAAATAAGTCCCCTGCAGGGGTTGAATCCACATCCAGCCACGCGAGGCTAATACCCACAAACAACGCAAGACTATGCAAAGCAAAGCTAGCAAATATGCAAAAGTTCCAAAACGCAAAACTAATTTGCAATACCGCATAAACATGAGGATAACACATATGCGAGGTCATCTAGCAAACCGTATGATTTCCATTACTGGAAGAGATGCAGGATACAAGGCAAAATTGCAGCTCGGTATAAAACTCTCAATATGCGAAGATAAGCCAGCGTGCGACAGGCACAACATGCGAGGCAGATCCAAAGCGCGAAGAAGTCCAAAATCAAAGCTAACTCCCAGTCTCGCGTAAACTTCAAAAAAAGAAGAAGACAGTTTATTAAATTACAATGACTATTCTAATGTGGCCTACACAGGGGTTGAGACCCACACCACTAAATCCTGTATGCAATGCAAAGCAAACTCCGCATACAATGCGATATCAAGCCAGCGTAAAGTCATCTAAACGCGAGGCTATGTTCATGGCCAAAATATGAAGCTAACTCTCAACCTTGCGTAAGAAGTTCAGAGTGCGAGGCTAACTTTCATCCCCGCATAAACTTCAAGAAATGGAAGGTTAAGATCTGCATTAGAGACTTAAGGTACCAGGCTAGCCAGCAGCCTTGCATAATATTTGATGAAGAAAAAGGTGATCAAATTGAATGTTCATCGTAACCAATCAAATGAGACCCACACAGGGGGTGGAATTTGCAAACTTTGCAGTTAAGCACGCGTAAAGGGATCAAGACGCGAGACTAAGCTCGTGTAAATAACTCATGCATAATGCTATACCTATGTGGAATGCGAAGTTATGCTCGCGACTAGATGTGAATCTAAGTCAGTGTGTAAGGCTAAATCAGCACATGAATCTAACTTGGTGTGCAGGCTAAACCAGCACACAAATCCAACCCTGCGTATAACGCGAAGTTATACTAGCCCAGTCGCAAAGCTATGCCAGTTTAAAACATGAGGCTAAGCTCGCGGTTATAGTACTAAGCTTGCATTCTGAACGTACAACAACAAATTGAGTTGTACCAAGTACGCATCTCAAAAGCATTCAATAAGAAAGTCAAAGAAAGGACTTTCAAAGAAAGGGATCATGACCCATAGCCATTAAGATAAAAGGGAGAATGAACGTTTGACATCTAAACCCAAACAAAACTTTTGATAACTCATCATACTGAGGGGAATAACATGACTTGTTCAATGCAAACGATGATTGGTAAAGGCATGCCAAATTTATTAATAGCTGGAAATTTGCTAAAAATTCTGTGAATCTGTCATGAAATTCAAACCATTTCATTTAAAAAACAATCGAACCTATCACGTTAAGCTCTTATTTATGACAGCGAGATTTGAACAATCATATAAATAATACACCCTATGATTTTAACATGATTACCGGCTCTGTTTGTCAGCCAGGTGAGTCACCGGTTTTGTCTGTCAGTCAGATAAGCACTCCATAATATTAAACCAAACAATCTTGGTACGTTTTCTGAACATCTCTGCCAAGACCCCATGGGTATATTTTCTGAGCATCTCTACTCATGATTTTTCGACCCTAACCAGTCATCTCAGTACTTTTTCTGAGCACCTCTGCTAGGGCCCAATCGGTATGTTAACAGTATATCTCTGTCAAAATTCCTTGGTATAGTTTCTGAATGCCTCTGCCAAGACTCCATGGATATATTTTCTAAACACTTCTGCTCATGGTTTTCGGTCACCTCAATATGTTTTCTAAACACCTCTGCTGAGACTCCATCGGTATGTTTAACAGTACGCCTCTACCGAAACTCTTTGGTATGTTTTCTAAACACCTCTACCAAGATCCCATGGGACGTTTTCTGAACACTTCTGCTCATGGTTTTCCGACCCTAACCCGGTCACCTCGATACGTTTTCTGAACAGCTCTGCCGAGACTCCGTGGATATATTTCCTGAACACCTCTGCCCATGATTTTTCGACCCTCACCCGGTCATATTCCAACAATTTATTAAACAGATACCTATTATGATAAGAAAGAATGTGCGGACAGCCCAACGCCCTTGAGGCAAGGGACAAGAGGAAGCTAAAATCCTCGACCAGTCTTATCATACTAGGGTATAAACAACCCGATGCTGAAAAGGAAAAGGAGAGAGGTATCCCGTTACACATGCCAAGCGATCTTGATATGCTTAACAGAACACCTCTGTCAAAGTTCCATAGGTACGTTTTCTGAACACCTCTGCTTATGGTTTTTCAATCCCAATCCTATCATTCCAGCTCTGTCTGTTAGTCAAGTGAGTCATCTCTCAATTCAAAAATAATCATTAACTCTGTTTGTCATCCAGGCGAGTCATTGGCTCTGTTTTTCAATCCAAACGAGTCACATCATATTCAAAATGCTCAGCTTGCTAAGGTACCCCACACCCTTAGCAAGTTCCATCTTCTTTAATATATCCACTAATCATCCATTCTTCCAAGTTCGCTCACATATCACCCATTCACTCTAATCATAACATCATTTTTAGAACCATCGAGTCACCATTAGCTCTTGCCAATTCCATCACCACAATAACACATAACACAAAAACTCAGAGTGATGCATTAAATTCAAAGTAACTGAAATATTTCTTTGTTCGTGATTGCAGGACAAAAGAAGAAACAATGTGCAAAATTCATCATTCATTGCAAAACAGAAAGAGAGCAAAAAAGACCAAAATAAAGAAAAAGATACAGAGTTTTTAGCTCTCCCGAAAGTTTTCGGTCTCTCCTGCATTACCTTCAAATCCCATCGGCGAACTTCTTTAGCAACAGTCATGATAATTCGGCTCTACCTCATTGACGGTCATTCACTGGACAGTTTGAGTGCAAAAGTCTTCTAGAGTCTTATTTCTTATAATTATCTCATGTTGGATTGGAGCTTGCCGATGGTTTTTATCTTCACAGCATAATAGAAGTATGAAGCTAATAGCTTCGAGTGATAAAACCAGATAATCTCAGATGGATATCAAGAAGATCAACCAAAGAATGCCCTCAAAATACTACATCAATAAGTCACCTAAGACTGCTACGTTAATGATCACCTCTGGTAGTCATCAATGATTCAATTGCTGTTATAGTACAATCATTGAATAGCTCATCGATCAATGAATAATTCAAGCCCATGAAAAAAATCATAATAAAGAAATCCAAAGTATTTTGAAACTCGTTACAAACTGACGACGAGATTTTGAAAACTTTGGAGGGGGTCTTATTGATAGGAAGAAATTGATGAGGAGGGGGCCCACATATGCTAATATCTCAAAGAATCCAAATAGAATCAAAGTGGATGGAGATCTCAGATCTAATCAAATCCAAATTAATATAATCTAATCAAACTGGAAATCTCATAAATTCTACCAAATCTTTCTTTAGTCAAATCAAGACCAGATTCATTAAACCAAATCAGATTAGATTAAACCAAACATTTGATGAAAATTACAGTATATTTCTATCCTTATCTATACGGCAAGCAATTCACCCAACTTATGCTTATAAATAAACGTAATGAGGTATTGTGGAAGTTACCTTTGGAAAGTCACCTTTGGGGAGACCCAAGGTCAACTAGTTGACGCCTCTAGAGTACATGTCAACCATCCGGTCTAATCATACCTAGATGCGTTCATAAAAACTAGTAAATTGCCATCGCCATGCTGTTCAAGAAAAAATAGTAAATTAGTGTAACGCCCCATTTTCCGGAGGGATACGAAAACGGAGTGTGTTACCGGCGGACACGTGTAAGTCGACGTGCACGAGACCTATAAATATGTAAACAAAGAAATGAATGGAATTGAATACTAGTCATCAACCAGGATCTTGGAAGTTAGTCTACTGCCATATAAAAGAGAAGATATACATGTCTAAGATAAGCAGCAACAAGTATAATACTTATATAAAAGTTGGAAATAAAGTCTAAAAGGGGTGATAATACCAAACCAAAAATACAAAAGCGGAGGCCTATAAATCTATTGCTGCTCGGTCTGCTTTAGAAAGTACGGATCATGCAGTGGCGGATCCTCGCTCACATCTTCAGTACCTGAGTGTGTGGGGAGCTCAGGGTCAAACCCGACAAGTAAAATAATAAGAAGTACAGAGCGTGTAATATAAACAAATAGGTAAGATATGGATGTGGATATGAAACTATGCGCATGTGTGGAAAATATTAAATGATCAAGTATTGATATCAAGAAAGAATGTACATGCTATCAAGTATGGAGACTAATGGTGAATAACTAGACTTGTATGGTATGGAGCATGCAATATATACTAACAAGTAAAATATGAATTGATGTAAAAAGCATATGCACATGCATGGTGAACTAATTGGTGAAGAAATAGATCTGTATCGTATGTGATCGATATCAAGTACGGAGACTAATACATATCAAGTCTAGATTAATATCATATTTTATTTTATGTTTTGAACTAAGTGGTGAAGAAATGATCTGTATCGTATGTGATCGATATCAAGTACGGAGACTAATACATATCAAGTCTAGGTTAATATCATATTTTATTTTATGTTTTGAACTAAGTGGTGAAGAAATGATCTGTATCGTATGTGATCGATATCAAGTATGAAGACTAATACATATCAAGTCTAGGTTAATATCATATTTTATTTTATGTTTTGAACTAAGTGGTGAAGAAATGACTCGTATCGTGAAAGTACCCGTGCATACCCGGGACCCGGCCAAGATGCTGGCGCTGAACCAGCTGTGCCGCTAAGTACTCAAGCAGATACCGATTACTGAGTAATCGGTCGTCCCATCAACATGGACTAAGTAAGAGATGATGGCTCAGTACTATCCGGGCGCCCCCGCGGATGGGCCCTATTTCGGTTGCGCAACCTATCCTAAATCTTTCACGATAAAATATTTGTCCACCCTTTAGTTCTCCCATAACCCAAGATTTCAAGTTATATTACATGCAAATCAATCCGGAATATGATAAACTAATCATGTCAAGATTAATACTGTAACAACCTAATTTCATCATAAGTTACATTCTTGATATCAGATTAATCCCAAAATAAATGCGTTGTGTTTGACTCATTTTTCTATATTTTTATGATTTTCTTAAAATTTTTAAGATAGTCACTTAAAATAATATTATTTTAATCACCGGTGGGTCCTACACATATTTTTACTAGTCTCTCTTCTTTGATTTGTAAAGATTAAGTTTGACTTTTTTTTGGGTTAGTTTAATTTGAAATTATAATATTAAATAACTCTAATAACCTATTATTAGTATTCATTTGTCCTATGCCTATTTTGTTTTATTCACCCATAACTTACTTTACCATGCTTGTCCTTTGGACAAGCATGACAACCATCATCTAATCCCTCATATCTCTCATTTATTATATTTTTTTCTTCCCTTTCATTTGTTTTCTCCCTTTCATTTTTTATTCACCTCCTTTTTATTTTTTTACTCCAACTCAAGAGAAGAAGAAAAGAGAAGAAAAAGAAAAGAAGAAGTTCCCCAGCCTCAAGATAGGCTTACCTTCTCTAACCAATCAAGGCAAGTAAAATCACATCCCCTCTCATGTTTTATTTCTAATTCTAATTGTTTATGGTTAACTTAGAATCTTGATTTGTTTAATTTTAGAAATGTGATATTTTTATACAAAATTCTCTATGATTATTTTAAATATAAAAATATGATTCTTACACTCTACTCTATGTTTATGTATTAAATTTGTGATTTTATTTAAGGTCTCCTATGCTTAAACTATAAGTTACAACTTAAACTATGTTTTATTTTGAAATTACAAAGAAACTACCTTTATGAATGTTCATCATATTGGATATACATTTGAATTTTTCCATATAAGTTCTTCATGTATAATGTAATGATTTTAAAATCATTTTCCACTTGCCGTTAGAAAATATGTATATATATATATTTATTTATTTATTCATTATCATGTTTTAAAGAGAGAGTTTCATATAAGTATTACATTAAATTTACTAAAATATTTCTTTTATGCAAGCTATTATATTAGGTCATAATTCCTTTATGCTAATTCATGTTTACTTGAAATATATATACATTAGTAAGGTTTAATAAATTTTGCTACTTTCCATACCATGAAATCATTATAGAATTTGGAAAATTCATTCATTCTAACATTTTATACTCCATCATACTTGCATTGACACATGCATACTAGTTACTTGTACAACATATACGAAATTATGCCGGACTTTCCTTATTAGTACATACACGTCTTGATAGTGCCATGGATCTTGACTTGCCTGTTAACTTGATTTTGACATTCCATCATATTTACTTCGACGTATACATACTAATTACTTGTACAAGATACATGAAAATATTCCGGATTTTCCTTGTTAGTATATACACATGTCTTGATGGTGCCATGGATCCTAACTTGCCTGTTAACTTGATTTTGACATGGACCACATCTTGCTTGTTACTAGACATGTATATGTATTAATCTTGACATGATTAGTTTATCATATTCCGGATTGATTTGCATGTAAAATAACTTGAAATCTTGGATTATGGGAGAACTAAAGGGTGGACAAATATTGTATCGTGAAAGGTTTAGGATAGGTTGCGCAACCGAAATAGGGGCCCATCCGCGGGGGCGCCCGGGTGGTACTGAGCCATCATCTCTTGTTTAGTCCATGTTGATGGGACGACCGATTACTCAGTAATCGGTATCTGCTTGAGTGCTTAGCGGCACGGCTGGTTCAGTGCCAGCATCTTGGCCGGGTCCCGGGTATGCACGGGTACTTTCACGATACGAGTCATTTCTTCACCAGTTAGTTCAAATATAAAATAAAATATGATATTAACCTAGACTTGATATGTATTAGTCTCCGTACTTGATATCGATCACATACGATACGAGTCATTTCTTCACCAGTTAGTTTAAATATAAAATAAAATATGATATTAACCTAGACTTGATATGTATTAGTCTCCGTACTTGATATCGATCACATACGATACGAGTCATTTCTTCATCACTTAGTTCAAAATATAAAATAAAATATGATATTAACCTAGACTTGATATGTATTAGTCTCCGGACTTGATATCGATCATATGCGATACAGATCTATTTCTTCACCAATTAGTTCACCATGCATGTGCATATGCTTTTTACATCAATTCATATTTTACTTGTTAGTACATATTGCATGCTCCCTACCATACAAGTCTATTTATTCACCATTAGTCTCCATACTTGATAGCATGTACATTCTTTCTTGATATCATTACTTGATCGTTTAATGTTTTCCACAAATGCGCATAGTTTCATATCCACACCCATATTTTACCTATTTGTTTATATTACACGCTCCGTATTTCTTATTATTTTACTTGCCGGGTTTGACCCTGAGCTCCCCCACACGCTCAGGTACTGAAGATGTGAGCGTGGATCCGCCACTGTATGATCCGTACTTTGTATAGCAGACCGAGCAGCAATAGATTTATAGGCCTCCGCTTTTGTATTTTTGGTTTGGTATGTATCACCCCTTTGGGACTTTATTTCTAACTTTTGTATCAATATTGTACTTGTTGCTGCTTATCTTAGACATGTATATCTTCTCTTTTATATGGCAGTAGACTAACTTTCAAGATCCTGGTTGATTACTAGTATTCAATTCCATTCATTTCTTCTTTTACATATTTATAGGCCTCGTGCACGTCGACTTACACGTGCCCGCCGGTAACGCACTCCGTTTTCGTATCTCTCCGAAAAATGGGGCGTTACAAATACATATACATGTCTAGTAACAAGTAAGATGTGGTCCATGTCAAAATCAAGTTAACAGGCAAGTTGGGATCCATGGCACCATCAAGACATGTGTATATACTAACAAGGAAAATCCGGAATATTTTCATGTATCTTGTACAAGTAATTAGTATGTATATTCGAAGTAAATATGATGAAATGTCAAAATCAAGTTAACAGGAAAATCAAGATCCATGGCACTATCAAGACGTGTATGTACTAATAAGGAAAGTCTGGCATAATTTCGTATATGTTGTACAAGTAACTAGTATGTATGTGTCAATGCAAGTATGATGGAGTATAGAATGTTAGAATGAATGTTATGAAAATGATTATGTATGTAAACTACACATAAATACAAGTATACATATAAATACGTATGTGAGTATTAAGATGTAAAGATACCTAAGATGATCATATATGTGAATCATGCATATACAATTATGCATATAAACACATATATAATTTTATGTATGTTGTACAAGTTACTAGTATGTATATGTTAAGGCAAGCTTGATAGTCATAGAATATTAAAATGTGTTATGCAAATAATGATCATGTATGTAAACCACGCAATACAATTATGCATATAAACACATTTGGCAAGTGGGTACTAAATTTGTAAGGATAAAAATTAAATAGACTTAACACTTTTATAACAATTAGTTTAACAACATATTGATTTTCTAAATTCTAGTATGATTTCATAGTATGGAAAGTAGCAAATTTGTTAAATCTTAGATATGTATATATATATGTATATATTTAAACATGGATTAGCATAGAAAGAATTATAACCTAACATAATATCTCGTATGAAAGAAATATTTTAACAATTTAATGTAGAAACTTATTTATTTGAAATCTTCTTTTTAAAACATGATTATGAATACATATATATATATACACCTATGTTTTAATGGCAAGTGAAAAATGATTTAAAAATTATTGCATTATATATAAAGAACTTATATGGAAAATTCAAATGTATATCCAAACATGATGAATATTTATAAAGGTAGTATTTTTATAATTTAAAAGTAAAACATATAGTTTAACTTTACAACTTGTAGTTTAAGAATTAGAGATTATAAATAAAATGATAAATTCGATATATAAACATAGGGTAAAGTATAAAAAATCATATTTTTATTTTTCTAGAATAATCATAGAGATTTTTATATAGAGATATTATGTTTTTAAGTTTTAACAAATCAAGATTCTAAGTTAACCATAAACAATTAGAATTAGAAATAAAACATGAGAGGGGATGTGATTTTACTTGCCTTGATTGGTTAGGGAAGGTAAGTCTATCTTGAGGCTAAAGAACTTCTCTTTTTATTCTTTTTCTCCTCTTTTCTTCTCTTTTCTTCTTCTTCTTTTTTCTTCTTCTTCTCTTGAGTTGGAGTAGAAAAAATAAAAAGAAGAGATGAATTAAAAAAAAAATAAAGGAGAGAAAATAAATGAAAGGAGGTGAAGAAAAAGATATAAATAAATGAGAGATATGAGGTAACATGATGGTTTGTCATTCTTGACCAAAAGACAAGTATGGTGAAGGAGGTATGGGTGAATAAAAATAAAATTAGAATATGATAAATGATTAAAAATAATAGGTTATTAAACTTATTTAAAGTTATAATTTTAAATTAAACTAATCCAAATAAAATCAAAGTTTATCTTTATAAGTCAATAGAAGAGAGACTAATAAAAATATGTGTAGGACCCACCGGTGATTAAAATAATATTATTTTAAGTGATTATATTAAAAATTACAAGAAAATCACAAAAATATAGTAAAATGAGACAAACACAATGTATTCACTTTGGGATTAATATGATATTAAGAATGTAAATTATGACAAAAATTAGGTTGTTACAATTAGCTGTTACCATGCTGCTCTCATCAATGTCAGATAGTCAACGGGATATAAGGTCGACGCCCCATAGCCACGTGAAGAGCCCACTATTTTTGTTAAAAGAGAGATAAATCTATACATCTCTCTTCTTGTTTTCTATTTTTCTTTTCATAGTAATTTTGACATTATTGAAATCATTGAAAATTATTATAATATGTGACAATGAGAGGAATCCAAATTTTAGCGAAAATAAAAACCCATAAAATTTGATCCTAAATAATCTAAAGAGGTAGAAATCGTGATTGCAGAAAAAAACTAACGGTTCTCTGTGAATATAATATCTTGTAATCATTTAATAAAAGGGCAAACAAGTGTTTGGTTTGGAATATGGTCTACTTTGTTGTTTTTTAATTTTATAATTGTGTTTGACAATATAGAGGAGAATAATGGAACCTTGGAATATATTATGTCCTGAATAGAATTTCTCTTTTGGATCTCTTAGATAAAATTAGTAGGTTGTTGATGATTGGATATAATTTATTGTTGAGATCTTTATACACTCCAATGATCAGTCCATATTTTCTACATGATTAGATCTGGGATCATTGCAAAGAGAGTTGCAAGAACTCTCTTATCTCATTGGAGAAATTTGATACTTATAATTATCCATAACATTAGCCTACTGCATGACCAGTTGAGATATGGACACACATGTGCATACACATGATTGTCTTATGTGTGCTTTTTTTTTGGGCATCTGGTGATGGTCATCGCCTGCTGCTCATGAGAAGATGAGTCACTACTAATAAATCTTATGTGCAGCGTTGATGGTCTTTCTATATAAGTAGAATCCTATGAAGCTTTATTTTTCACCAAATATCATATATTTACTTTTGCGTTCTAAAACTAATTCTGTAATTTTCTTCTACTATTTTTTGGATGACATTTATAATGAACTAACATATAAATGTTCTTTCTTGCAGAGAGTGGAAAATTAAGGTTATCAGGCAATCGGTTGTTATCCAGTAGAACTGTTTATTGTTTGACTAATGTTGAAGCCTTTGCACTACGATCTGCTGATCTTGAAGAAATCACTTCATTGTTCGCTCGATTCTTGAAACATCCACATATTAAAGCAGAAATCCGGTTAGCATAATCATCCTTTTATTGTTTCTAAAGAAATAGTAATAATAATGCACCACTATTTGGTGTCTACCATGCCCGCATAATTATAGTAAATTGTGTTTATACCTTTCGTACTATCTTTCAAGTATCTAATAATCACTTTGTACTAAGTAAATCTTTAAACTGTGTAATGCCCTATTTTCCGGAGGGATACGAAAACGGAGTGCGTTACCGGTGGGCACGTGTAAGTCGACGTGCACGAGGCCTATAAGTATGTAAAAGAATAAATGAATGGAACTGAATGCTAGTTATCAATCAGGATCTTGGAAGTTAGTCTACTGCCATATAAAAGTGAAAATATACATGTCTAATATAAGAAACAACAAATACAATACTGATATAAAAGTTGAAAATAAAGTTCTAAAGGGGTGATACATACCAAACCTTGCTCATATTATCAGTACTTGAGCGTGTGGTGGAGATCAGGGTCAAAGCCGGCAAGTAAAACAATAAGAAGTACGGAGCGTATAATAGAAACAAATATGTTAGATATGAGTGTGGATATGAAAGTATGCACATGTGTGGAAAATATTAAATAATCAAGTAATGATATCAAGGAAGAATGTACATTCATATCAAGTCTAAATTAATATTTTATTTTAGTTAATGTTTTGAACTGAATGGTGAAGAAATAGACTCTTATCGTAGGGAGCATGCAATATGCACTAACAAGTAAAATATGAATTGATGTAAAAATCATATGCACATGTATGGGAAAGAGTAATGATTAAGTAAAAATATCAAGTAGGGATATACATTCATATCAAGTCTAACTTAATATCATATTTTATTTTATATTTGAACTAACTGGTGAAGAAATAAACCTATATCGTAGGGAGTGTACAATATGCACTAACAAGTAAAATATGAATTGATATAAAAATCATATGCACGTGTGGGGGAAAGAGTAATGATTAAGTAAAAATATCAAGTAGGGATATACATGCATATCAAGTCTAACTTAATATCATATTTTATTTTATATTTGAAGTAACTGGTGAAGAAATAAACCTGTATTGTGAAAATACCCGTGCATACCCGGGACCCGGCCAAGATGCTGGCACTGAACCAGCTGTGCCGCTAAACACTCAAACAGATACCGATTACTGAGTAATCGGTCGTTCCATCAACATGGACTAAATAGATGATGGCTCAGTACCATCCCGGCGCCCCCACGGATGGGCCCCTATTTCGGTTGCGCAACCTATCATAAACTTTTCACGATACAATATTTGTCTACCCTTTAGTTCTCCCATAACCCAAGATTTCAAGTTATATTATATGGAAATCAATCCGGAATATGATGAACCAATCATGTTAAGATTAATACATATACATGTCTAGTAACAAGTAAGATGTGGTCCATATCATAATCAAGTTAACAGGCAAGTCAGGATCCATGACACTATCAAGACATATGTATGTACTGACAAGGAAAATCCGGCATATTTTCATGTATCTTTTACAAGTAATTAGTATGTATATGTCAAGGCAAGTATGATAGAGTGTCAAAATTAAGTTAATAGGCAAGTCAAGATTCATGACATTATCAAGACATGTGTATATACTAATAAGGAAAATCTGGTATAATTTCATGTATGTTGCACAAGTGACTAGTATATATATGTCAAGGTAAGTATGATGGAGTGTGAAAATCAAGTTAACAGTCAAGTTAGGATCCATGGCATTGTCAAGACATGTGTATGTACTAATAAGAAAAATTCGGCATATTTTCATATATGTTATACAAATGACTAGTATGTATATGTCAAGGCAAGCATGATAGTCATAAAATACTAGAATGTATTATGGAAATAATGATCATGTATGTAAACCACACATATATACAATTATGCATATAAACATGTATGTAAGTGAGCATTAGGGTGTAAAAATATCTTTGATGATCATGCATATGAATCATACATATACAATTATGCATACAAATACATATTAGGTAAGTGGGTACTAAATTGTAAAAATAGAAATTAAATAGGCTTAATACTATTAGAACGATTGCTTTAACAATGTATAAAATTTTCAAATTCTAAAATAATTTTATGGTATGGAAAGTAGCAAATTTATTAAATCTTACTAATGTATATATTTTTCAAGTAAACATGGATTAGCATAAAAAGAATTATGATCTAACATAATATCTCGTATAAAATAAATATTTTAACAATTTAATATATAAACTTATTTGAAATGTTCTCTTTAAAACATGATTATGAATACATATATTTATATACCTATTTTCTAATGGCAAGTGGAAAATAATTTTTAAATCATTATATTATACACAAAAAATTTATGTAGAAAACTTCAAATTTATATCCAATATGATGAACATTCATAAAGGTGGCATTTTTTTATAATTTAAAAATTAAGCATATAGTTTAACTTTACAACTTGTAGTTTAAAAATAAGAGATTATATATAAAATAATAAATTCGATACATAAACATAGAGTAAAGTGTAAAAATCATATTTTTATTTTTCTAGAATAATCATAGAGATTTTTTGTATAGAGATATTATCTTTTTAAGTTTTAACAAATCAAGATTTTAAGTTAAGCATAAACAATTAGAGTTAGAAATAAAACATGAAAGTGGATGTGATTTTACTTGCTTTGATGGGTAGGAAGATAAGCCTATTTTGAGGCTAAATAACTTCTTCTCTTTTTCTTCTTCTTCTCTTTTCTTCTTCGTCTCTTTTCTTTTTCTCTTGAGTTGGAGTAAAAAAAATAAAAAGAAAAAATGAATGAAAAATAAAGGAGAGAAAACAAATGAAAAAAAGGGAAGAAAAAGATATAATAAAGGAGGGATATGGGAATTAGATGATGGTTTGTCATGCTTAACCAAAAAACAAGTATGGTAAAGTAAGGTATGGGTGAATAAAACAAAATATGCATAGGACAAATAAATACTAATAATAGGTTATTAGAGTTGTTTAAACTTATAATTTCAAATTAAAGTAACCCAAAAAAAAGTCAAACTTCATTTTTACAAGTCAAAAGAAGAGAGACTAGTAAAAATATGTGTAGGACCCATCGGTGATTAAAATAATATTATTTTAAGTGACTATCTTAAAAATTTTAAGAAAATCACAAAAATATAGAAAAATGAGACAAACACAACACATTAATTTTGGGATTAATCTGATATCAAAAATATAAGTTATGATGAAATTAGATTGTTAAATTCTACCCTCCTTACAAAAAAATTTTGTCCTCGAAATTTAATTTTTTTTACTGATTGGAGTAAGAAGATATCAATCAATTGATAAGAATTTGGTTATTGAGAAAATAGTTCCAATCAGAATATAATTGAAAACTAATTTGTCATACTATCTAAACTAGTGGGATAAATAATCAAAGATATATGATGGAAAAATATATCATAAGTCTCACTTATTAAGATCCTTGCGAATAGTTGCAATAATTGCCTGCAAATCAATTATTGCCATGCCAATAGGTAAGACTCATTACAGCGAAAGTATATGATTTTAGTCGAAAATCAACTATGGAGTATCTCATAAATCCGCTTGCTATAGTTCTAATGAATGACTGTAATTGTTGTCGACTGAGAATAAACCTCTATAATTACCACGTCAACTCAATAGGACTCGAACAGCAGAAGTACAAAACTAGGTACATAAAAAATCAAAAGATATATATGGTATGGATAAAAGAAGGCAAGATAGAAAATTAACTAATAATAGGACCAAGATAAGATTTCAGATCAAAGAAAATTTTGGACATGTTTATATATGGCAGTAGTCCTAAAGACATCCTAAATTAACTTAGAGCTCTGATACCACTCTGTAACGCCCCATTTTCCGGAGGGATACGAAAACGAAGTGCGTTACCGGCGGGCACGTGTAAGTCGACGTGCACGAGGCCTATAAGTATGTAAAAGAAGAAATGAATGGAACTGAATACTAATCATCAACCAGAATCTTGAAAGTTAGTCTACTGCCAATAAAAGAGAAGATATACATGTTTAACATAAGAAGCAACAAGTACAATACTGATATAAAAATTGGAAATAAAGTTCCAAAGGAGTGATACATACCAAATCAAAAATACAAAAGCAGAGGCCTATAAATGTACTGCTGCTCAACTTGCTCTAGAAAGTACGGATCGTGCAATGGCGGATTCTCGCTCACATTTTCAGTACCTGAGCGTGTGGGGGAGCTCAGGGTCAAACCTGACAAGTAAAACAATAAGAAATACGGAGCGTGTAATATAAACAAATATGTTATATATGAGTGTGGATGTGAAAGTATGCGCATGTGTGGAAAATATTAAATGATCAAGTAATGATATCAAGGAAGAATGTACATGCATATCAAGTGTAAATTAATATCTTATTTTAGTTAATATTTTGAACTGAATAGTGAAGAAATAGACTCTTATCGTAGAGAGCATGCAATATGCACAAGTAAAATATGAATTGATGTAAAAATCATATGCATATGTACGGGAAAGTGTAATGATTAAGTAAAAATATCAAGCAGGGATATACATGCATATCAAGTCTAACTTAATATCATATTTTATTTTATATTTGAACTAACTGGTGAAAAAATAAACCTGTATCATAAAGAGTACAATATGCACTAACAAGTAAAATATGAATTGATATAAAAATCATATGCACGTGTTTGGGAAAGAGTAATGATTAAGTAAAAATATCAAGTAGGGATATACATGCATATCAAGTCTAACTTAATATTATATTTTATTTTATATTTGAACTAATTGGTGAAGAAATAAATCTGTATTGTGAAAGTATCCGTGCATATGCAGGATCCGGCCAAAATGCTGGCGCTGAACCAGCCTTGCCGCTAAGCACTCAAGTAGATACCGATTACTGAGTAATCGGTCGTCCCATCAACATGGACTAAACAAGAGATGATGGCTCAGTACCATCAGGGCGCCCCTGCAGATGGGTCTCTATTTCGGTTGCGCAACCTATCCTAAACGTTTCACGATATAATATTTGTGCACCCTTTAGTTCTCCCATAACCCAAATTTCAAGTTATATTACATGAAAATCAATCCGGAATATAATGAACCAATTATGTTAAGATTAATAAATATACATGTCTAGTAATAAGTAAGATGTGGTCCATGTCAAAATCAAGTTAACAGACAAGTCAGGATCCATGGCACTATCAAGACATGTGTATTTACTAACAAAGAAAATCCGGCATATTTTCATGTATTTTTTACAAGTAATTAGTATATATATGTCAAGGCAAGTATGATAGAGTGTCAAAATAAAGTAAATAGGCAAGTCAAGATCCATGACATTATCAAGATATGTGTATGTACTAATAAGGAAAATTCGGTATAATTTCATGTATGTTGCACAAGTGACTAGTATGTATATGTTAAGGCAAGTATGATGGAGTGTCAAAATCAAGTTAACAGGCAAGTTAGGATCCATGGCATTGTCAAAACATGTGTATGTACTAATAAGAAAAATTCGGCATATTTTCATATATATTGTACAAATTACTAGTATGTATATGTCAAGGCAAGTATGATAGTCATAAAATACTAGAATGTATTATGGAAATAATGATCATGTATGTAAACCACACATATACAATTATGCATATAAACATGTATGTAAGTGGGCATTAGGGTGTAAAAATATCTTTGATGATCATGCATGTGAATCATACATATAATTATGCATATAAACACATATTAGGTAAGTGGGTACTAAATTGTAAAAATAGAAATTAAATAGGCTTAACACTATTATAACGATTGTTTTAACAATGTATGAATTTTCCAAATTCTAGAATGATTTCATGGTATGAAAAGTAGCAAATTTATTAAATCTTACTAATGTATATATTTTTCAAGTAAACATGGATTAGCATAAAAAGAATTATGACCTAACATAATATCTCGTATAAAAGAAATATTTTAACAATTTAATATATAAACTATTTGAAATCTTCTCTTTAAAACATGATTATGAATACATATATATATATATACCTATTTTCTAATGGCAAGTGGAAAATGATTTTTAAATCATTATATTATACACAAAGAATTTATGTAGAAAACTTTAAATTTATATCCAATATGATGAACATTCATAAAGGTGACATTTTTTTTATAATTTAAAAATTAAGCATATAGTTTAACTTTACAACTTGTAGTTTAAAAATGAGAGATTATAAATAAAATAATAAATTCGATACATAAACATAGAGTAAAGTGTAAAAATTATATTTTTATTTTTTTAGAATAATCATAGAGATTTTTTGTATAGAGATATTATCTTTTTAAGTTTTAACAAATCAAGATTCTAAGTTAACCGTAAACAATTAGAGTTAGAAATAAAACATGAGAGTGGATGTGATTTTACTTGCTTTGATGGGTAGGAAGATAAGCCTATTTTGAGGCTAAATAACTTTTTCTTCTTTTTTTTTCTTCTTCTTTTTTCTTCTTCGTCTCTTTTCTTTTTCTCTTGAGTTGGAGTAAAAAAATAAAAGGAAAAGATGAATAAAAATGAAGGAGAGAACAAATGAAAGGAAGGGAAGAAAAAAATATAATAAAGTAGAGATATGGGGGATTAGATAATAGTTTGTCATACTTGTCCAAAAGACAAGTATGGTAAAGTAAGATATGGGTGAATAAAATAAAATAGGCATATGACAAATGAATACTAATAATAGGTTATTAGAGTTGTTTAAAGTTATAATTTTAAATTAAACTAATCCAAAAAAAAGTCAAACTTCATCTTTACAAGTCAAAAGAAGAGAGACTAGTAAAAATATGTGTAGGACCCACCGGTGATTAAAATAATATTATTTTAAGTGACTATCTTAAAAATTTTAAGAAAATCACAAAAATATAGAAAAATGAGACAATCATAACACATTAATTTTGGGATTAATCTGATATCAAGAATGTAAGTTATGATGAAATTAGGTTGTTACAAACTTAGTGGGTCATCACTGTAATTTTGTTTAGCTGTGAAAATTTTAAGACTAGCAGTATTATCATCAGGAAGATCAATGCTTCAATCAGTCATAATGTGTCAAAATACACAGATAACCTCCTACTACGGGAGTTGGTTGTTTGTTGCTTTTATCCCTTGGAGAATAATGGCAAGGGAGGGGCAACTGTAAACAACTTACTTTGCTAAGTGAGCACTAGAAATAATTTACTTTTAAATATTGAACACAATTCATTCTGATATCTTTATTCTGAGTGGGGCTGTTGTACTAGTCGAGGAAGATTATAGCAGCAGTAGGCAAAAAAAGGTGATTATTTCATTAGCCATGACTTTGAGATCCTACGACTGTGTGGAATAAGAATATGTTACTGAAAACACTAGGACAACTGTTCAAATTTCATAGATTCAGAAATAAACCTCTAATATCAAATGGAGCTAAACTCAATTTTGAATCAAACACTGTATTTAGTCTTTCTCTAAACACAAGGTTCTAAATATCCGATGTTGGAATCGTATTTGATGGGTTCTTTCAGAATGGATAGAGGATAATGGATGATATATCGAGAAAACAAGCTCATATCGGACATTCATATCAAACATTATGTATACACATCAAATATATAATTTTGATACCTTAGATATGGTTTAATTTTACCTATTTAACTAGTACGATGTAATATATATGTTAAGATATTTCTGAACATGTTCATACATACAAAGCTTAACTCAATAAAATAAACATAGAACAATATTTAATTAAAGTTGAAAACATAGATTTTAGAAGAATCGAAATTTAGACACGGCAAAAATAGTAGTTGAAGCAGATTGGCCATAATAATAGTAACTGCAAGAATTACAATAGTAGTAATGATAATAAAAGTAGCTGAGCAAGCAATATACTTACAGAGTGGAAGTTGAAGAAGAAGAATGTTATGAAATAATTAGAACCAACCAATCTATTTATTATATATATGTGTGTGTGTTTCAACACCATAAAAATAATCCAATAGGTGATGTGGAATTAAACATAACTAAACTCATATACAAGATAGTTTTCTAATCTAATATAGAAAAATCTTAAAAGATGATTTCATAATCTTGAGTTGTACTGAAATAAACTTTGTAAGAGATTTTTCATATTTAACTCTTGACATGTCAAAAAGATTTTGTCTTTTAAACTTCTATGACAACAATTCAAAAATCTGGTTGATCTTAATAGAGATTAAAAAATTTGGATTTTTTCTTATATATAGGATGATATTGGGTATAAGTACCAAACACATTTTTAAGTTAAAAACTTAATTAAAAATTAAACATTATGGCTAATACATCAGAGTGGTACATTGGGACTGTATATCAGACAATATTGCAAATACTGACCGATACGCATATTAAATGATATGACCTTATTATCACGATTGACCTCGATATATCAGGAGGATTTATATGCCATTTTAGTAAGAATAGTGTCTAAACATTCAACATAGATTCCAATTGTTTACTGTCCTAGATCGTTTGGCATATCAGCTTTTAAGCACGAGGATAAAGTACACATTGATATTCATAATAAGCATTTTTTTGGAGGAGTGGCAAACACGGAGACATATTTTTATAATTGAACTCTTTGCTTATTTCATGATATTGACATAGCTATAAAATTTCACGTGTGTTTGGATATTTGTTAGAGTAAGAATAAATAACACCGGTTCACTTCTTGTTTCTAATTTTTTTGTTACTGATTTTTCTGGATATACCTTCTAATCCATTTCCATTAGTACAATGATACCCTTTTAACTTTTCTATATTACACGAGATCTAGAGTTATGACTCAAGTGTCCAAGTGTCATGTCATTAAGTGTTCAACACAAGAAAATTTTGTAATTATGGAGTGTTTTTAAAATGTAAAATAAATATTTTATTATCATAATAGAGGAGCACAATATGTTTAAATGATGGTCCACCTCTCTAATAACACTCTTTAACAGTTCCTTAAATAAATTTACTTGAAAGAACAAAGGAACAAAAGGACCCTAGTAAGACATTGATGAACGACCAGAAACCAGCTAAATTATAGCAACTAAATGCACCAAAAGTGACCAGAACATGCTGATTATAATAAGCTCCAAACCTCGCATCTTTGTCAATACTCAAAGTCATTGAAAAGACACCATGATGACTAGTACTGATTGATCTCTCACAAATCCATAGCGCGACAAGATAATACATCCATTAGATCGACTAATATGAACATAGATAAATAATTTTGCTGCAGCAGGTCCGTTGTTAGATTTAATTACAAATACTTCATATATTATGGTAATCCCTATTAGTTTCATTCCTAACACCCATACCTGGAGTGAGCATAATTTGGTTCAAACTAGAAATACCGATTGAAACCAACCGACGATTGTCAAGCCGAGCCGAAAATCATGCGCATGATCCGAGGATAAGCATCACCAGAAACCAAAATTGTTAGAGATTAATACAGACCATCATCATCATGATAGAAATCATCAAATCAATTCTTATCATTGATCTTCTATTCTTCTCGAAAATTCTCTCTAATTGTAACTCCAGCAGATGTGAGCATTGGTCTATTTGGGTTTAAGCAAAACTTTACCTCCACAACCAGACTGAAATTGATTCGAAATCGAAGAATCCGATCCATCTTTGGTCAGTAATCAGTCTCAAACTCAAAATTTCACCAAAAAATATATAATTGGCCCGTTATGCTGTTTAGCCCACTGACATTTTTGAGCAAAGAGTAATACTTCTAAAACAATAATTATTAACAAAAATTTTGAGCAAAAAAGTGATACTTAAAAACAGTTCAAAATAATACATTAAACAAAAAAAAATAATTACAAGTTTATTATGCTTTTGACATGCAACAACCAACTAAAAAAATATAAAAACAAGCAACAATACAAAGTTTTGAAATTAGATTGCTAAATTAGTATTACATCCATACTTAAAGAGTTCCAAGAAAAAGAAAGAACAAAATAAACTTAAAAACTCCTAAGTCCATAGAAAATAACAGGTAATACCATCAATTAAGAGTACATAATCAATATTTTTCAAAATATAAGTGACATAATTGAGTCCTTGATTTTGAAGCTTAGAAAGTTGAGACTTGAGAATGATAGAGTTGAGCTTTGAGTCTTTGAAATAATGATTAGTACTTGGCAATCTGTATTCAAACAAATTTTAAAATATTTGCATCACAAATACACATATTCAATTTTTAAAGCATATACAAATAAAAATAGTTTCTTTAAAAGTTTTTTAAGAAATTGTTATTTGCGAAGCTTTCATACTGTTCACTGTTGCGGTCCACGAAAATTTGACTATCAATTAATTACTTACTCAGCGTTATTATTACTTCCAAAATTTCTGAATCAGTGAAAAAGAAAATTTTGAGATTGAAATCCTTGTAAACTTATTAACGGCCATTAATCTATTTGTTTCATTTTCCGTCACAGGATAAGGATTTTTTTTAATAATAAACAAATTTCTTACTGAACATCCTATGGGTTGTATTTGGGAATTTGGCTAGAGAAGCAATTTTCTTGTGCTTGATTATTCAATATATATTATTTAATCTTCAAGGATATCATAAGACATCTTAAGATACGTGACTCAGCTAACAATCTATCAAACTAGATTCTGTGTTGATTCAAAATAACATAATATATTATTTGGTTGTGCAAAATGACATCTCAACTTGATAAATGACCTACATATACCACATATATATGCCATGTACGTAAATATGATCAGAAACAGATGCGTACATATGTCGACAGGGCTTTTAGTGGAGAGCCATTGCTTTTAGTGGAGAGCCATTGGGAGAGCTCAGCAGCTCTCAGTGGGAAGCCATTGAGCTCCCTGGCAGAGAGCTGAGCAGCTCTATGGCAAAGAGCTTTTGAGCTCTCAGCAGAGAGCTTCTGTGGGATCTGAAAACAATAAATTTTTTATAGAATTAATTGTTTTACCTTTTTAATTTGAGAGGACCTCTGTTCACCTACTCTGGATGTGTAAGCAAATTATTATTTCCATTGCTAAGCAAAAAGAATGTGAGTGCATAAGCAAATTTTTTTTTTATGACAGTTTTAGTTTCCCTCTACATTGTTGGTTGTTGGCCAAACATCTAAAGCTCAATGAGTATTGACTCTGGTGAGATGAGATCTGAATCTACAAGAAAATAAAAAATGGTTTGTACTTAGGGTTCATTAAAATTGTAGATGAAAAATTCTAGAAGATACGTGATAATGTTAATGGGATATCACCTTTATCGAACTTCTTGACACAGCTATATCTTCTTCAATGCTAACTAATGCACCCTCAATTGCTCTCTGAACCAATCTTAAGTACAAATAAGACTTTGAACCTATTGTGTAGAGAGTGAACTTCTAAAGAGATCAAGTACTCACCGGTGCTAAAAAAAAAGAGTATGAAGCAACCAAACATCTTGATTCATTCGTGAGAGAGTATGAAATCTTCCACTATTATCTTTACAAAATTCACAAATAGTAAAATTTGACAAATCCTTGCTGATGATTGCGGCCTACTTCTTCTCATTCAAGTACTTCTCTAACTCACTTTGGCTTGATGATACGTTACTTGAAGATGAGTTTTAGGCATTGAACTTATCCAAAATGCAATAGTTCTTCGATGCACTGGTCTCCCTAGAATTTTAAGTTTGTGAGCTCTTATTTGTGCATCATCACTTATGCTATTGTCCTTATTATGTAAAACCTTGTATTCGTTGTACAAGGTTGAGGGTTATTTCTAATTTTGATGACATTTCTAGGCACTTCTTTCCTTTCGATTTAAATATTATCTCAATTACATATTGAGCAAAGTCCAACTTTTATGGAGGATCAAGAATTAACAGTATGAACATAAACAAACTCACTTTCTCACAACTGCCCTAATACTTTTCATATTTCTCTTTCAATCTTACACATCATATCACATGCAAATATATCATCGCCCACCATTGCTTAATGTAGCTCACATTCAAAATTGGTAATTTGATGAAAAAAGATATTAGATTTAACACAAAGGGTGTTGAAAACCTTCCAAGTAAAATCGGTAAAAAACAATACAATCAATCCATACATTTCCAATAATCTTCATCCAGTATCCTTCCTTATCCATCATCATTCATCATCCAATTGAGATTCTTGTCTAAACTCAGATCCTCCAGCTCAAATTGATATAACACAGATTGGTACCTTTAGCGGCTTGCAACATCAAGAATGTTGCGTTACACCTACTTTATACATCCATCTCAATTGCAAGCATCTTTATCTATAAAAACTTTTCACTTTGCCTACCTTGAAAGTGATTACTTCACATACTTAATAGCACTTTGAACACGTGAAATAGGTTCAGTGATTGCATTCAAGCCATCTTGCAGGACTGTGTTTCATTAAGTGTGCAACACAATGTATGTAAAGATATTTGCTGCCAAGAAAAGTATCTAACTTATCATTCCAATTAATGATTTTCCTCCGTAAGTTTTAGATAATTTTCTCATTCAAACTTGCATTATTGAAAGCAAGCGCGCTTTCAATGTGGTTCACTAGTTTCATCCTTATGATTTATAACAGGATAAAATTTAAGATTTTATTTTTATTTTTATTTTTTAAAATTCCAATTACTTCCAATCTAATGGACAATGAGACGTGTAGTTAATTTTTTGAATTGAAGTCTACATGTCGATAGTGAGACTAATATGGTGGCTTGTGGTGTTAAGATACTTTTCTAATGCTATCTTCTGAACTAAGTAGAGTTGTTAGAAGTCTCTTCCAATGGTTCAAGTAATTAGGATAACAAATTTGGAACACAAAATAAATATGAATAGACTAAATCTAACCCTCTCGACAAACTTGAATGAAAGTTTGTCTCGAATGACCATTTTAGACTACAATCTTATGGCTTTCTCATCATACTTCCATGTACCTAGGATTTCTACTCTACCTTGCTCCCTGTAGGTTGGAGACTCAATGGAGCTTGATAGTTTTTGTGTTAATTCTCCTTAGAATTAGTATAATGATTTCGAAGTAAAGATGTGCCATTCTTTTTAGTGTTGTAATTGTATTCTTTGGAAATACATGCATCTACATTCATTCTCATCAAGAAATCCATCTCCTTTTCACATGTCATCGGTTTCCTGATCCTAGTTTATGTGGTGATCCCACATTAGATGTCGATCAAATGGCCTTCATTTTCCTTGCCTCAGAGAGTGTTTTGTTTGCCTAGTTGGATTTTTGGCTGGATGAATTACTGGTGGTAGTAGTTGTAGTGTCCTCAAGCACGATTTTCATCCTCACATTGAGATTACTCTTACTGATATGACTACATTGAGATTACTCTTACTGATATGACTTTCAGTCATCTACAATACAAATATATAAAAGAGTACATTATACACTATGCTATGTATGTCCATTTTGTTTCTTTATATAGTAACACAAATTACATAACTTATTATATACGCTTAAAAATAATTCAACCAAGATAACAAATTTCACTTTAATTTTAAAACAAACACAATTATTAAGCAAGCCCGTTAGTTTTAGTTGCATTTTCAGGCAAATCACATGAACAATCGTTTCCTCTAGCAGTTCTCTAGCAAATTTTTTAGCAAATTATGTGAATAATTTCTAGCATTTTTCAGTTGCATTTTCTAGCAAGTCACATCAACTATAATTTCAAAAGACTAATTGAATTGACAATAGAGATATGTTTTTGAGGCTATCTTTTTGTATGATATATAGAATTTCACTTAAGAAGATGACCTAATTAAATATGAGATTAGCAAGAGTAGTTAACTAAATATATGAGATGCGAAGAACATGAAAGCTAGAACACTTAAGAAGAAAATAAGCTAATTCTTAGACATCTAATGATTTTTTTTTTTAAAATTAAAAACAAAGGTAATAATGAGCCGAATAAAAATTAATTAATTACGACAAGCATAGTCCAATTATCTTCTTTCCGATGTATAAACCCCTGATCAAATATGAACTCAAGAATGAAAAATTATTAAATTAATTCCAAGCCTCTTATACAATTTACAACATCCAATCCAAATTAACTTTATTTATGAGTTATGCACTTCATTTATTCCAAAACTTTATTCGACAGTTCGTTCCTATAATCAATTTCAAAACTCAAAAACCCCAAATTTTATTCAACAAATCTTAAGATCCAAATTTTATTCAACAAATCCGAATATTCAAACCTAACTACCTAATTCTCTCTTTATCTAACCATGAACTTTCATAAATTTTAAGAATTTGAAACAAAAAATTGAGAGAGAGAGAGAGAGTGTGTACCTTCTGGCATGCTATGGCGTGGTGGATCGCAGGATCGGAGGTGGAGTTGCAAAGCAATGGCTGGTGGCATCGCACTGGTGGAGCTAACAAAGTTGACGGGTGGCCTGAGGAGTGAGATTGAGGAGATAGGAATTTGGAATTTAGGAAATAGGATCTTGAGAGACATGGATCAGTTTTGGGTTATTATTAACAAGTCGGGTACTCATTATCAGGTCAAGTAGGATAAGGAAATATTAATTAATTTATATTTTGTTTTTTGATCGGCTTTGATTTAGCTAAAACATTGCAAAAACCCTCATTGAAACCGAGTTTTAATTTTTGTTCTCAAACTAAACTAAAAACCGAAATAACTCATTGTTTGGCTTTGTTCGGTTTAGTTTTTTCAGCACATGCACACCCTCACTCATAGTTAGAGAAGATAGAACCATAGCTGAAGGAATATTGGAAAGGCAGAGGGATAGTGATAGTTGTAACTTCCTCCCTCTAAGATTATATAAATATGAGTATGCGATTACTATAAATAACCTACCAACTCAGGAAACTTATGTAAGCTAGTAGTGAAAAAATAGTAGTCTTATTAATTTTTTCAATTTTTTTGAGACTATGATCTCTTTAACTTCTTAAAGATCAAATTTCATGGATTTTGAAGTTCATGTGCTCTTTCATCTAGTGAATATAAGATGTCGTATTCAATTAAAACCGTTAATTTTGTATTTATTTGATGGAAGACCAAATTAAAAGTAAAACCCAAGAAATTGGATACGATTGAATCTTAAATGGTTGAGATCATAATAAAAAATATTGAAAAACAATAATAGGGTCACTATTTTTTTGCTGCTAGCTCAAGTAATTTATGTGAGTTGGCGGCTCATTTTCATTATAAATACATATATATATATATATATATATATTTATATATAATTATTGTAAATGAGATTCCAACTTAGGTAAATTACGTTAGTTAGTAGTAAAAAAATAGTGATCCCATTATTCTTTTAAATATTTCTGGAATCATAATCTCAACCTCTTTAGCTTCCTAAGAATCTAATTTCATGGATTTTGAAATTCATTTATCCTTTCATCAAATGGATATAAGATGTTATATTCATTGAAAACTGTTAACTTGTGTCTAGTTTGAACGAGCAAATCAAATATAAAATTTAAGAAATTGAGTATTAGTCAACCCAAAGGGATTGAGATTATAATCCTAAAAAAAGTAAATAATAAAAATGACTGCAGTTAAGGTAAATTACTTGAGTTATCAGCTTATTTCCATTATATATATGTATACGTATAGACGTAAATAAATATACACATACATGGGTAAATTGTTAAGAGGATGTTCCTTTGGGAGATGCACAAGAAGATTGCCGAAATTCTCATAGTAGGGAACAATATGGATGATTCGACCCGTCTATTGTGATATCCATGTCTAAATATGTAGTGTATAAAAAATCATATGATTTTGACCCTTCCTCTATAACCAAGGGGTCTCATTTATTTTATTGTTGAAACTACCTGATGCATGTCAAAATGTATTAGTAGTTATAAATTTTATACACAATTATTTTAAGATACAGAGGTCATGATAGACACTATGGATCTTCTATAGTTATTGGCCTATGATGTACGTTTAGTCCGCCTCTCTAAATAGTTATTTAAGGAGATAGCCTACACGCGCGCGCGCGCGCGCGCGCGCGCGCGCGCACACACACACACACACACACACACACACATATATATATATATATATATATGAATATAATACAAATGAGCTAAACGTAAAGAAATATTCAAAGAGGATATAGATTTCTCTTGAATCTCAATTCAACATCTTATAAGATTAACTACCTCTAACCCGATAATAAGGTAATACAATGATAATAATACTTTCCAATCCGTTATGGGAAAATATCCTGTAATAATGAGCTCCACCACCTGTCATTAACAATTAATCTTTTTTCCTTGATCTTCTAAGGATATGCACCATGTCTCTCAACTCAATCCTCCTTTCCTTTTCCTTTTTTTTTCCATTGGATGGTAGTCTGTTTCTCATCTTTCTTTCCTACTTGAAGAGCCATTTATTAGTTTTTTTTTTAAAATCCTTTCATAACCATGGGGACCCTAAAAATTCAAATATCTTAGCTATTCAATTGACCAGAAAAAAATCAACCTTCACTGCCAAACTTAAATTTCAGGATTCAGTATGACCTCTCTATTCTTTAACCAAAAATATTGCAATGCAGACTGAAAACAGTTTCCTTTTGGTGTGTCGAAAAAAGAATGCTTATTTTTCTTCTTGACTTCCTCGTTAGAGTATCCACATATGGCATTGAGCACTCTTTAAAATATGACATGCACAAAAAATTCATATACATAGCCCATAATCCTCGTTCTCCATGTCAAGGCAATAAGTTGGCTATAAGAAAGGATTTGTGAGGAACCACCTCTTTCGTTGTCCTCTAGTTGGAAGTTGGAACAAATATCAAAAGCGTAGATCCTTTTTGGGAGAATCATGTTACATTGGTGCAACTGTCAAAGTATACAATTAAGGAAACCTCTCACTGAATCATGGGAAGAGTACATCCAGATAAATTAATATTTGATAAAATCCAAAATCAGCACAGAACTTATTGCAGTGCATACCTTGAGCTTCAATTGTCTGTCTATTTGATGGCTTGATGATATATTAGACATCTTTTGAATGATTTTTCTAAAGTTGGACGATTATTAGACTCTTTCTTCAGAAGGATGTATAAGAGAGAATCGGCATCATTTTTCTAATAATAGTAGTGAATCTTTTGTGGAGTTTTCTCAAGTTTTTTTTTTTTGAGGTTGAAACGGTGAGCAAATTACCCTCCGCATTCTATTAATGATAAATAACAGAACAATCGTTTTACATCAAATCAACGACAGAAAATTAAAGCAAACCAAGGAACCTACGAGTTCCAATAGGTCGGTCATACAACATCATACATGCATAAAAAATAAAGTGCAAAACATAGAAATAAAAGACTCTCATTCAGAGTGGAGTATAGGACCAAAATGCCTGACCCCTCAGGCGTCGTCAACCGTGCCCTATGGGGTCTCTCCAGAGATTCATCTTGCATCTCCTCATCTATATCATGCTCATCCGAGATGCACAATCGATCTTTTTCTGATAGAAGACCTGTCCATGAGAATATATCAAGGTACGTGAGATAGAAACAAATCGGCTAGATGAGTAATCTGTCTAAAAATTCTATTATTTCTTTCTCTCCATACATTCCAACATATTGTTGTTGTCATTATGCGACGTATATGGGCACCGTGATTTGTAGACCTACCAAAACCTGCTTTACTCCAAATATCGGATGTTTGGGACATCTGAATTGTTATGTTCAAGCATGCGACGCACTTTACCCAAATTCTTGCAGTATAGGCGCATGTTAGGAAGATATGTGAACTAAACTTCGCTTCTGACTGACATAGAGCACAAATTCCTGCCCTTTCCACCCCCTCCTTTGTAAATTATCCCAAATTAGAATTGCTCCCTTTGCAATCAACTACAGAAAACCCCTAACTTTAAGGGGACATCTGGTCTGCCATATATGGTGCGCCTGCCATAGCCTATAACCGCCGTCAATAGAGTGTCTATATGCAGAACTGACTGAGAAGATCCGGTGTTTGTCCCATCTCCAAATGATTTCATCACTATCATTAACACTCAGAGATGTTTCTCTATAAGTTTCTTGAGCTCTGTGGCCTGCAACTGACCTGTAGCATCCGCGTGTGCATTAATTCCTATATCCCACCTATTCCGATGCCACATTTGAGCTATAGAGCCATTTTTGTCGCTTGCTAGTTCGAAGACCTTCGGGAAGAGTATCTTTAGTGGAACATCCGTGCACCATCGATCATTCTAGAAAGATACCCTTCCTTTCTTGCCCGGCCTAAAAACTATACTTGAGCGGAAAATATCTTTCACCTTTAACACCTCTTTCCAAAAACTCGATATATTAGATGCATTATGGGTCTTTCCCTACCATTCGTCTCTTCTCGGGACGTACGTGAGCCATAATAACTTCTGCAGCTGCCCTCCTGGCTTTGCTAACATACCCTACCACCATTTAGTCAAGAGAGCAAGATTGAAAGTCTATAGATCCAAAATTCTCAAACCTTCCTCCTTCTTTGGTCTGCATACCTGACCCTAGGCTACCAGGTTATATTTTGACTGGTTTTGTGACACTCCACTCCACAAGATTCTTCTTCTTATTATGTCTATCCTTTTCCTAACCCATATTGGCAAGACGAGGATGGACATAAGCACTGTTCTAAAAAAGCCCTATGCGAGCGCATATGCGCTTGCATAGGCGTTTGCACCACTGAAACGCATAGAAAAAGAAAAATGCGCCCAATCATGCGGACAAACGGGTTATTGGGTTTCGAACGTTAAAAATTCGCCCAACCCGCACCCAAAATCCGACCCGTACATGTGTTAGACAGAATCCTACATCTAAGATCACTGAGTTATCCTCTGAAACAGTTCCTAACATTCAGCCCTAACAAATGTAACAACCCCTGATATTCAGCCCTAACAACTGAAACAATTTCTGATATTCAATATATTTCAGTTTGTTAGTTTGTTACTTACATCCAAGATCACTGAGTTATCCTCTGAAACAGTTCCTAATATTCAACCCTAACCAATGTAACAGTCCCTGATATTCAGCCCTAACAACTGAAACAGTTCCTGATATTCAGCATATTTTAGTTTGTTAGTTTGTTACTTACATCCAAGATCAGATATATGATGTTTTTACTAAGGGCTTAAGTTCAGCTCGTTTCTGTCTACTTCGAGACAAGCTTCAAGTGTGTCTTCCCCCCTTCAGCTTGCGGGGGGATGTTAGACAGAATCCTACATCTAAGATTCATGTATTTTTGTATTTTGAAACTTCTTGTAATTATTATCTCAAGTGTATATATATATGAGAAGTATTCTTTGGGTCGGGTATCAAGCCAGAAACCCTTACATTCAAAATTCTTTCAACCTGCAACCCATTACTTATTTCCCTTCCTCTTTGAATCGATGGTTCCCAAATTCTCTCGAATCGAGCTCCCGAGCTCAGCGGGAAAAAACCCTAATTCTCTGATCACCCCTTCCCCCCTCCGATCTCACTGGCGATCCGACAGCATCTTCTCCGGCGGCTGCGGTCCTCAAGGCGAGGCGACACCGCAGGTAATTCTTTTTTTCAGTTAAGATTTTGGATCTCTTTAGAGTTTTGATGGTTTTTTTGGGTATTATTCTTCTTGAATTTTTTTTTATGATTATTTTTGAGTAAACTGAATTGATTTTAGGATTTGAATTTTTTTGTGAAAGAAAATATTCGAAAAAATTAGGGCTAGGATTTTATTTGTGGAAAATTAGAGTTAGGGTTTTTTGTTGTGTTAATTGTTAACTGAGTAGAATTTAGAAATTAAGTTATTTTGAAAAGAGGGGAGATTCAACCAGTACATTATTTTGATTCTTCACCTCCATTAGCCAATTTTTTGTTTTTTGTTCTTCACCTTCATTGATGACCACACAACTTCTGCAGCACAAACATCAATAATTTGAAATAATAGCTAAATTCTTTTGAAATAATTCTGCAGTATAAACTTTTAGGGGATTTTTTTTGATAAAGAAGTTGGAATCTTGCTTAAAATTTGTTGGATTTAGTTATTAATGAGTAATGTACAGTTTAATGAATTGATTAGTAATTTAATTTCTATTTGTACTTGATTATTAATATGTATGTGCAGTAATTGCTGAACAATTTAGAAAGTTTTTTCAAACTTATATGAACATAAGTTTTTATGATCAATTTTAATTTCTTTAATACTTGATTATTTCTATATCCAAACTGTACATGCATCTTGAATTTTTGGAATTTCACAAGTCTCCGAACCGAAACTTATCATACACATATTTTGTATTAGCAATATGTGGATTATTGTCATATGTTCATTATAATTTGTAATTTTGTACATACATCTTGTAATTTTGTAATTTGTAATTGGATTATAACCAATTATCTTTATTTTACATTCTTACAGTTATTATTTATAATTTTTTAGAGTTTTATAGCACTTAATATGTCTATTTTTATAATTATTATATTAATATATATTAAAATATTAATATTCTGCATAATTCCGCATAATCGACGAGTAATCCGATTATGCGTTATGCGGTTCTCGACCGCACGCATACTGAAAACGCATTTTAGAATATTGGACATAAGATAGAGAGGAATGGATGACAGGACCGAGTTTATAAGTATGATCCGGCCTCCTAGAGAGAGGTATCTGGCTTTCCATCCTTCAAATTTTCTCTCAATCCTATCTATCACCTGATACCAGTCCCTTTTAAGCAGCTTTCCTTTCCTTATCGGTACACCTAAATATTTAATAGGGAATTTGTCTAGTTTGCACCCCCAGAATGCTCTGCATTGTCATGGCGAGAGGACCAGGGGGGGCCTAGCATTACCATAGAACTCTTTTGGAAGTTAATTCTTAGACCCGACCAAACTTCAAAGTAACAGAGAACCCATTTAAGGATTACGACCTCTTTAATATCGTTTCCACATAATATCAGCATGTCATCCGCATATTGGAGGTTGGTGAGAACAAAGTTCTTTCCTCCTGGTAGTTCTCTTATGAGTCCTGCACTTGATACTTTCCTGATCATTTATCCATCAGCGACGAGTACAAAAAGGAGAGGGGATAAAGGGTCTCCCTGACGCAGACCCCTTTTATGGACAATCTCCTTGCCAATCTTCCCATTCACGATCGTCTGGATCTTTGCAGAACCCAACCACATTTGTAACCATAGAATCCAATGCTCCCCAAAGCCTCTTTTCTTGATAATCTCTAGGAGACAGTCCCAAATAACCATATCATATGCCTTTTCAAAGTCGAGCTTGAGAAAAAAGCCCTCTTTTTTTGTTCTTATGCAATAGTGAATTACTTCTTTTGCTAGGACGATTTTGTCTAGAATACTTCTCTCTTGTATGAAATCCGACTGTGTTTCGTCAACTAGTTCTGAGAGAACTATTGCTAGTCGGTTGGCTAAAAGTTTTGATATGATCTTAAAACAACTATTTAATAAGGCTATAGGTCGATAGTCACCAATTGCTTCAGGTGATTCTTTTTTTGGGACGAGCACTATGAAAGAGTAATTGACTCTTTTGATATTCGCTTTTCCTTTTGTGAAATAAGAAATAAGCGCTATAATGTCCCCTTTCATTTCCTCCTAGAATGTTCTGTAAAAGAACAGAGGAAATCAGTCTGGGCCTAATACCTTATCGGGCCCGAGGTCCCAAACTGCCTTCTTTATTTCTTTCTCTGTAAAATCTCTTTCAAGATATCCGAGATCAACAGCGGGGTACCATTGTCTTCTCAAGTTTATATAAGAAATAATCGGCATAACTTTAACGAGAGAGTTTTTGTTGAGTGTGATAATTTGTTTTCCTGTTGAGCACGAAAGTTTATTTGTAAGCCATTTGTTTTCTCAAGAGTGAAGGCTGACAGATAGATTTCTCTCTCATTATGAGAGTCGTGACTCTTTGTGGAGTTGAATATAAAACGAAGATGAGGAGCACTCAATCAACTATTGAAGTGTTGGAGTATTCTCAAGTTTACTTCTCCAATGGACCCGATTTAATTATGTTGAGAAATGCTGCTTCCCATGACATGCACCATGGCAACCATGGTAAGAGTGGACAGTAAACAACTATATTAATAGTGTATGAAACCATAAGCATTTTTCTTTGTATAGCTACCAATATTTAGGCTTGATATGGTTAACAACTATCTGATTCTGCTAAAAATTGATGAACATTACTTGGTACGACAGTGAGGCCATTGTAGGAACAAAATCACTATTAATTTAGATTTGGGATGCTGCTAAATTTAACTTAGTGAAATTTGTACCAACCAAAAGATTTGACTGATGCTGTTTGAATTCAGCTAATTCATCAAAACTTGGTGATGTCATACTTCATTTTATGTTAGTTGAATAAGGTTCTTTTTTTTGTTTTTTTTTTTTTGGGGGGGGGGTGGGGTGGGGGGTGTATTGTGCCGTTTTCTCCAACAAGTATTCCTAGTTGTCAAGGTTAATTATTCCAGTGCATGCCTTGTTATATCTTATTGTGCCTTCTATTTTTGTCTGCTTGGGCTTAAACACGGGGTTTAGCCTGAGTACAAAGTACTTCATATCAGACTACATGCGATGTGTGCCTTCAGGATTAGGTTGCAAGATCAATTCATTTGGGAGAGGCAAAAGGTATACTCATCTTCTGTGGGGAAGTTGTGGGAAAAGAAGAATGGGGTACTATTCCTTGTTTCCCTTTCGCTCTATTAGTGTTTGGTTTGAAAGAAAACGGAAGAAAGACGAAAAAGAAAAGAAATGAAAGAAGATGGAAATTGTTTTTTCTTAATATTTGGTTAGTAAGAAAATATATTCTTTTCTTTTAAATTTTCTTTCAAACCGAACAATAGAAAAATATTTTCTTTTCTTTTTCTTCATTTTTTATCAAACCAAACAGAGCCTTAGGCTTCGTTTACTGCAATTCGTGCCAGTTCCCTTGTTTTAGGGATTCTTGCTATTTCGTCTCTCTCAACCTGTGGGTGGGTTTTCGTTTTGGGGGGGGGGAAGTTTTTTTAAATTTTTTTGGGTTGTTTTTGTTTTTGTTTTTTTTTTTTTTTTTTTTTTGTGGGGGGGGGGGGGGGGGGGGGGGGGGGGGGGTGCTGCGGGCATATGGATGCTTGCAGGTTTATTCGGCACATATCTAACAAAAAGTTACCATATAGTGTTAATTGCTAAAAAAAATTTCATCCATCATGGCTAAGAGAGGAAAATGAAAACCCCCCATCATCAGTGTGTTTCTGGTCATTCTTCATTGACATCTCAGGTTCGACTAGAGCACAAAAGAATGGGTTTCTGATTTGGATCTGGGAAGCCGAACCCAGTTAATAGAAATTCAGATAAACACAGATTCGTGTGACTATTAATTGAGCAACCTGAAAGAATGTTGCTTGTCCTTTGCAATTACTGCTTCAGGTTCAGTTGAGGCTCAAGAGGAATATGGATGCATCTCATATATGACTAGAGAATGGTTTCGGGATTGGGAATCCAGACCTGTTCAATTATATTCATATGTATAATGAATAATTAGACTGGTTATAGGTTTCGAATTTCAAACCTGACTTGATAAACTCATAAATTCATTCAGAGCTCTAAAAACAGTATGTTTCTATATACCCCCTAACAAACTATACAGTTGTTCGCTTGTGCTATTTCCTTGTGTTGCCTTTGGTTCCTCTATCTCAAGTTCTTTATGTTGCGCCCTTTTGCACCCTGTTTGGCATCTTTATACAATTGTTTGAGGTTCTTCCTTGATTGTATTTGAATAACCATAATATGCTTGTGTAGATTGTTGCTTCGGGAATATTTCAATAATTAACCATAATATGAACTCCTATCTATTCATGGTCCAGATTTAAATATTACACCAATTGCATTCTAGCGCAAAAATTTAACTTTCATGGTTCATGGTTAACTGAAGAGTGCAATCAAAACTAGCACAAATCTTAAAAAGAAACTGCACTTGTCTTATGGTTTCATTCTTTTTGGAACATCATTGAGATTCTCATTCAGAAACTAAGTGCAGGTGAGGTGATTAATCTTTCATTTCGAACTTCTCATGTGGAAACATGTCAATAGCACAATGAATTATTTACCTCTTCTGTTCTCGTATTTTATCCTACTACTGCAGGCCACTGCTGTCTTCATGTTGTAGGGTCACGGAACTTCAAAATTCCCATGCGGACACTAGATGCAAACTTTTTATGCTAGTATTGTAGAATGTTGGCATAGTACTGATGTTTCTTAATTGATAAACAGATTTCAATCACCCTACTGGAGATGTATGGCTGCAATCCGTATCCAAGTGGCATGGCGGTACAGGCAGAAGCGTCTTAAACGAGCCAACACTTGACAAGTCGATGGTTTGTCCCTTCGACCAAACTCTCATGTCCAGTTACAAATTAAATGAGCTACATTGCACAGAAATGGCAAGACACCGACACATTCCAAATTCTAAATATTACACAAGACATGCACGTCCATAGCCAGGGTGACACAGCTTCGTGATAGAATTGTTGATATGCTCTACATAAAATATGAGATTTCAGGAGATTTCTTTGTATACAGGCACAGTTTTGCTCTTAGGATAGGAGATATGCTGTAATATTTGCAGCCATCATATCATGGATAAATGCTGTAAAAATGTGCAACTCGAGGGCACAATATAAACTAGTTTTTAGTTATAGCAGTCAAAATTTCATTCACCTCCTTATAAAACTCCTCTATTAAACAATATCACTAATGTCACTGCGGAATGCAGAATATCACAATAACAGCAATAGCCTTGGTTCATAGTTGATGCGTTCATATCGTGTCTGAACTACTTGTATATACGTTACTGTGAATTTATAGTCATTGATTTTCATTCTGATGCACGGGTGCAGATAATAAATAGCAAATTTTTCTCTCAGTTCAGTACTTATTAATTTTTTTTTTTTTTGGTAAAATATATGAGGAGTATTGATCTCAGATTTATTATCCCCGTGTATTTTTTATAATATATATGGCAATAGGAATTTGTCAATTACATCCAGTGTCAAACATTTTTACATTTTAAAATTCAAGTCTGATATTATGTACACATACACATCTCTCATGTATCCTAATATAAGAGAGGAACACATACCATGAAGTTCCTAGAAACCGTTTAAACAGCGTCTAATTTGGGCTGTTGCTCTTATCATTTCATGAAAATATTATTAAAATAAAAGATGAGCTCGATAGCTAAGCGAATAAATTTATGTAAGGAATCCAAAGAAAGACATGAGCACATGTGAGAATTATGCACAAGATGATAATCATGAATCAAGATTGGGTCAAGAATCCAAGGAACTTGAGTTGTCATGTGTTTTGGCAAAGAATCAAATTTATTCAGAGAAACCTTTTTGGTCTCTCTTGTCATTTGTTTTTTTTCCTTTTGTTTTTAATTTTTTGAAACAATTTGCAAAGAGATTTTGAACAGGAAATTTGTCAATAAAGTTATTTTGACCACAAAGAAAAATAATGGCATATAGAGAGCCATGTAGTCAGAAACTCGGTCTTTTTCTCCCTCAGCATTATCTGTAACAGCAATTTTATAAACTTTATTATTCCATCAAATAGTATTACAAAATCGAGTCTACACGTCTATTTTGAAATTTCATGTAGATACAGAGAATTTTTAGGATCCTATCTTGCACCACATTTTCTTTCGTCACTCAACTTTTTCCTTTATTAAGAAATCTTTGATGTAATAATTTAACAAGATTTAGAATTAATAACAAACTATGACTAGAAAATTAATTTTATATCAATAAAAGGAAAAGTAAATTTAGATCTAATTGTTAGAATATTTCTTTTGTTAAGTACTTCAGGAATTAAATCAAATCAATAAATACAACTGAGAGCAAACCTAGTAAATTTAAATCAAATTTATAGAATATTTATTTTGTTAAATACTTTTAGAATGGAATCAAACCGATTAACAAATATGGTTATTGTAAAAATTATTATTTTAAAATATTTAATGATTTTTTTTAATATTAATTGTTATATTTAAATTGTGGATTTATGCGGATACTATTGCTAAGTATCCTAGTACAATGGGTTAACACATATACAGTGGAACAAATTGAGAACAAGTATAGAATGATTCCTCATCTCCTTTAAGTATCTTTTTTTATAAAATAAAACCATAATTTGATTAATTACCAAGTTAAATTCTCTTTGATGAGAATTAGATCAAAGAAAACTAAATCCAATCAATACAAGAAAAGTTATTTACATCTTGAGTCTTGAATATACCAATCTAAATCTGTCTATTTTTATTTTGAAGGAAGGAATATTTGCAGTTGTTGGTAATCTTACGATAGGAATCGTAAATAACTTTTCTTGTATTGATTGGATTTAGTTTTCTTTGATGAGTTTTCGTATATTTGGGAAATTCAGTTTTCTTATTTGGTAAGGATTTCAATAGATAACTGATTTACTGTAATTAATTGGAGTTAGGGCATATGGATTATAATCCAACCTTCTATGAGAGAGATTTACGTGAGAGCGCATTGACTCTAGTATCACCGACGAATTGATTTCTTTAAAGATTGTTGACTTGATACTTAGAACTTTACTATATTGTTGTGGGTTTTAACCTTGTGGGTTTTGTAACGCCTTGCATTCTAAAATACGGGTAACGTTCGGCGACGTATCGTAAACGAATATGTTAAACCTAAAACACATAAATACAAATATGTACAACTGTCATAAATACATACATATATACAATTAGATAACTATATTGAATTAAAATAATAAATTATTCCAAAGAATAATGATCAAAACGAGTTTTTTAGGAGGGCCGAAATGATCGTTAATATATCATCGAAAAGTTTAAGTGAAAAAGAATGATGAAAAATAAAGTTTCTTGAAAAAAACAATTACTAGAAAAGTCTCTCTCGTGTCCCTTCTGCAGCAAATGCGCATATTGAGAATCTATTAACTTCTTAAAATATAGTTCTAACTGTGGTAGACTCTTCTCCTCGATAACCTGCAAATCAGTATCAAGGCATACCAAACCTGGGACATTAGTACGACCTAATTGTAAGAGGAGAAATAATAATATATAGGCACGCTATGTGTATATATAAATAAAATATAAAGCTAAATGAAATAGTAAAATTATGATATATCACAAAAACCTAAATCTTGAAAAGAGTGTGAAGCATGAATTTAAATTATATTTGTATTGGAGAGAATAATAAATTAACAGTAGTAATAAAACATATCTTGAATGGTGTTGAAATTTAACATGATGGTAAAGTGTTATATGAAACTGTAAAAATATGAATGTATCACAAAATATAAATTTTGAAGAAATGTAAAACATGAGTTAAATTACACTTGTCTTGAGAATGATAATATTAGCGGATAGTATATGCTTGACATGGACAATATTGTAGCAAATATAGAAATATGGAAATAAGCATGCATATAAAATATGATATGTCGAATTCTATTTAATGTGCATTTATTTGAAACTGTCAGAAATAGTATGTTACATATATTACGAGTATCCCGTGCACACCTGGGACCACAACCATAATTTCTAGTACTGCTCCAGAACGTACCACTAGGTGCTAATGAATATGAATACTGATGAGTCTAAACTCCAGGTGCGCAGCACTATATAATGATGGTGATTTAGTAATCACCCAGAACCTCCATGATCAAGTTTCTAAGTTTAGTTGTACAACCTAAAAAATGTAAACCTCCTAAAACATGTGTACATTTTCTTCTTCGAGTTCCCTCATAATCCCATAAATTTATTTTATGATTTTATATATTAGGATAATATGATAAAATAAAAAATTTGGTATGTTAATCTTATAAATATAATGGCCAAATACAATTTAATGATGTTACTGAATGAAGGCCTTTACTTTTCAATTGTTGGTCAATGCCACTTGAAAGTAGAATTTTCCTATGATACTAATTTGACGGTAAACGTGTATAATCAAAATAGAACTTATAATTGCAACAAGCTACATAAAAGAAAGCTATAATGTGTGGATTTAATTACAATATACAGTAGCATATGAAACCAATATTAGAGCTGTTTTTTTTCATGATTATTTGGAAGATCTTAGAATGCTCTTGAAAGGTTGAAAACTAGCATATGAATCAATGCTGACAAAATAATAGAAGCTCCATAGAATTGTATAAGAGCTAACATAGTTGCTATTTCATGCCAATGATGGATAATAGGATAATGATACTTAATTTTGTTTATGTTTCTCATTAATATTTTACAACATCTTATCTTGGCAGGTGTATTAGTATCTACAAATGTGAAGATATTAGTCACTGGATGAAATAGCTTATCATAGCAAATGTAAGGGCAAAGAAGATAACAGTTCAGTTGCGATTGAATTACTTGAGAATATAATGGATGTTATGTATATAATCTCTCATTTGCTGCTAGCATGATGTGGGATTGAATGAATAATTAGCCATCTATTTTAAAAACTGTTGTTCTGTTCTATTCAATGAACACAACATTATGTTATGTTCACTGAACATAATAAGTACAAGGAATTTTTTTTAAAAGACCATTTATGTAGTAGTCTGTTAGTTTTTTTTTTGATATTGTGTGCCAATAATAGTGATGGAAACCAGATCATATTAGATATGATTTGATAAGATTGTTATTATTAGAATTTTAATAAGATATGATGTGATTTTTTTGATTTTGAAAATCAGATCCGATAGGATTTTATTTGATTTTGATAGGATTTTGTTCTTATCATTATTATTATAAATTTCCTATAAATAAGCATTGTAATCAGTAATTGAAATATGGAATGAATGAAATAAAAAATTTGTGAAAACTATGTATGGATTCGCATGTTAAAATTTCTCTTTGTAGATTTACTAAGAGTGGGTGTGGATTCGTCTGAGTGGATTCTCAAAATAATCTTTAAAACTCTCATCGTAGATTCATTAAGAGTGGGTGAGAGATCATCTGAGTGGATTCTCAAATCAATCTTTATCTTTTTATTTTTGTTCTAATTTTCTACAAAAATTCTATTTTTTGTTTTTCTCTAAATTTTTAGCAATAAACCATAATTTGGCTTCCATCCTGCGTCAAATTGGTATCAGAGTCTAAATTTATTGCTCCCATCCTTTCCATCTATTCCTTTTTTTATTTTATTTAAGTTTTATTTTTAAAAAAGTTCAGTTCAAATCAAAAAGATAAAAAAATATAAAAAAAGAAGAAGCAGAAGCAGATCTGAGAAAAAGAAAGAGACAGAGGAAAAAAATCCATGAAAAAAGTGAGAAAAAAATCTTAGAAAAAAAGTGAAAAAAAAGGTGACAAAAAAAAGATAAGAAAACACTATCTTCCCAGATTCTATCTCCGAAATTACTCCACTGTCACCCTATTCAACTCAACAAATCAGTGACAGTATCGTAACGACAACATCCAAATTGCCATAACCATCCTGCATCTTTGTTAAGTACTCATGAATCTCGACATCATCCTCTCCACCATCAAGACACCAATAGCACCTCCATTGCAATTGTTCAGATGTTATTGTAAGGTAAGTCTCGATTGCCACCATGACCCAATTGATGCTTTATACAAGGATGCAAATCAGTTCAACTTGGACGTATTTAACATTTCTTATCTTCGCTTCATCAGAATGAATGCTTTGAAGTCGGTAAGAATTCATGGAAATCAAATCATATGAGATAAGATTTGATAAGATTCTTATTTTTATGGTTAGAATTTTAATAAGATCTGATAGGATTTTGTTTGATTTAAAAAATCAGATTAGATATGATTTTGTTTGAGTTTGATAAGATTTTATTCTTAACATTATTATTAGAAATTTCTTAGAAATAAATCTTGTAATCAGCAAATGAATGAAATAAAAAAATTGTGAAAACTATGTGTAGATTCGCATTTAAAATCTCTTTTTATGGTTTCACTGAGAGTGGGCGTGGATTCGCCTGGGTAGATTCCCAAAATAATTTTTAAATCTCTCATTGCAGATTTGTTGAGAGTGGATGAGAAATCACCTGAGTGGATTTTCAAATCAATCATTATTTTTTTATTTTTTGTTCTAATTTTCGACAAAAATTCTATTTTTTTGGGCTTTCCCTAAATTTCAAGAGGGAATGAATAAAAAATGAAAAAAACTTTGAAGACTATGCATTGATTCGCATATTAAAATCTCTTTTCATTGATTTGCTGAGAGTGGGCGTGGATTCGCCTAGGTAGATTTCCAAAAGAATATTTAAATTTCTCCTTATGTATTCGTTTGAGAGTGGGTGAGAAATCACTAGGGTGGATTTCCAAATCAATCTTTATTTTGTTATTTTCTTCTGTTCTCTTATTTATTTTTCCTTTTTTTAGTTTTTTTTTCTTATGTGAACAAAACTCTTTTTTTTCCCCTCTTTTTCTTTTCATTTATTTTAGACTAGAGCCGCAAGCTGTAGCGTCGATCACCACCATGACCCAATTAGAATGCTTTATAGAAGGATGCAAATCAGTTCAATCCAGATGTATTTAATATTTCTTATTTTTGCATTCATCGAGGATGAATGCTTTAAAGTCGAGGAGAATTAATAAAAATCAGATCATATTTGATAGGATGTGATAGGATTCTTATTATTAGGATTTTAATAAGATCTGATACGATTTTGTTCGAATTTAAAAATTAGATTAGATAAAATTTTATTTGATTTTGATAGGATTTTATTCTTATTATTATTGTTAGAAATTTTCTATAAATAAGCGTTATAATTAGCAATTGAAATATGAAATGAATGAAATAAAAAAATTGTGGAAACTATGTGTGGATTCACATGTTAAATTATCTCTTTATGGATTTGCTAAGAGTGGGCATGGATTTACCTGGATGGATTTCCAAAGCAATTTTTAAATATCTCCGCGTGGATTCATTGAGATGAGAGATCACCTAGATGGATTCCCAAAATAATCTTTATTTTTTTTATTTTTGTTCTAATTTTCTACAAAAATTCTTTTTTTTTTGTTCTTCCCTTATTTCTAGCAATAAATTCTAATTTGGCTTCCGTCCTATGTCAAACAGTCAAGAAAGTGTGCTACTAATTAATAACGAACAAAGCATAATATGCATCTACTATAAATATACTGAATAGTACTAATCACTATATGTCTAGAACTGATACCATTTACTTTCAAATAGCTAAAAATAAGATAGTACAATTTCCCTAGGAACGAAGTTGGCTTCATAGAAGTAATTAGAGCATAAGCGATGCAAATATAGAAGGTCAATGATTGTCTTGAAAACAAGAAGATGAACTATAATTAAATACTAAACTAATGGGATTTCTAAAACCCGACCCTCCACCAACATGAGGAAAAAAAAATAAATCGTGAAAGCAACGGTGCAACAAGCTGCTATCCAGGTTTGCGGCATCAAGATGGAGGGAGAAACTGAATTGGAAGTATCTATGAAAAATGCCAAAAATAATATGAGCATGACGTAGATACTAAAAGCAGAAATTGAAAGAAGTAGATGAGAAATAGAAATAAAAATCCAAAGAATCTAAAGTTCATTCCTTTTCAATTTTTTTAGTGGCTTGTAAATAAGTTTCAAATTCTTATATTCAATTTTGCAAATAGTTTTCAGATAAATGTATAATTAACAATATAAAATCAAAATATCATATTGTGATGCAATTATAGTTGTGTGCCGCTTTGGCTTCCTGTATTAGGAAAATTTTCTTTAAGAAAGTCTTTTATAGATCCCTCAAACATAAGATTACATCCCAAATTTTTATTATTCTAGGAGACAAATACCAATTTACAACTCATATAGTCACCCAAACTAATAATATCAAAATTATGTTTATAGCAAAGTTTCTACAAGTCCCTTTTTTATTAGATCCTAATAAATTTAAAGAATCTTGATTTATAAAGGTGTTTGCAATCAGTGCCTACTCAAGTCAGATCAATTTATACCGTAATCAATGCAAATATATAAAATAGAAATGAGAAAGTGAGACTGAAGAACGAGATAATGCAAACGGTGAAGCATCATAATTGGATTTATAAAACTCCCAACATCTAATTTGTACTTAACTCCCAACATCTAATTAATTGTCATTAAGAGCTAATATATTTCTAACTATTAGGAGACTGAAAAATTATTTATTTTGGGTTGCACTTACTTTTTTTTTAAAAATAAAGTATAAAAATATATCAAATGAAAAGAATAAAAGAAGAAGATGGAGATAGCACTTGCCTATTTTAAAGAAAACTCAAAAGTTTGGAAGAATACCATATCAAACAATTTGGATCTCCTTCTCTTCTCTCTCTCTTCTTTTCTTTCTTTTTTTTCCATCTTTTTTTTTTTCCCCTTCTCTTCTTCTTTTTCTTTTTCTTCTTCATCATTTTATTTTCTTTCTCTTTTTTCCTTCTCTGTGCAGCCCTGCAACTGAACAGAGGAGCATTTCTCTCTCTTTTTTTTTTTTATGGTCTTCAATTTTTTTCCTTGCTATTATTTTTTTTAACGTGAAAAAAAAAATTGGGGAGAAGAGATAAGTTGTTAGCTAATTAGCAGGATAGATTTTAGATATTTAGAATGAGATGGTTATTGGATAAGATTAATTATTATAGTTTAGATTTTGATAAGATTAATTAATGTAGTTTGGATTTTATAAATTATCTTATTTTTTATTTATTTTATCTTTTGAAATTATTTAATATAATAAATTAAATAAAAATAATAAAATAATTTAAATTGGTTATATCTCCAAAATAGTCACTATATTATTTATTTAAGTAAGAATGAAATTTAAAATTTAATTTTCGGGTAGTATAGATTTGGGGTGTTGCAATCTACCCATTTTAAAAGAAATTTCATCCTCAAAATTTAATTCAACGGCGAAACAACTTTATAGATGTCAATTAGAAAAGATATATTATCGAGAATAGTCCATAGTTATCACTGCGCACTCTGATATCAAACAACAAAGAGGAAATAATTGGTCAACTATAAGAGAACAAAAATACATAGAATTTCGGGATAGGTAAGAGACAAATTAGTAATGGGTGGACTATTGTTTTTTGGAATAACTAGATATGATAGGGAGAAAATAAGTAGACATATGTATATGCGTATATGTGGTAGTAATTCTAAATATGGACTTCTAACCAGCTGCTAAGCTGAACTGGGCTCTGTAACACCCTTCATTCGAAGATACAGATAGCATTCAGTGACGTATCGTAAACGAAGATGTCAAGCCTAAAATACATGAATACAAACAGTACAACTGTCATAAATACATACATATATATACATTTATATAACAATATCAAATTAAAATAATAAATTATTCCAAAGAATAATGATGAAGACGAGTTTTTTAAGAGGGTCAAAACGATCATCAATATATCATCGAAAAATTTAAGTGAAAAAAATGATGAATAATAAAGTTTCTAAAAAAATAAATACTAGAAAAGTCTCTCTCGTGTCTCTTCTATATCAAATATACATATTGAGAATCTGCTAACTCCTTGAAATATGGTTTCAATTGTGACAGACCTTCCTCCTCAATAACATGCAAATTAGTATCATGGCGTGCTAAAATAGAGTCATTAGAACGACCTAGAAAGTGCTACAATAGGAGAAATAATAATACACATGCACGCTATGTGTATATATAAATAAAATATAAAGCTAAATGAAATAGTAAAATCATGATATATCACAAAAGTCTAAATCTTGAAAAGAATGTGAAACATGAATTTAAATTATATTTGTCTTGGAGAGGATAGTAATTCAAGTAGTTGCAATAAAACATACCTTGAATGGTGTTGAAATTTAACATAATAGTAAAGAGTTATAGAAAACTGCAAAATCATGAGTGTAGCACAAAATATAAATTTTGAAGAAGTTATTAAACATGAGTTAAATTACACTTATCTTGAGAATGATAATGTTAACGGATAGTATATGCTTGACATGGATGACATTGTAGCAAATACAGAAATATAGAAATAATCATGCATATAAAATATGATATGTCATATTTTGTCTAATGTGGAATTATTTGGAACTATCTGAAGTAGTGTGCCATATATTTTACGAGTGTCCCGTGTATACCTGGGATCATGGCTATGATTCCTGGTACTGTCCTAAATGTACCACAAGTACTAATGGATATGAATACTTATGAGTCTAAACTCTAGGCGCAAAGCCCTATGTAATGATGGTGATTCAGTAATCACGCAGAACCTTCATAATCAGCTTCCTAAGTTCAGTTTTACAAACTTAAGAATGTAAACCTTATAAAACACGTGTAAAATTCCTTCTTCGAGTTCCCCTATAGCCCAATGAATTTATTTTATGATTTTATATATTATGATAATATGATAAAATAAAAATTTTGCTATGTTAATCTTCTAAGTATAATGGCCAAATACAATTTAACCAGAATGAAGGCCTTACTTTTCAATTGTTGGTCATTGCCATCTTGAAAGGACTTTCCTATGATATTAATTTGACTGTAAACATGTATAATCAAAATAGAACTTACAATTGCAACAAGCTGCATAAAAAGAAAGCTATAATGTGTAGATTTAATTACAATATACAGTAGCATCTGAAACCAATATAAGAACTGTTTTTTTTTTTTTTTTTTTTTGTGTGATTATTTGGAAGGTCTTAGAATGCTCTTGAAAGGTTGAAAACCAACACATGAATCAATGCTGACAAAATAATAGAAGCTCCATAGAGTTATATAAGAGCTAACATAGTTGCTACTTCATGCCAATGATGGATAATAGAATAATGATACTAAATTTTGTTTATGTTTCTCTTTAGTATTTTACAACATCTTATCTTGGCAAGTGCATTAGCATTTAGAAATGTGAAGATATTAGTCACTGGATGAAAAGAGCTGATCATAGCAAATGGAAGGATAGAGAAGATAACAGTTCAGTTGCGATTGAATTACTTGAGAATATAATGGATATTATATATACAATCTGTCATTTGCTACCAGCATGATGTGGGATTGAATGAATAATCAAACTGCTATTTTAAAAATTATTGTCCTGTTCTGTTCAATGAACAAAATATTATGTTCTATTCAAGAAACAAAGTTTTTTTTTAAAGATCATTTATGTAGTCGAACATATGTAGTAGTGGACAAATCTGTTAGTTTTTTTAATATTATGTGCTAATAATAGTCAAGGAAGTGTGCTACTAGTTAATAACAAACAGAGCATAATATGCATCTTCTATGAATATATTGAATAGTACTAGTCACTATATGTCTAGAACTCATACCATTAATTTCATATAGCTAAAAAAAAGTTAGTACAAGTTTCCTAGGAACCAAGTTGGCTTCAAGAGAAGTAATTAGAGCATAAGTGATGCAAATATAAAAAGTCAATGATTGTCTTGAAAATAAGGAGAGAAACTATAATTAAATACTAAAACTAACGGGATTTCTTCAACTCGACCCTCCACCAACATGAGGAAAAAAAATAAATAGTTATAGCAACAGTGCAATAAGCTGCTATCTTGGTTTTGCGGCATCAAGATGGAGAGAGATAAACTGAATTGGAAGTATCTGTCGAAAATGCCAAAAACAATATGAGAATGAAGTAGAGACTGAGAGAAGAAATTTAAAGAAGTTGGTGAGAAATAACAATAAGGGTTAATCACAATCAGACCCCCTGTACTATGAGCGTTCTATAACTTAACACCCCTGAAAATTGAAACTTTGAATAAATCTCTTGGACCATTACCTATGTCAGTTAGCAGTTAGCTAATATCACATTTTTTTAAAACCAAACTGCACTCATTTTCTCTAATTTCTATTTTACCCTCACCTCTCTCATTATGTGTTTCACTCCCTCACTCCCCCTCTCCTTCCCGTCCCTCTCTCTCTCTCTCTCTCTCATTCTCTCCCACTCACTCCCTCTCGCCTTTGCTCAGCATGCACTGTGCTTGCTGAGCAGCAGCAAGCACAGCAGCTATGCTTGCTGCTGCAGCTGCTGCTCGGCATGCACAACAGCTGCAGCAGCTACTGTGCATGCTACTGCAGCTGCTGCTTAGCAAGCGCAGCAGCAACATTAGCTGTTGTAGCTACTGTGCATGCTGAGCAAAGGCAACATGCATACAAGAGAAGATTAAATGCAAGACTATCAAATTATACAGCAGTTCGATTTCACCGAGAAATAATTGCAAATTGCAATGAGGAAATATTTTCAGATATAATTCTAAAGGCCTGAATTAAATTTTTACTGAAAACCTTATTTTTGCCACTAAGAAGAACTGCAAAATGTAAATTCTTACTAACATGATCATCTGAAATTTTGAAGGCGTATCAAATATGAGAAAAGAATCAAAGTATACAGCTATGAATTCGAGCACTAACAGTTGCTAATACATTGACAGATCCGTGATTGAAAAAATGGCATGCTTATTCAGATAGGATTTTATCAAGTGGTTTTGAAAAGGCATGAGCGAGCAAATGAGTGATATCTCCATGACCAATCAAGAGCTGATGGATCTCACTGTGGTTGGTTCATTCACAAAGAATGGGTCGCAAGGTATAAAGATTGCATAATTTTTATCAGAAACAGAGCTAGTGACCCAAAAACTGAATGTGTCTACTTCCATTAACAGGAGGAATCAAACTTAATAAAGTTTATTCAAAATAAGCATCCATCAAACTGCATTTCACTCTGTAACTCTCAAGGGAAGATGTTCATAGAGAGTCTAATTGCAAGTTCTACCAAGTGGAGACAAATATTACGAAAGACATGGTTGAAATACCGAGGGCTTGTTTGGGTGTTCTGATCTTAGTAGTATTTCTCATCAATTTGAGTGTTGATATGTGCTTTGTAGAATGAATGCAGCACTTTAGCCGGTCCAAGAATGTGCTGGTCGACGAATTCTTCATGCCTAGACTAGGAGTATGGGCTGGACAAGCTAATGGTGTCGGTGGCGGATGAGATAATCACTGTCTCGAAGTTGGATGGTTACAAGGCTCCTGAGCTGTAGAAGATGAAGAGGTGCAACCCGATAACGAGTACGGACTGTTGAATTTTGGGTGTGGCTCTTTTAGTCCCACATCGGCTGGGCGCTAAAGAGACACCACCCATAGATCTTATAAATAGGGACTTGTGTTTTTGGTTTTGAGTTTTTCAAAAATAATTAGTTATTATATAAAACTATTATGAGAAAACATGTTTTATTTTGGAAAGTTTTCAAATCTGAAAAATTTCAAGTTGTAATTTTGGATTTTGGGAAAGATTATCAGGAACTTTCCAATTTGTCAGATATTTTTGTAATTTGAAATTTTGGTGATAGTGGATTGATCGTTGGCACCCGAGAACGTAGCTAACATTTGTCGAATTTCGTCAAATTTTGTATCTTCTCTTATTTTGCATTAGTTCTTGTGTGGCACTATTTTTTGTGCCTACTTGTGTTGGTAAGATATTTGTTTTTTGTAACAAGTGGTATCAGAGCCGAATGTTCGACCTTGGCAAATTATTGAAAAATGGCAGAAGGTTCTTCGTCTACACCAGTTAAGGTTACTATGACTAATGCAAATTTTGAAGTTGAGAAATTTGACGGTCGCAACAACTTCGGTATGTGGCAGTGCGAAGTCTTGGATATTCTTTATCAGTAAGAGTTGGATGTTACTGTGGAAGACAAGAAGCCAGAGAAGATGGCCGATAAAGAATATGAAAGAATCAATCGCCAAGTATGTAGTACCATTCGATCTTGTCTCATAAGGAAACAGAAGTATCCTTTCATGAGAGAGACGTCTGCAAGTAAGACGTGGAATGAGCTGGAGAATAAGTTTATGAAAAAGAACAGTGAGAATCGGCTCTATTTGAAGAAGAAATTGTTCCGCTTCCAGTATTAACCAGGTACATCTATCAATGATCACATTGTTGCTTTTAATAAATTAATAGCAGATTTGTTAAATTTGGATGTGACTGTTGAAGATGAAGATCAAGATTTATTATTGTTGGTTTCTCTTCCTGATGAGTATGATCATCTTGCCACTACTCTCCGTCGTGGTAAGGATAAGGTGTTTTCTGATGAGCTATACAATGCATTGTACAAGTCTGAGATAAGGAAGAAAGATAAAAAAGAGCATGGGTATAATATAGCTGAGGTGTATGCTGCCAGAGGCTGATCTCAGAGTCGTAAATCCAATCAAAGAGGAAGATTCCAATCAAAAGGCGGAAAGATAAAGAAATTTAGATCAGATAACGGTAGTGAGTATAAAAGTGATCCGTTTATGAAAGTTTGCCAAAATGAAGGTATTGTTCGATATTTCACCAACACAGATTCACTACAGCAAAATGGAGTGGTAGAACGCATGAGCAGGAATTTGCTGGAGAAGGTTCGATGTATGTTGCTTAATGCTGGTTTAAGCAAGGGATTTTGGGCTGAGGCAGTGACTTATGCGTATTATCTCATTAATCAATTACCATCAGCTGCAATTGAAGGTAAGAAACCGTTTGAGTTATGGTCTGAAAAACCTGCTTATGATTATGATTCCTTACATGTATTTAGTTCCACTGTTTATTATCATGTAAAGGAGTCTAAGTTAGATCCAAGAGTCAAGAAAGTATTATTCATGGGAATAAGCTAGGGTGTGAAAAGATATCGCTGTTGGTGTCCAAATTTGAAGAAAATCATTTTTAGCAGGGATATTACCTTTGATGAACCTGCCACGTTGAAAAGGGTAACACTTAGTAATTCTGAAAAAGAGAAGAAGACCAGTAATGTTCAGCAATAGAAGGAGAGTGCTCCGCAACAGGTGGAGTTTAAAAAAACCAGAATTGACTTAGTTTATAATGACAGTCCAGTGACAGAAAAGGATGTCGAAGAAAAAGAGGAAGAGATCTGAACCCAAGAACCTGCCCAGCAACCAAGCTCAATTGCACACAACAGGTCACGTCGAAAAATTAAGAAACCTGCTCGTTTTCTTGATACAGTGGTGACCTATGTACTTCTAGTTGTAGATGATATTCTTTCCACCTATAGAAAAGCAATTAGAAGTTCAAAAGATAAGAAGTAGAGGAGAGTAATGGATGAAGAGATGCAGTCTCCTAAGAAGAATCAAACTTGGGAGTTAGCTTAACTATCTAAAAATAAGAAGGCAATTGGGTGCAAATGGGTATTTACAAAGAAAGAAGAATTTTCTGATAAAAATGATGTCCGCTGCAAGGTAAGATTAGTCGCGAAAGGCTACGCTCAAAAGAAAGTAGTTGATTATAATGAGGTATTCTCTTCAGTCGTTAAACATTCTTCCATTCGGATTATGTTAGCATTAGTAGCACAGTTTGATTTGGAACTAGTTCAACTTGATGTGAAAATCGCATTTTTACACGGTGATTTGGAAGAAAAAATCTATATGACTCAGCCAGATGGATTCAAGGTTGCTGGAAAAGAAAATTGGGTTTGCAAATTGAATAAATCATTATATGGATTGAAGCAATCTCCGAGACAGTGTACAAGCGATTTGATTAGTTTATGATAAGTTTAAAGTACACTAGAAGTAAATTTGATCACTGTGTGTATTTTCGCAAACTACATGATGAGTTATTCATTTATCTACTCTTGTATGTGGATGATATGTTAATAGCTTCAAAGAGCCAAGAAAAGATTGAAATGTTGAAAGGTCAGTTGAATCAAGAGTTTGAAATGAAAGATTTGGGTGAAGCTAAAAGAATTCTCGGCATGGAGATAAGCAGAGATCGAAAAGAGGTAAAGTTTGTTTATCTCAGAAACAAATCTGAAGAAAATGCTATAGTGTTTTGGCATGACAGAAAAATCAAAACCTGTGAGTATCTCACTTGCTTCTAATTTCAAGTTAAGTTCAGATTTATCTCCTAGCACAGATAAGGAACGTGAGTATATGTCAAACGTTCCTTATTCAGATGCAGTCGGTAGCTTAATGTACACTATAGTGTGTACGAGACCTGACATTTCATGGATAGTTAGCGCTGTGAGCATGTATATGCATAATCCTGGAAAAAAATATTGGCAGGCTGTGAAAATGATTTTACGATATCTTTTGAACACCGTAAATGTTAGTTTGGTATTTAAGCATGATGATACTCTTGATCAGTGTGTGGTTGGATATGTTGATTCTGATTATGCAGGTGATTTGAATAAACGTCGATCAACTACTGGTTATGTATTTACTCTTGCTAAAACACTTGTGAGTTGGAGGTCTACTTTGCAGTCCACGCTTGTTCTGTCTACAACAGAAGCAGAATATATGGCAGTTACAGAGGTTGTAACGGAGGCAATTTGACTATAGGGGTTGCTTGAAGACTTGGTGATTATTCAGAAACAGATTACTTTGTATTGTGACAGCCATAGTATAATTCACTTTGTAAAGAACCAAGTCTATCATGCACGGACAAAACATATCGATGTCAGGTATCATTTTGTACTGGAAATTATTGAAGATGAAAAGATACTATTTCATAAGGTTGGAGCTGCAGATAATCCCGCTGATATGATGATCAAGGTGGTGATTTCGACCAAATTCAAGTATTGTTTGGATTTGGTTAATATTTTAGCAGTTTGAAAATCTTAATTTGGAGACGCTGACGATGTGGGTCTTAGTCGCCAAGGTGGAGTTGAATTTTGGGTGTGGCTCTTTTAGTCCCACATCGGCTGGACGTTAAAGAGACACCACTCATGAGTCTTATAAATAGGGCCTTGTGTCTTTGGTTTTGAGTATCCCAAAAATAATTAGTTATTATATAAAACTGTTTTAAAAAAACAGGTTTTATTTTGGAAAGTTTTCAAATCTGAAAATTCAAAGTTGTAATTTTGGATTTTGAAAAAATTTCTCCTATTCTTGGGGAACTTTCCAATTTGTCAGAGATTTTTGTAATTTGAAAGTTTGTGATAGTGGATTGATCGTTGGCGCCCGATGGCGCAAGTAGCATTTATCGAATCTCGTTAAATTTTGTGTTTTCTCTTATTTTGTATTAGTTCTTATGTGACACTATTTTGGGTGCCTATTTGTATGGGTAAAATATCTGTTTTTTGCAACATGGACATGTCGGTGGAGGGTGAGAATCTGCTTCTCCCAATGGCAGCCACCCCAAGAGGCGGTGAAGTACCTGGAGGAGGTGATGACAAAGGATTGGAAGCTAAGGTCGGAGGTGATGAGGGCGATGAGGAAGAAGGCCCACAAGAACATAGTGCTCGTCGACACGAAGCATCGGTGGAGCTGCCGGCTCATCGTGCTCGATCTTCGCTTTCCCCAGCGTCAATGGCAATAGATCCTCCTCCAGTATCCTCATCTTCATTTTTTATTCTTTATTTTTCTTGAAATTAGAAGAGGGAAAGGATCAAAAATTGAAATTGTAAAGAATAGAGAGAGATTGGGGAGAGGGAGAGGAGAGTAGTCGGGATGGGTACAAGGTGAGAGGAGTTTATGTGTAGGAATGGGGAAATAATATCGGGGGCAATAAGATCTTTTCATGACACGTGCAAATCACGTAACCCCACTGCTGATTCCCAGTTTACTCCGTTAGGTTGCCTAGCAAGTTTATTGAGAGTTTCAATATTCAAGAGTGTTAAGTTATAGACCCCCCATATTACAAGGGGGTCTGACTGTGATTAAAATAAAGATCCAAAGAATCTAAACTTCATTCTTTTTCAATTTTTTTAATGACTTGTAAATAAGTTTCAAATTCTAATATTCAATCTTGCAAACAATTTTCAGATAAATGTATAACTAACTATATGAAATCAAAATATTACATTGTAATGCAATCATACTTGTGTGCCACTTTAGCTTCCTGCATTAGGAAAATTTTCTTTAAGAAAGTCTTCTATAGATCCGGCAAATATAAAATAGGATTACATCCCTAATTTTTATTATTCTAGGAGATAAATACCAATTTACAATTCATATAGTCACTCAAACTAATAATATCAAAATTATGTTTAAAAGAAGTTTTTGCAAGTCCCTTTTTTTTATTAGATCATCATAAATTTAAATAACCTTGATTGATAAAAATGTTTGCAATCAGTGCCTACTCAAGTCAGATCGAATTTATGCCAATGCGAATATATAAATAGAAACGAGAAAGTAAGACTGGAGGACGAGATAACGCAAATGGTGAAACATCATAATTGGATTTATAAAAAAACAATTCAAGAGATATATATTATAAGTTTGTACCTAAATCCCAACATCCAATTAATTATCATTGAGAGCTAATATATCTTTAATTATTAGGAGACTGAAAAAATATTTATTTTGGGTTGTACTTACTTATTTTTTTAAAATAAAGTATAAAAATGTATCAAATGAAAATAATAAAAGAAGAAGATGGAGATTGTTGAGATAATAAAGCCTAACAAATCATGATTTATCTCCTATCTATATATGAGTTGTTAGGATTTATGTTCTTAGGATTTTTATTTATTTATTTATTATTTTAATAAGTTGTAAAAGAAATTTTACATAGAGAAATCATGAATTTTTTTGGCAAACAAAACCCAAATACATTTGGATCGGATCTGGATATTAAGCATATATTTGGTTTCAAAAGAAAAATGATACCAATTTTTAGTAACAATTTATGTTTTTACTATCGAAAAAAATGCTCCTTAATCCATTACACAATATTAAATCGACTTTATTACTTATTAATATTCCTGCATATTCGAATATTATTCGGATAACTAGATATGTTAGATACTGTTAGGACTCCATATCTGAGTATATCATATATTAGAAAGAACAAAAAGATTGATTGATTTAAATATAGATTTGAGAGCAATATTTAACTACTTAAGATTTTGGGTTGAGTTGATTTTCAGCCTTGTGTTGAAGGCCCAACTTGCTTCTGAAGAGGCCTGTTTCCTCCTCAATACTAGTATCAGAGCCTTAGTTATAGTCCAAGATGAAGCTCGGTGTAAAGCTTAAAATGTTGGGTGAAGCTTAAGATATAATATGCACTATGCACATTTATAGTATTATTTTAACAAAATAGATACAAATATTCATATTTATTAAAATACATATATTGATTCGAATATGGATCAAATTATTTGCATTTGTTTGTGCCTCTAGTGAAAGCAATTGGATACACTTTATCTTTATGCATCATGTTATTTTGAATTATGTTCTCTTTCACCAGAGTTGTCTATTTATTAATAATTAAAGATGTCTAAGAGTTCATTGGTGTGTTTGGGATCGAGAAATATATCAATGCAAATAATCAAGAAAGTGTTTCATTGTAAGGAGGAATAGTTTCTGATTAAATATTTGGGTATCCCAGTGGAACCAGGAAAGCTTACAAAACATGACTGGCTCCCGTTGCTTGATTCTTTTGAGAAAAAATTGGAGGCTTGGAAGGGAAAATACCTGTCCCTGGGAGGGAAGGTGGTAATACTCAATGCGGTACTTTCTGTACTACCACTATATTATATGTGCTTTATTTTGCCAAAGTGGGTGAGAGAAAAAATTGACAGGATAAGAAAGAGATTTTTCTGGAATGAAGTGGATGTAACATCAAATAAATACCACTTGGTCCCATGGGGGCATGTGTGTAGACTTAAGGAGGAAGGGGGCCTAGGTATCATGGACCTAAAAGTCTTTAATATGTCTCTTATGACCAAATAGTGGTGGCAGCTACTTACCCACAATCAGAGATTATTTCAGAAGCTACTACTTAATAAATATGGCCCGAAAGGTGGTACGTTGTGCGGGGAAGTGAAGGAAATATATAATACGTCAACCTTTTGGAAAGGGATGTCAGTAACAAAACACTTAGTTTGTCACAGTTTAGAGTATAAATTAGGAAAGCAAAATAGGATAGATTTTTGGCACAACAGATGATGCTCTCAGATTTCTCTCAAGATCCTATTCCCGAACATATTTTAGAAAGCCAACAACAAATGTGCCAGGGTGTGTGACTACTGGGGACGATTGAGGTGGAGATGGAACTCGACAACCCTATATGGATAGGACTTTGTAAGTTTAAGAAGGCTCAAACAACTTCTGAATGACTCGGTTTCGTGTATGGTAGAAGAAGATAAACCCATCTGGATATGGGAGAAGGATGACAATTTCACAGTTAAATCATATATCGCCATTTCATAAATAGTGGAGTCCTTTCGGTGAACACTGGATGGATTTGGAAAGCCAAATGCCCCAAAAGGTTAGATTATTTTTTTGGTTTGTCTGCAAAGAAATGCTACTCACTTGGCTAAACTTATAGAAAAAAGGTTGGAGTGACCCGAATATTTGTGTCTTGTGTAGGAGGGGAGAGAAATCAACTGAGCACATTATATTCTACTGTTGCTACACCAGAAGTGTATGGGACTTGAGTTATAGGTCATTAGGATTGAACATACATAGTTTTAGATGCAAATCTTTGGAGAAGACTTGACAAAGGGGGCAACGATAACCAAAAACTAAGAACTATTATTGTTGTATTTTGTTGGAACATATGGAGAGAGAGAGAAATAATATATTGTTCAATAATAAAAATCATTCTATTCTATACTGTATGAGGTTTACAGTTCGTGACTTTATGGTTTGGATAGGTGTCCTGTTAGATGAGGAGAGACTCTACTTATCGGACTCCAGGAGAGGAGATGGACGACTCTCCACCACAGGAGGAGTAGAACGACACTTTGGTGGCGCGATAGGTGTGGGATCAGTGACAAACTCATTGTGTCACTACAGGGGTGCCATGTTTCATTGTAGTGCATCATTTTGTTGTTTTTTATTTTATCTGTAGTTTAATTTAGAAGTTCTGGCATGTAAAACTATTAGGGGCCATATCTCTGGTGACTCAAACTATGCTAGTTCTATTATTCTCTCTTTAATGGAACGCGGAGGAAGTTATCCCGCCATTTATCGTCAAAAAAAAAAAAAAGCTGTCTTTCTCAAAATTGAAAGATTTTAAACCTAAAAAAAATATCTAGAAAGGGTTATTTAAACTCTTTGTTGGTTTAGATGCCAATAAGGGCATTTTTCGGAAAGTAATTTTTTTTTGAGTTGGCGGTTATGGAGTTGATAGATAATATCTCCTGCCACTAATCTCTCTCCCACTAATCTCTCGCCCACTAAGATTGGCAGTTAAAAAAAATCCTAAGAGCATTCACCCCAAAAATGGGAACACCTTCCTCTCAGAGAGTTGCATATTCGTTTTGAATTTGAGAGAAAATTTGCTTAGAGGAAAATCGAGCATTAATTCACTTGGGATTGAGAACATAGCATCGTGGTAAGGTAGGATTGATTCGTTCATGATCAATCTCCCGATCGGCTAAGGATTTCGGGTGTTCATCATAGTGGTTACATGTTCGACGTCGGTGACAAGCTACGCTTCCGCTAATTCTATATTCAATGTCGTAGACATTAGTATCAGCATATCGACATAGGAGGAACCCGCGTGTTAAAGCAAGATCCAATATTGGTATCAGAGCAATTTCCAGATGTTTTTCAATGAGGGAATGCCGTTTCATCAAATTTGATGGAATCAAATCTAAATGATATTTTTTTTTTTGTTCTCGGTTCCATACAGTTGCCGAGAGATTAAAGTGCATTCTGACAATAGTAGAGATAAAAGATTTGTTATTATTTTATTATTGTAACCCTTTTTTGATAGTTGAATTGCGAAGACAATAAAAAAAAAAATTGCATGTTCATGCAGTAACGCGCGCATCCGACTGAGAGGGAGTAATAATAATTAAAAAATGATCATATGCATTTGTTTGAATGTTGCCGAGAGTGTGGGCAAATAGTTGACATTTTTTTTTCTTTTATTATTATTATTGGCTATGAATTGATGAAGGTTATATATATAGTCTGATATATATAATGAGAAAAAACAATAGTTGTTTCAATTGATTATGGGTGTTCATGCATTTAATACGAGTAAACAATCAGAACATGGAAAGTGTCGCATGGTGGTCGGTGACATGGTCGCTTATTGATTTCGAACTTTATATTGTGTTGTTGTTTGTTGGGTTCAAGAATGCATGAACCATTGTGTGTCGTGTCGCGTGCTGAGCATCCTTGGTCACTATGTCTCTATATATATTTTTTGTTTTGTTTTGGTCAGACTGAAATGACTACATTGAAGAATATCATTGCTAACCTAAATAAGGGGGATAAGTTAGACGGCGACAATTATGATAACTAGTACCGTAAAGTTCAGTTTATCCTCGAGGAGCAGGAGCTCATAGAGGTTTTGATATATCAGATGGTGGATCCCAGTGAGGGGACCACCACTCAGATCAGACGTGATCAAGACGCATACCATGCTTGGAAGACGAAAGATGGCCTAGCTCGGGCTATCTTAATTAGCAGTATGCATGATGACCTGATCCCTAAGTATGTGCAGTACCCAATGGCTATGCAGATATGGCTTGCTCTGAAAGATAAATTTGGGGCTATATCAGTCTTTAAGTTGTGATTATTGAACCTTAAGTTTATCACTTATAAGAAGGACCCGAAGCACACCATGAAGCAACATCTCAGAAAGATGGCGGGTTACATTGCTTCACTAAAAAATGCTGGACAACCATTAACTGATGAGCAGCAGGTCTTGGGTGTCATCCAATTTCTGCCAAGCACTTGGGGTGCCTTACAGATGCACCTAACTCACAATGAGAATATTCTTACTTTAGCTGACCTTGCACGTCACTGTAAGTTAGAGGAGGAGCGTTTTGAGGCTTCTAGGTCATTCTCGGGCCATGCTTATGCTGCTGAGTCAGGTAAGAGCTCAAGGGCAAGCGCAATTAGAAAATGTATGGCCAGAAGAATCAAGAGGGTGACCGAAGGCAGAAAGAAAGAGATAACCCCAAAAACAAGGGACAAAAGCGTAAGAGGGAGCAGGGGGACAAGTCCAAGGTGAAGTGCTATGTTTGTGGCAAGCTTGGTCATTTTGCTCGTAAGTGTGACGAGCGGAAGGTATGTCCTGATACCTCGATACATGGTTGTGTTCATGTGTCTTCCACTGTTATGCTTGATGATTCTTTTACTTTGTGGATTATAGACTCAGAAGCCACCGACCATGTAGCTCGTGATAGGAGCATGTTCGTGGAGTTTCGTCGATTAAGTGCAAACACATGGAGAATTTACGTGGGGAATGGTTTCTATATGGATGTCAAGGGGATTGGTACTTGCAAGTTGGAGTTGTGAGGAGGCCGAACCCTATATCGGCACGATGTCCTCTATGCCCCAGAGATTTGATGAAACTTAGTTTCTGTTCTTTACTTATGTCGATCGAGATATGTACTGAATTATGATACTTCTAGTGTTCGTTTGTTTTATGAAGACTCTGTAGTTGGTTTTGGATTTCTTCATAATGGCTTGAATGTGCTTGACACTATGTCGATGTGTTATGACACTAGTGGTTTTTCTTTTATGGCTACTTCTAATAATGAATGTGATGATATAGATGTATGACATGCTAGATTAGTGCATATTGGGCAAGAGAGAATGAACCGTTTGGCGAAGCATGGTTTGTTAGGACCATTAGCCAAGGTTGAGTTGCCCATGTGCAAGTTTTGTTTATCCAAAAAATAAAAAGAAAACCATTTTGTAAGGCTATAAAAGTGTGCCATTTTGTAAAGCTATAAAAGTGGACACTCCCTTAAAATTGATCCATTCTAATATCTGTGACCCATTGAATATGAGAGCAAGAAGTGGAGTTTCTTATTTTATAACATTCATTGATGATTACACGTGATATGGTTATGTTTATCTGATCTCGCATAAATCCGAGGCACTTGATTGCTTCAAAAGATTTGTAAATGAGGTAGATAATCAGTTATATATGAGAGTTAAGACTCTCAGAACCGATCGAGAGCATGAGTATCTACTTGAACAATTTAAGAAGTTTTGTGAAGAGAGGGAAATTACTAGACAATTGACTATTCCTGCAACTCCTCAACAAAATGGAGTCGCTGGGAGAAGGAATAGAACTCTGTTGGAGATTGTTAGGTCGATGATGGCGCATGCTAACTTGCTAGTCTCCTACTAGAGAAACGCCTTGTTATCTACGGTCTACATTCTTAACCGGGTGCCCTCAAAATCAGTTTCTAGCACCTCTTATGAGTTTTGGACAGGTAAATCACCTAATCTTAGTTACTTGAGAGCATGGGGCTGTGCAGTATACATTCACGATTTCTCGCACCGATATGGAAAGCTAGGCCCACGAGGAAAGAAGTGTATCTTTATTAGATACTCAAAATACTCTAAGGGGTATGTGTTCATCGGTGAACATGCATATGGGGGTATTACAGAGATAGAATCTCGTGACATTACCTTCTTAGAAAATGATTTTCCCACTAGAGGGGAAATCGATCATAATTACACTCTCTACGAGATGGATAACCCGATTAGCTTAACTGTTCCTACTATAGGGGATCAAGGATTTTCTATAGATCATAGTCCTAGTGGGAGAAATCCATTAAGAAGTGAGATTCCTTCAAAACAACCTCGAAGGAGTAGTCGTCCGAGCATGCCTAAGTAACGCTTTGACATTGAAGGTAAGGCCTTCATAGTGACTCCTAAGGATGATGAGCAACCAAAGTCGGTTAATGAAGCTCTCACAGGTTTTGCAAAGGACCACTAGAGAAAGGTCATGGAGGAAGAGATGGAATCGATGTGAATCAACGGAGTCTGGAACTTAGTTGATTTGCCTAAGGGTAGAAGGGTTATTTGGAATAAGTGCTTTCTCAAAATAAAGAGGAAGGCTCATGGTTCTATTGAGAGGTATAAGGCTCGGTTAGTGGCTAAAGGTTATATCCAGCTACAGGGTATTGACTACGAGGAGACTTTCTCTCCTATGACCAAGTTTACCTTCATTCACATTATCCTAGCAATTGTCACTAACTTGGACTTGGAGTTGCATCAGATAGACATTAAAACTGCATTCCTTAATGGAGAGTTGGATGAGAAAATTTATATAGAACAGTCAATGGGGTTTGTTCTTGAAGGTCAGGAGGGTAAAGTGTGTCGTCTTCTTAAATCCATTTATGGTTTTAAACAATCATTCATGCAGTGGTACCTAAGGTTTCACCATGAGGTGATATCTTACGGTTTTGTGATGATCGAAAAGGATCATTGTGCTTATGTAAAACATTCACAAGGGGTGTTTGTCATCCTGTCCTTATATGTGGATGGCATTTTGTTGGCTGGGGATAGTAAAGAGTATTTGATAACCATCAAAGAATGGTTATCATCGAGACCTGATATGAAGGACTTAGGAGAAGCGAACTACATCCTAGGAGTTAAGATCCAGAGGGATCACTTGAGACTGATGTTGGCTCTTTCGCAGGAGCCATACATCAAGAAGGTTCTTGAATGCTTCAAGATGGTTGATTGCAAACCTGTGGATACTCTTACAGCTAAAGGTGAATCCTTAAGTCTCGAGATGTGCCCTAAAACTCGAGAAGAGCAAAAGGATATGGAGAGAATCCCATATGCCAGTGAGGTAGGTAGCCTCATGTATGCTATGATGTGTACATATCCAGACATATGTTTTGCAGTCGGTCTAGTCAGTAGGTATCAATCGAATCCTAAAAGAGAATAATAGAGAGCAGTAAAGAGGATTCTGAGGTATCTCAAAGGCACTGTAAACTTCTCATTGTGTTTTGGAGGAGGAGATTTGCATTTAGAAGGTTACACGAACGCTGATTGGAGCAGTGATCTAGATGAAATCAAATCCATGTTAGGTTTTACTTTCTTGCTTGATAATGGCACTATTTATGGAGTTCCAAGAAGCAGACCTATATAGATTTATCTACTATGGGGCCGAGTTTGTTGCGTGCTCAGCCGGAATGCAAGAGGATGTTTGGTTTCGAAGATTTCTGAATGATTTGGGGGTTGTGGCAGATACTGGGAGACTCTATTGTGATAGTCATGCCTTGATTGCCTACACTAGAGATCCCAAGTATCATTCTAAGACCAAACACATAGATACTTGATACAATTTTGTCAGAGACATCATTGGGAAGAATGAGGTGACTGTGAAGTACATTTCAAAGTATAGTATGGTAGTTGATCCCCTAACGAAACCCATTAAGTATGGCCCATTTGTGAGACATGTAGATGTTGGCAGTGAAAATTTCTAAGTTAAAAGGAATTTCCACAACAGAACGCGGAGCTAATTCAATAGCCCCGCGTTTGGTTACATTAACCCTGCGTTTGAATAAAATGCGGAGATGTTTAATAGCTCCGCGTTGATTCCGCAGTTTGGCTTGTATTAGCCTCGCATTTGAGTAAGACGCGGAGATGATCAATAGCTCCGTGTTAGCTCCGCGTTTTGGTTATTTAGCGTCGCGTTTTGATGCGATTAAAGCTCCGCGTAAGCAGATAACCAGAATCTCAAATTGATTGAGATTATGATTCTGGGCTTATCCAAATACCCGAATCAAGTCTAATCAGAATTCCATCAAAACTAAGATATTTGATTGGAATCTTTGATGAATGCGAGTTCTATAGAAACTCTTGCATTAACCTGGGGCTATAAATACCTTCCTGGTGAAACCCTAGGGGTCTTCCTTTTGGCATCGAAAGTCTCCTATCGATCCTTTGGCAATTCAAGTACGCGAGAGAGCCTTGAAGCCTTTGCTGATCATCTTCTGGTCCGGCAATTGAGATATTTTTCTGAAATCTTGGAGAATTCAAGTTACGCACAGAGCCTTGAGTTCGTGAAGATCACAGAAAATCACCATCTTCTTTCTGGAGTTCTTGAGAAGTTCGAGTTACGCGAGAGAGCCTTGAACAAATCAAAACCAGAGAAGATCGTCTACAGTCGGCCGATATCTTCAAGAGAGAAGATTTCAATGTACCGATCGTCCAAAGGAACTATTATAGATCCCATCGCCACAGATCCCACAATATATTGTAAAAGAGAGAGATTGAAGTATAAAATCCTCTCGTGTGTTCTTTTTATCTCTTGTTCACTTCTATTGTAATCTAAGATGTGTTCAATGGAAGGAAGCGAAGGAACTTTTGTGACGAATAAACTGGCGACCACAATGGGAGCCATCTCTTTCATCGAAAAGAGATTGTGGTGCAATCGGACGTTGATATGATCGGATCCAAAGTAGACACGCTGGTCGTTGAAATCGACCAGCAGAAGTACGAGGAGTTCCTCTCCTCCGGATCAGGTGACTTGGATGAGACACGGCACTATCGTCGCATGTACTCCAATGCCCGAGTGACGGGTAGAAAGGAATCCACCGAGAAACGGGGATCCTTAGATACTGCGACTATAGGGCCGGAGTTCACACAAGAAATCCTAGCCGAGGATGAGCTTCCGACTACCGAAGAAGACCTAGGGACTGGACTGACCAAGACCCAACTCCGGAACAGGAACTGGAGAGCGAGGCGTAGAGCCCTCAAAGCCCGCCTTGGGCGCGGAGCTAACTCTAGAGGACGCGAGGCTATGGTCCCTCCCAAACTGGCTCGCGCTACCCGCGAGACCAGTCTCTATTGCGTTAAACGCGAAGATACAACTTGCCTTAAAAACAAAGAAAAGCCAGCATGTGATTTTTCACGCGAGGCTATTACTGAGCCTAGCGAGAGACGCGAAGCCAGTAAGGGTTGCACTAGTCGCAGAATACCCAACACTCGCGAGAAACGCGAGTATAAAAATTCTTCAAAGCCAGCGTATGATTATCCACGCGAGGCTAATACTGAGCCAAGCGATAAACGTGAGGCCAGTAATACTTGCAATAAACGCGAGACTTCTGATACTCGCGAGGAACGCGAGGATGATTGGCAAATAGTTGTCGGTCGTAAAAATCGTGCTAAGCGCGAAGCTATGATTTGCATTAATCGCAAAGATAAGCCAGCATGTGATGGACTTCCTCCACGCGAGGCTATCAGACCTAAACAAAAACTTGAGCCAAGCGTTAATCGCAAAGCCAAGGATTCTTGCACAAATCACAAGGCAAAGCCAGCGTGTGATTTTCCACGCGAGGCTAGGCATAAAGAAGAAGATAAATTTCTTCAGAAATGCCAAGCCAGCGTAAAACGCGAGGCTAGCATCAAACGCGAAGCTATAGCTCAACTTCGCGTAGATGATTCAGAATGCGAAGCTAACATCCAGCTCCGCGAAAAACAGCCTGAATATAGAATCAAGGCTGATAATCGGGTTATTGGACAACATGTCGACACCAATGACCCTGAAAAACTTCAGTGGGCCCCTAGACCCTCTCAACAACCAGGTGGCCCCCACGATTCTTCGTCATTCAAGGTCACCGATCTCAGAAATTACTTGACAAAAATGAGAAATATGACTCAAACTTAGCCACACTCAACATGTCATTGTGAGCAGCTCATAACAGCCATATCTGCTGTATTGGATAATTGCTGTTGTACTAAGAAGAGAGTGTCTGTATTTAACAGAATAACTGAGTCTCGTCAAGATACTCCAAAGAGGAGAAAGAATGATCTGAGATACAAAATTAAAGAAAAAGAATTAAACGCAATGACCTCAAATATGGTCGGTAAAGGTAAGAAGGCTATGGAAAAAAGACACGAGTCAGATGCAGATGATGAACAATCTCGCCATCTTACTCGACTCAAATCAGGTGCTGTCACTCCTCGGAATTATAAGAAACTTTCAAAAGGTTCTTATGATGATAACAGCGACAATTCAGCTATAGCTTCCCCAAAATCTCGTGCATCTTCCCGACCACGAAAATTAGCGTCACATATGGTGGACAGGTCCAATGACATTGACCAGAGGATGGAAGCCCAAGAGCAGATGATTCGAGGTCAGCAAAAGGCCATTGATGATCTCAAAACAATGCTTCTAAAAGTGATCAAAAATACCCAGAAGATAGCCGATGATAAGGCTAAAACTTCTTCGGAACCGCCACCTAAGGCAAATGAAGAAACTAAAAAAGAAAAGGCTTATTCGATACAGGAGGATGATGACAAATATTCTTTCCATGATCCTCATGGAGAAAAGATCGAGAAATTGCAAAGCCAACTGGATGCCTTGATGCACAAGAAGGAACTGAAGGAATTGGGGGTTTCAAGGCCATATCCGCTTGAGTGGGACTTTGCCCCTTGTTGGCAGTGAAAATTTTTAAGTTAAAAGGATTTTCCGCAACAGAACGCGAAGCTAATTCAATAGCCCCGCGTTTGGTTACATTAACCTTGCGTTTGAATAAAACGCGGAGATGTCTAATAGGTCCGCGTTGATTCCGCAGTTTGGCTTGTATTAGCCTCGCGTTTGAGCGAAACGCGGAGATGATCACTAGCTCCGCGTTAGCTCCGCGTTTTGGTTATTTAGCGCCGCGTTTTGATGCGATTAAAGCTCCGCGTAAACAGATAATCAGAATCTCAGATTGATTGAGATTATGATTCTGGGCTTATCTAAATACCCGAATCAAGTCTAATCAGAATTCCATCAAAACTAAGATATTTGATTGGAATCCTTGATGAATGCGAGTTCTATTTAGATAGAAACTCTTGCATTAACCTGGAGCTATAAATACCTTCCTGGTGAAACCCTAGGGGAGGTTCTTTTCGGCAATTGAGATATTTTTTTTTCTGAAGTCTTGGAGAATTCAAGTACGCGAGAGAGCCTTGAGTTCGTGAAGATCAGAGAAAATCGCCATCTTCTTCCTTTTGGTTCTTAGAGAATTCAAGTACGCGAGAGAGCCTTGAGTTCGAGAAAGACCAGAGAAGATCGTCTACTATCGGCCGATATCTTTGACAGAGAAGATTTCAACGTACCGATCGTCCACGGGAACTACTATAGATCCCATCGCCACAGATCCCACGAAACTATTGTAAAAGAGAGAGATTGAACTATAAGATCCTCTCGTTTGTTCTTTTTATCTCTTGTTCACTTCTATTGTAATTTAAGTTAATTCAATGGGAGGAAGCGAAGCAACTTTTACGATGAACAAACTGGCGACCACAGTGGGAGCCATCTCTTTCACCGATGAAGAGATTGTGGCGCAATCGGACGTTGACTTGATCGGATCCGAAGTAGACACGCTGGTCGTTGAAATCGACCAGCAGAAGTACGAGGAGTTCCTCTCCTCCGGATCAGGTGACTTGGATGAGACACGGCACTATCGCCGTATGTACTCCAATGCCCGAGTGACGGGTAGAAAGGTATCAACCGAGAGACAGGGATCCTTGGAGACTACGGTTATAACGCCGGAGTCCACACAAGAAATCCTAACCGAGAAAGAGCTTCCGATTGCCGAAGAAGACATGGGAACTGGACTGACCAGGACCCAACTCCGGAACAGGAACCGGAGAGCGAGGCGTAGAGCCCTCAAAGCCCGCCTTGGACGCGGAGCTAACTCTAGAGGACGCGAGGCTATGGTCCCTCGCAAATTGGCTCGCGCTACTTGCGAGACCAATCTCTACCGCGTTAAACGCGAAGATACAACTTGCCTTAAAAGCAAGGAAAAGCCAGCGTGTGATTTTCCACGCGAGGCTGGTAATACTGGCGAGTTACGCAAGATTCCCAACACTCGCGAGTTACGCGAGTATAAAAATTCTTCAAAGCCAGCGTGTGATTTTCCACGCGAGGTTATTACTGAGCCTAGCAAGAGACGCGAAGCCAGTAAGGGTTGCGCTAGTCGCAAAATACCCAACACTCGCGAGTTACGCGAGTATAAAAATTATTCCAAGCCAGCATGTGATTCTCCACGCGAGGCTATTACTGTGCCTAGCGAGAGACGTGAAGCCAGTAAGGGTTGCGCAAGTCGCAGAATACCCAACACTCGCGAGTTACGCGAGTATAAAAATTATTCAAAGCCAGCGTGTGATTCTCCACGCGGGGCTATTACTGTGCCTAGCGAGAGACGCGAAGCCAGTGATACTTGCAATAAACGCAAGACTTCTGACACCCACAAGGAATGGGAAGATGATTGGCAGATAGTTGTCAGTCGTAAAAACCGCGCTAAGCGCGAAGCTATGGTCTACGTCAACCGCGAAGATAAGCCAGCGTGCAAGAACTTCCTTTCACGCGGGGCTATTATTCCAGAAGCTAAACTTCCAAGGACACACCAAGCCAGCGAGAAACGCGAGGCTAGTGTGGATAAACGCGGAACTATTCTTCAGGCCCGCAATATGAAACGCGAGGCTATTCCTAAGCCACGCGAGGATCGGTTCGACCCCAGAGTCAGGGTTGATCAATCAAAGAAGCTTCAGTGGATTCCTAAACACTCTCAAGAGTTGAATGGACCTCTTGATTTCATGGTTAAAGGCACTGACCTCAGGGAGCATTTTTCTAAGAACAGAGGCATAGACCAACTTCAAGTTGAACATATCTGCCATTGCCAGCGACTTGTGACAGCAGTATCAGCCGTGATGGACAACTGTGGCTGCAGCAAGAATAAGATATCTGTGTTCGACCGATTAAATGAGTCAAACCAGAATCCTGCAAAGAAGACAAGAACCACTCCCCTGAGACAATGGAGAGCTGTAACTTCCAACATGGTAGGAAAATGCAAGAAAATTGCAGAGACGGATGATGATTCAGAATCGAGCGGTGAAGAACCTCATCGTGTTACTCGATTAAGATCAGGAGCCGTCCCGCCCCGAAATTATAAGAAGCTCGCAGGGGGTTCTTACGACGAGGACAGCGATAATTCCGCTATAGCCTCGCCTCCATCCTCTACATCATCTCGGCTGCAGAAGTCAGCATCGCATATGGCAGATAAGTCTGACGATATCAATCAGAGATTTAAGCTCAAGAAAAGATGATTCGAGAGCAACAAAAGATGATTGAAGGTCTTAAAGTCATGCTATCGAGATTTGTTGAAGATAATACCAAAAAGGGCAAAGAAACTCTGAATGAAGAAGAACAGGAAGAGAAAGCCCACTCGATGCATGAGGAAGAGGATAGATTTTCTTTCCATGATCCGCATGGGGAAAAGCTTGAAAAGTTACAGAATCAACTCGAAGCCTTGATGCGTAAAAAAGAGTTGAAAGAAGCTGGGGTCTCTAGACCGTACCCTCCTGAGTGGGATATGATACCTTACCCACCAAAGTATAAGCCGCTCAAGTTGGAGCCCTATGACGGGAAGGGATCGCCCAGTCAGCACATCTATTATTTCTTGTCCCAAGCAGGACACTTAATGGGTAATGATCCCATCATGACCAAAGTATTTGCAAGTACTTTGCGAGGGCCTGCCTTTACTTGGTTCATGCAGCTGCCCCCAAGTACTATTAATACCTGGTTAGATGTTGAGAAATTATTTCTCTCACGTTTCTTCGAGGATGACACCGAGATTACGGTTCATTCCCTCCTTGCAACTAGGCAGGGGGAACAAGAAACGGTTAAAGATTTCATAGAAAGGTTCCGGGAGAAGTCCGTACATTGTAAACACGGAATGATCTAGGAAACTCTAGTCAAAACATGTCGACACAACCTTAAGACCAATGTACTCCTCAAAATGGGGGCCGTAGAGTCTAAGACGTGGAAGGACCTGCTCAAACAAGGAGAGCAAGCTGAAGACTTGATTCGCCGAGTTGAAGAGTCCCGCGGGCCAAGGAGTGCTGGGGGTAGTAAATCATACACCCAAAACAACAGCAACAAGAATAAAGGGAAAGCAGTAATGTCATCAGAAACTGCTTCTCAGAAAACCAGTCCTCGGTCAGAGCCGAAATCTCAAGGTCAACGAGGATCAAGGCAAATTAGACCGCAGCAAGAAAGGAATTACACTTTCAAAGCTGAACAGACACCAGTCCTCTTTCACCTGCTCCAAAAGAAGGGAATGCTAAAACTTCCGGAGAATAAAAAGCCAGAAGACGTTGGTAAGACAAAAGATCCCAACTACTGTCTCTATCACTGGAATGTTGGACACCCTACCCGGGATTGTTTTCCCCTTAAGAACAGGATCCAAGCACTAATAGAAGCTGAGGTTCTGACGCTTAAGGAAGAGCAGAAGAAGGTCACTGCCAATATGGCAACCATAGTGGTTGGAACCCATGAGTTCCCCGCAGGAGTGACCCCAATCCCAAAGGGTGAGGCAGTTACAAAGAATCTTGATCCTTACAACAAAGCCCAAGAAGGACTTGTCCCCATAACAACCCAAAGAGGGGAAGTTATGTGGGTTCACCCTGATTTGCTGGAAGATGAACAATGGACTACTTCAAAAGGTCCAGAGAAGAAACGGGCTGTCAATGCCATCTCTGCAGATACAAAGGAAGAATATATAGCTTCAGGCGCCTTCACAAGTTCTGAAGAAGAACCCGAAACTATGGCCACCCATCAAGATGGGGCAGGCCCTTCCAGTACTCGATCTGGAAAGACATATCTTAAGGACTACACTAGAGTGGATCCAAAAGATATCTATGCAGAACTTGCAAAGCCTGCGAAGCAGAAAAGACTTCGTTTCCAGAAGAATTCTACCAGAGATGAAGGAGCCAAAGAAACTCCCTTCGAATTTGACATAATCGCGCAGTTGGCTAATATCCCAGCACGAGTGACGCTTTATGAATTGTTGAGATTATCGAAATCAACACGTGAAGCTCTAAGAGAGGCCTTGGCAGACTCTGAGTCGTTCCTAGCTCAGATTGTCGAGCCGGCCATCGAAGAGCGGGACTCTTGCCCCACTGTCATCAAGTGAGGAGGCAGGTCCCACAAATTATCTTCTCTCCAGAAGACATGCAGGTGAGGAATATAAAGCATAATAGGCCTTTATATTTCACTGGATATGTCAGGTCCACAAAAGTGGATCGAATTCAGATTGATCCAGGTTCTGCACTCAGCGTCGTGCCCAGTAGATTGATGCAGCTGTTGGGGATTTCCCTTCATCGCTTGACACCTACACACACTACCATCTATGGATTCAACGCTAATAATAGCCATCCTCTTGGTAAGATCCGATTGCGGTGTCAAATTGGAGACTTGAAAACGGAGGTTACATGCTACGTAATTGATGCTGATACCTCCTACAATATGTTATTGGGGCGACCTTGGATCCACTCTCATATGATAGTTCCGTCGACTCTTCACCAGTGCATTAAATACTGCGATGAGGAAGGAGAGGTCCGGACACTAATTGCTGACAAGCAGCCATTCAAAGGGTTGGATAATTACTTCACAGATGCTACACTCTACAAGCCAGTACATGAAGCCTCCAATGACCGTCTTAGCAAGTCTCCAAAGCCCGACGACAGTGGCAATGAAGCCGACACTGAGTACGAGCTCCTTGGAGAAGATGATGGGGGTGATTACGAAATCAACCCTCACCTAGATCTTAGCTTAGGTCTTGATAATATTGTGGATGTAACAGAAAGTGAATGGATTATTAATGAAAATGAAAAGTTAGTCTACGAGCATGCTGTAGCTATTGAGTCTGAGCCCTCTTGTACCTCCACCGAAGTGGATGGCCTGACCGAACTTGAAGTTCTGGCGGCATACCATTTGCCCCTCAAGTCTTCCCTCTCTCAGTCTAAAATAACTGAGGAGAAAGGTCACTACTTTGAAGTGCCTTCTCAAAGAGGATCCCAAAGGCCGATTATGTTCTGTAAAGTAATTACCTCACCTCGCCGGAGACAAAGTAGTGAGAGTGATGAACAAACATCACCTCAATTTCACTTATATGAGCAAAGGTCCCGACAGATGATGGAGAAAATGGGATATAATTTTACCCAGAAGCCGGGATTAAACTTCGGAAAAGGAAGACGGAATCTCATACCCTCATTTAGACCGAGAGGAAAGAGCCCTGATTATTATCAGAAGACCCGCAGGGGGTTGGGCTATGTATCTACCCCACCTTCGTCGCCATTAAAAGCTGAAGAGAGTTCTTCGGCCAAAGAAGAAACATCTTCACCAGATCATGATTCAGATATAAGCACCGGTGCTTGGTTTCAATCTTTGACAATCAATATGGTTTCAGCCGCGCCAGAAAGCTACGAGGAACCAATTGACATTCAAGATGATGCTTGGGCTAAACATATGGATACTCTCTGGGATGTCCGCTTTGAACAGCGTGACCCGCCCACAGAAGACAAATTAATACAGGTTAACATGGGAACGGAAGAAAATCCGAAACCCATTTTCATAAGCAACACACTAACCCCTTTAGAAAAGGAGGAACTTATATCTCTTATCAAAGAGTATATAGATGTGTTCGCATGGAGTTATGAAGATATGCCTGGGCTTGACCCTCAAATTGCCACACATCGGTTAAATATAAAAGAAGATGTCAAACCTGTTAAACAGCAACAGAGGCGTTTTCGACCGAAATTGATAGAGGCAATAGTTGCTGAGGTCAACAAGCTTATACAATCCGGGTTCATCCGTGAAGAACAACACCCAGACTGGGTGACAAACATAGTGCCAGTTCGCAAAAAGAATGGCAAAATCCGGATATGTATTGACTTTTGAGATCTGAACGCTGCATGTCCTAAGGATGAATTTCCACTCCCCATCACCGACGTGATGATCGATAATACTTGCGGTTATGAGAGGATGTCCTTTATGGATGGCTTCTCAGGTTATAACCAAATCAAGATGCACCCGAATGATGAAAAGCATACAGCTTTCAGAACGCCACAGGGGGTATACTGTTATACGGTGATGCCATTCGAATTAAAGAATGCAGGTGCCACTTACCAACGCGCAATGAGCGCCATATTTAAAGAACACCTACGCAGAACAGTAGAGTGCTATGTGGATGACTTAGCAGTTAAAAGTAAAGACAAAGAAGATCATCTTCACGATTTAAGAGTGGTCTTCGATCTTATGAGGAAACATCATCTGAAGATGAATCCCACTAAGTCATTCATGGGGGTATCCAGCGGGAAGTTTCTAGGGTTCGTAATAACTTCAAAAGGAATTTTCCTCGACCCTAAAAAGGTAAAAGCGATTAGCAAAATGCCGCCTCCCCGCAATCTTAAGGAATTAAGGGGATTACAAGGACAACTCGCTTATATTCGGCGCTTCATATCCAACTTATCTGGACGATGCCAACCATTCTCCAAACTTATGAAGAAGGGAGTGTCTTTCATATGGGATGAGGCATGTCAGCAGGCATTTGATGACCTCAAGGAGTACCTTACTAAGCCTCCTGTACTAATGGCACCAGCCCCTGGACAGCCCTTTCTTATATATGTAAGGGCCATGGATAATGCTTTAGGAGCATTACTGGCTCAATATAATGAGCACGGCCATGAACATGCCCTCTACTATTTAAGTAGAACAATGATTGGGGCCGAACAGCGGTATACCCCGATTGAAAAGGAATGTTTAGCCCTAGTGTTTGTTGTTCAGAAAATGCGACACTACCTTTCAGGGCAAACAATTCATATTATATCAAGGGTTAACCCCTTGAAGATTCTGATGACCAAACCGGGATCCTTAAATGGCCGATTGGCAAAATGGGCCTTGCTACTGTCGCCCTATGATATACATTTTGTTCCTCAAAAGGCGACGAAGGGCCAGGCAATTGCCGACTTTCTTGCAGACCACCCAATTCGGTCTAATACCAAGCAGACATCAGAAGTCAACACAGTTAGCAAAGAGCAACCTTGGCAAATGTTCTTTGATGGCACTGCCAGATGATCTACTGCTGGAGTGGGGATTGTGCTAATATCCCCACATAAACATATATTGCCTAACGGTTACTCATTAACAGAACCGTGCACTAATAATGTAGCGGAATACAACGCGCTCATTATCGGCTTAAAAATAGCTCTGCAACTGGGGGTGAACCATCTAGAGGTATATGGAGACTCTAAACTCATTGTCAATCAAATGACAGGTGAGTATGAAGTCAGACATGAAGCCCTCATCCCCTATCATTAACTAGCTATTGAGCTAGCAGGATATTTTGAACAATTCTACATATATCACGTATCTCGAAACGAGAACATTTATGCGGATGCTCTTGCCGCATTAGCCGCAACGCTAGCAATCCCGCCAGGTGAAGCTAAAAGCATCACCATTGGTAGTAGAGAACTCCTCCACCCAGATGTGGTGTCTCAAGCCGAAGAGGTATGCCAGATTGGCTTAAAGTTAGAGCCCCGTGATTGGCGATTTCCGTTTGTGGATTATGCCTTGCATGGGATATTACCAGAAGATCCTAAGGAAGTCACCTCAATAAAGAGGAAGGCCCAAAGATTTTATTATGACCATAAACTTCAGACTTTGTATAGAAAGTCAAGAGGTGGTCTATTGCTACGCTGCATATCGAAAGCAGAAGCAGAACAAGTGCTGAAAGAAACACATGATGGAATATATGGAGCTCACCAGCCCGGTCCCAAACTTGGAGACCGTATAAGAAGGCTGGGGTACTACTGGCCGAGCATGGTTACGGAAGCAATGGTATACGCTAAACAATGTCATACATGCCAAATACATGCCAATTTTATTCATCAACCCCAAGAATACTTGCACAATACCGTGGCAAGCTGGCCATTTGAAGCCTGGGGAATGGACATTGTAGGGCCAATAACTCCCCCATCATCCAGAGGACATCGGTTTATTCTTGCAATAACCGATTATTTTTCAAAATGGGCCGAAGCCGTGCCCATAAAAGAAGTGAAGACGACAGATGTGATCAAGTTCGTCAAGCATCATGTCATTTACCGATTTGGCGCCCCTCGACGGATCATTCATGATAATGGTCCGCAATTCATCAGTCAGGGATTCTCCAGATTCTGCAATAAATTCAGAATCAAAGATATCGCTTCTACACCATATAACCCTGCGGCTAATGGGTTGGCCGAAGCTTTCAACAAGATGATCATCAAACTCCTTCGGAAGTTCGTCTCCTCCAATAAACGAGATTGGGATGAAAAGTTGGGAGAATGTTTGTGGGCTTATTGCACCACCGTTCGCACCCCGACTAAATCTACCCCGTTTTCTTTGGTTTATGGAAGTGAGGCTGTCTTGCCTCTTGAAATCCAGATACCATCATTAAGAGTGGTTTTAGCTACAAAGATGACGACAGAAGAGCGCCATCAGCAAAGGTTGCAAGAACTAGAGGTGTTAGACGAAAAACGTCTCAGGGCTCAACAACAAATTGAGTTGTATCAAACCCGAATATCTCAAACGTTCAATAAGAACGTCAAACCAAGGACCTTTAAGCAATGAGACTTGGTTCTGGCTGTCAAAAGGCCAATGGTGCTAACCCACAAGACTAAGGGTAAGTTTGAACCCAAGTGGGAAGGACCATTTGTTGTGGAGACAGTATACTCCAGTGGAGCCTATCGCTTAATGAATCAAGATGGCGACAGGATGATGATGTCGATCAATGGCAAATTTCTGAAGAAATACTATTCTTAGTATCCCTGGAGCTACGAGTCTTCTTTTCTTAGGCATGCGCATTGTGCGCCTCTGACCTAAACCTGGTGTGTTTGGAGTGCCCAGTTCAAGTTACGCGAGAGAGCCTTGAATCACCTCCAGTTTGGTTCTCAAGTTTGAACCACCTCCAGTCTTTTTCTTAGGCATGCGCAATTTGGCACCTCTGACCCAAAACCTGGTGTGCTTAGTTCTCAAGTTTGAACAGCCCCCAATCTTCTTTTAGACATGTGCAATTAAGCGCCTCTGACCTAAAAGTATGAATTGCCCAACGCCAACTAGGCAATGGGAAGAGAACGAGTTTCTCGCCAACCCATCATACTGGGGTAAAAGTATGAATTGCCCAATGCCAACTAGGCAATGGGAAGAGAACGAGTTTCTCGCCAACCCATCATGCTGGGGTAAAAATATGAATTGCCCAACGCCAACTAGGCAATGGGAAGAGAACTAGTTTCTCGCCAACCCATCATACTGGGGTAAAAGTATGAATTGCCCAACGCCAACTAGGCAATGGGAAGAGAACTAGTTTCTCGCCAACCCATCATACTGGGGTAAAAGTATGAATTGCCCAACGCCAACTAGGCAATGGGAAGAGAACGAGTTTCTCGCCAACCCATCATGCTGGGGTAAAAGTATGAATTGCCCAACGCCAACTAGGCAATGGGAAGAGAACGAGTTTCTCGCCAACCCATCATGCTGGGGTAAAAGTATGAATTGCCCAACGCCAACTAGGCAATGGGAAGAGAACGAGTTTCTCGCCAACCCATCATGCTGGGGTAAAAGTATGAATTGCCCAACGCCAACTAGGCAATGGGAAGAGAACGAGTTTCTCGCCAACCCATCATGCTGGGGTAAAAGTATGAATTGCCCAACGCCAACTAGGCAATGGGAAGAGAACGAGTTTCTCGCCAACCCATCATGCTGGGGTAAAAGTATGAATTGCCCAACGCCAACTAGGCAATGGGAAGAGAACTAGTTTCTCTCCAACCCATCATACTGGAGTAAAAGTATGAATTGCCCAACGCCAACTAGGCAATGGGAATAGAACGAGTTTCTCGCCAACCCATCATGCTGGGGTAAAAGTATGAATTGCCCAACGCCAACTAGGCAATGGGAATAGAACGAGTTTCTCGCCAACCCATCATGCTGGGGTAAAAGTATGAATTGCCCAACGCCAACTAGGCAATGGGAAGAGAACGAGTTTCTCGCTAACCCATCATGCTGGGGTAAAAGTATGAATTGCCCAACGCCAACTAGGCAATGGAAAGAGAACGAGTTTCTCGGCAACCCATCATGCTGGGGTAAAAGTATGAATTGCCCAACGCCAACTAGGCAATGGGAAGAGAACTAGTTTCTCGCCAACCCATCATGCTGGGGTAAAAGTATGAATTGCCCAACGCCAACTAGGCAATGGGAAGAGAACTAGTTTCTCGCCAACCCATCATGCTGGGGTATAAGTATGAATTGCCCAACGCCAACTAGGCAATGGGAAGAGAACTAGTTTCTCGCCAACAGATCATACTGGGGTAAAAGTATGAATTGCCCAACGCCATCTAGGCAATGGGAAGAGAACTAGTTTCTCGCCAACCTATCATACTGGAGTAAAAGTATGAATTGCCCAACGCCAACTAGGCAATGGGAAGAGAATGAGTTTCTCGCCAACCCATCATGCTGGGGTAAGAGTATGAATCGCCCAATACCGATAAAGTAAAGGGAAGAGGAAAAGTTTGGCATTTAAGCCCAAACGTAGTCCTCGACAACTCACCATGTTGAGGGAAATAACATGGCTAGCCCAACTCAAACGGTAGTTGGTAAAGGCTAATCAAATCCGTTAATAGCTGGGGGTTTGCTAAAAATCCCATATTAAACTTTAATTGTTATTTCGGCTTGAGAAATTGAGCAAGAACGATACCAAGATAAATCGTTTTGACGACAGGTTATTTGTTAGGCAAGCAAATCTGTTTTGAAGCCGGCAAATAAAAGAGTCAAAAGAATCATCTTTATTAAAAAAAAAGGTGAAGATACAAAAAGAATTTCAAAGAAACATAGTAAAGTTATCTCTCTCCTGTTTACGAAATTCTTATTACAAGGAAGATAAAAGTGTAAAGAGAGATGAAACTATTGGCCTCCCAGAAGTCTCAATTGGTTTATTGTCTCGTCCAAATTTCTACGATGAGAAGCCTCCACGGTTTGCTGAGCTTGCCTACGCAACTCATCATCACTTATTGAAAGTTGTTGCTGACGAGATTCTTCTATGGCACGATTCCTGGCCATCTCTTCCTGCTGAATCTGCACCTGTCTGGTCAGCACAAATATGATAATGGCACATCATCTCCCAATATGTGGCATGGATGCGCTCGTCCCTCGCCAATAGCATATTCAACTCATCGGTAGTAGGGATATACTCTTCGTAAGGGACTTCGTCCATCGAGAGTCCAGAAACTTCAAACATCTCGTGGAGAGCGAACCCTAGCTCACCCACTGGAGTAAAGAAAGTACAGGTTTTAGGGTTATACATCTCCAAGAGGCAGTAAAAGTGATAAGCACTCTGGGGAAACCCGAATTGGACATTCCTGATGGCTTTATACAAGCCAATATCCTTTAAAATGGGCTCGTGGGAATCCAGCATGTACTGAACAAGGCGTGCCCACCACATATTGTTAGAAGAATGAACCCAACCAGGCATCCTGAAGTCGCTAGTCGGGTACTGACCATCATTCGCTAAGAACTCACTTAAGAAAGTTCGGGCACGAGATGGGACTTCTCCCACTGGAAGCTCCTTGCCAAATCGGCCTGGAAGCAAGCCAGTAATGCATCTGGGGGAACCGTCTTGATAAACCCCTTTTGCATCAAATTTGCCCGTTGGGACGCCATCTTGCTCTTGAGTCAGTCCCCACTTTAATTCCCGAGGCATTGCCAGCCTCTGAAGATAGACCAGAGGATAGCTACGATCCATTCTAGGCAAAAATATCAACATTTCGCCTGAGTTATATAGCCAAACACGTTCCCCTTCAGAAAGGATCTCATCTGATTGATCCATCTGGTCTCCGAAGAGGAAGGCGGGTTTCTCCATCGCCTCTCTATTCACAGTTTCGAAGGTTGCGTCAGTTATGATTTCTCGCGCAGTGGTGGGATGATATTTGATCAACTTCTCCTTGCGATCCTTCGGGTCTGGTTTGTACGAGGGCAGGATAGTAGTGAAACGGAATTGGCCTGAGGGATCAGAACCCCCAGCAAAACCGAAGTAGTTCTTGTGGGGAAGAGATTCCATCGAATATCCTACTGCACAAAGAAACACCAAAGTGAGAGAAGTTTCTATAAGACAGAAAAATTCTCTAAGTATGGACGCGCGAAGCTAAAAATTAGAACGCGCGAAGCTAAGAATAGCGCTGCGCGAAGCTAAAAATTAGACCGCGCAGAACTTAAAAGAGCCTCGCGTTTTTAGCGCGACTGCTACTTAAAAGAGCCTCGCGTTTTTAGTGCGACTGCTACTTAAAAGAGCCTCGCGTTTTTAGCGCGACTGCTACTTAAAAGAGCCTTGCGTTTTTAGAGCGACTGCTACTTAAAAGAGCCTCGCGTTTTTAGCGCGACTGCTACTTAAAAGAGCCTCGTGTTTTTAGCGCGACTGCTACTTAAAAGAGCCTCGCGTTTTTAGCGCGACTGCTACTTAAAAGCGCCTCGCGTTTTTAGCGTGACTGCTACTTAAAAGAGCCTCGCGTTTTCAGCGCGACTGCTACTTAAAAGAGCCCCGCGTTTTCAGCACGATTGCTACTTAAAATAGCCTTGCGTTTTTAGCGCGACTGCTACTTAAAAGAGCCTCGCGTTTTTAGCGCGACTGCTACTTAAAAGAGCCTCGCGTTTTCAGCGCGATTGCTACTTAAAATAGCCTCGCGTTTTCAGCGCGACTGCTACTTAAAATAGCCTCGCGTTTTCAGCGCGATTGCTACTTAAAATAGCCTCGCGTTTTCAGCGCGATTGCTACTTAAAATAGCCTCGCGCTTTAAACGCGAGGATGACGCGATAACTTCGCGTAAAAAGGCAGTCAGAGACTTTTCTTCTTCTCCAAGCCTTACGGCAGGAGTACGGCGATCTCGCCGGTAAAAGAGTTAATCGATCAGTTAAAATTAAGCCAAATCACTCTAGAAATGTTCTAAAGAGTCTCGATGGAAAGATTCTTACCCCCGATGGGCGAAACGTGGGCTGGCGCGTCGCTGCCTTGGCCGCCGCCACCACTGCTTGCGCCAGTCGCCGAAGATAGAGCCGCTCGAGAAGTAGCACGAGTTTTGGGTGCCATTGCTGAGAAAAAATCGACTGAAAATTTGGAGAAACTCGGTCGGAAGAAGATTGGGTCGTCTGAACTCTGATCGCCTGAATCTCTAAGTTTCTGGAAAATTCTCAAATAGAGTGAGAAGGATAAGAAATAGAGATTTCTTTTAAATGGAAGGAACCGCCTCTTGGAATTCGGCGCGAGTTTCGGAGAAAGTGACTGGTCAGTTACTCTCTAAAACGCGAAGCTATTAGCCTCGCGCGATTATGGAAATGCGAAGTTGTTTAACTCCGCGCAACTATACAAAACGCGAGGATAGCCTGTGCCTTAGCTTCGCGTTTTCATGGGAAAAACTTAGATTTTTGACGAGTGCAATTAGGCGCTTCCATCTAAGTTAAAGCGATCATTATCCGATCATTTGGGTATTATCAGTCTAAGTTACGCAGAAGTGCCTTAGACTATTTTACCGAAATTATTGACCATCTGTTTGTTGAGCAAGCAAGATTATTGAAGCTAACAGATAGAGAGGAAAATAATTGCTCTTTATTCATGAAGCAAGAGATTACAAAAAGGGAGTTATAGCTCTCCCAAAAGCTTTTACATGATCAACTTGTCAATAACCAAACAGTAAGACTTCTCTACGGGGTGTTGAAGCTCAGTTCCCTGGTTCACATGCAAAAAACAGTAAGACTTCTCTACGGGGTGTTGAAGCTCAGTTCCCTGGTTCACATGCAAAAGATCTCCTCTGCAAATGTCAACTAGGATCTGTCATCCGAAATGAAGCACGAGAGGAAAGGAAAGTGCTGCATTGAAGCGCAATTCTGCACTGCAAGTGCTGTAATTCTGCAATGCAAGTGCTGCAGCTCCTTATTTACAGCCCCTTCTGGAGTTTATCTCTCGGAGCCAGAGCTTGAAACCTGCAACTATATTGTAAAGCATATGCTTCTGACTTCCTTAGAGTTACTTTTGCTGATGAAGATCGATGGACCCACATACATTCCTCTTCAGAAGGGATTGGACTTACTGCAAAAGGAACAGAATTTCCAAAAGAGTGAAAACGCGGAGCTAAGCTAACTCTGCGCATAGTTGAAGAAATAGTCTCGCGCTTTAAACGCAGAGGATGATGCGATAACTTCGCGTAAAGGAGGGCCAAAAGTTTCTCTCTTTCAGAATCATAGCGACTGCTAATCAAAGATAGCCTCGCAGAATCATAGCGACTGCTAATCAAAGATAGCCTCGCAGATTCACAGCGACTGCTAATCAAAGATAGCCTCGCAGATTTACAGCGACTGCTAATCAAGGATAGCCTCGCAATTCATCGCGACTGCTAATCAAAGATAGCCTCGCGGATTCATTGAGACTACTAGTAAAGCCCCGCATTTCAAGCACAGGGACGACACAATAAAACGGCGATCTCGCCGACAAGATAAGCAATCGTCCAGAATAAACCAAGCCAAAATATCTCAGAATGGTTCTTAGAAATTCAAGAGATGAGGTTTTTACCTTCGGAAGACGCTGCATAGACTGGTTCGCCGTCGCGTCTACCTTCACGGCTGCTGCCATCAACGCCAGCCAACTTGCGAAAAGCCAAACTCCTCTGAAGAGACATCCTATGGAGAGTTGAACGAAGATCAGTTGAAGATCATTCGTGAGTCACTCGAGTTCTCAGAAATTCTTCGGGTGAGATGAAGAAGAAGATGAGCCGGGAGCTCTATTTAAACAAAAATTCCGTCGCTTGGTATTCGGCGTGGAAACTCAGGGTAATTAATGACATAATTACTCATTTCACTGAAGACGAAGTGAAGCTGATTAGCTCCGCGTAAGTGGGCAAATAACGCGAGATAAACTTGGTATTCTAACTCCGCATTTTCAGTTTGAAGATCCAAAGTATTTCAAAATCTGCTGAAGTCTAAGCCATTTTGAAAACTTTGGAGGGGGTTCTGTTGGCAGTGAAAATTTCTAAGTTAAAAGGATTTTCCACAACAGAATGCGAAGCTAATTCAAAAGCCCCGCGTTTGGTTACATTAACCCTGCGTTTGAATAAAACGCGGAGATGTCTAATAGCTCCGCGTTGATTCCGCAGTTTGGCTTGTATTAGCCTTGCGTTTGAGCGAAACGCGGAGATGATCACTAGCTCCGCGTTTTGGTTATTTAGCGCCGCGTTTTGATACGATTAAAGCTCCGCGTAAGCAGATAACCAGAATCTCAGATTGATTGAGATTATGATTCTGGGCTTATCTAAATACCCGAATCAAGTCTAATCAGAATTCCATCAAAACTAAGATATTTGATTGGAATCCTTGATGAATGCGAGTTCTATTTAGATAGAAACTCTTGCATTAACCTGGGGCTATAAATACCTTCCTGGTGAAACCCTAGGGGAGGTTCTTTTCGGCAATTGAGATATTTTTCTGAAGTCTTGGAGAATTCAAGTACGCGAGAGAGCCTTGAGTTCGTGAAGATCAGAGAAAATCGCCATCTTCTTCCTTTTGGTTCTTAGAGAATTCAAGTACGCGAGAGAGCCTTGATTTCGAGAAAGACCAGAGAAGATCGTCTACTATCGGCCGATATCTTCGACAGAGAAGATTTCAACGTACCGATCGTCCATGGGAACTACTATAGATCCCATCGCCACAGATCCCACGAAACTATTGTAAAAGAGAGAGATTGAACTATAAGATCCTCTCGTTTGTTCTTTTTATCTCTTGTTCACTTCTATTGTAATTTAAGTTAATTCAATGGGAGGAAGCGAAGCAACTTTTGCGACGAACACCTCTTATCCAGAAAAATATAAACCCCTCAAATTGGAGTCATATGACGGGAAGGGGTTCCCAAGTCAGCATATCTATTACTTCTTATCGCAGGCAGATCATCTAATGGGAAATGATCCCATAATGACCAAAGTATTTGCGAGCACCCTGCGAGGGCCTGCTTTTACATGGTTTATGCAGTTGCTCCGGGAACCATAAATACTTGGTATGATGTCGAGAAACAGTTCTTGACACGTTTTTTTGAGAATGATACCGAGATATCGGTTCATTCCCTCCTTGCAACGAAACAAGGGGAACAAGAAACGGTCAAAAGTTTTATTGAACGCTTCAGGAAAAAGTCCGTGTATTGTCGACACGGTATGACCCAGGAAATCCTGGTGGAAACCTGTAAGCATAATTTCAGGATCGGCGTGCTGATAAGAATGGGAGCCGTAGAGTCCAGAACTTGGAAAGATCTACTGAGGCAGGGACAGCAGGCGGAAGATATAATTCGCCGGATTGAGGAATCTCGTAGCACGAGAAACTCTATGAATAACAGGCCATATCCACAGAATCCTGAAAATAAAGAAAAGGCTGTGATGGCGACAGTTGCAGATCCAAAGCCAAGACCTCAGAATCCGAGAGGTGCAGGCCAAAATAAGCCCCGACAAGATAAAACTTATACATTCAAGACGGAGCAGACATGTACTCTATTCCATCTCCTCCTCAGAAAGGGCTTGCTAAAACTTCCGAAAAATGAAAAATCGAAAGTCGTTGGTAAAACCAACGACCTTAACTATTGCCTGTACCATCGGAATGTCGGGCACCCAACTAAGGATTGCTATCCTCTTAAGAATCGAATTCAGGCATTGATAGAAGCCGGGATTCTCACACTTAAGGAGGAACAGAAGAAGGTTTCTGCAAATATGACAACTTTAATTAGAACCAATAAGTTCCCTGTCAGAGCAATCCCTGCCAGACCGATCCCTGTACCAGTAGAGAAGTCAATATTGACACCAAGCACGAGCGGCCCGTACTTGCAAGTTAGCCCCTTGGATACGCTCCGAACCACAGCCGTGACAAAGTCATCTTCATTGGCTAGCAGCCGGATTTGGCTGGGGGTGCCAAAAATATTGATGATGATAAATATCATAGTTCTGCTATTCTCAATAGCCATTGGAATGGCTAATTGGGTGCTATAAATAATTTTTTTTTTTACCCAATGCTGTTAAAGCAGAGGGAAGAGGAGATCAAGTTCCTCGCCAACCCTATCATACTGAGGGTAAAAGTATGAAATCAATCGCCCAATGCTGTTAAAGCAGAGGGAAGAGGAGATCAAGTTCCTCGCCAACCCTATCATACTGGGGGTAAAAGTATGAAATCAATCGCCCAATACTGTTAAAGCAGAGGGAAGAGGAGATCACGTTCCTCGCCAACACTATCATACTGGGGGTAAAAGTATGAAGTTAACTACCCAATGTTGATTAAAGGCAAATGGGAGAGGAAATCAATTCCTCGACAACTCACCATGCTGAGGGGAATAGTATGGCTAGCCAAACGCAAACGGCGATTGGTAAAGGCTAATCAAATCCGTTGATAGCTAGGGGTTTGCTAAAAATCCCGTGGACCTGTCATGTTAAGTTTTTACCTCTGACAGTATGATTTGGATTATTCCTATCTCCGTTCAAGTTACGCGTGAGAGCACTTGGACTAGGCATGCGCAATTTGGCGCCTCTGCCGAAATTAGATGGTCCTTACCCAATCATATCAGTATTAATGATCTAAGTTACACAAAAGAGTCTTAGATTATTTTACCAGAATTATCAACCATCTATTTGTTGAGCAAGCAAGATTCTTGAAGCCGACAGATAGAGAGGAAAATAATTTGCCTTTATTTATAAAAGAAGAAAATATTACAAAGAGGGAGTTATAGCTCTCCCAAAAAAAAAAAAAAAAGCTTCTACAAATTCATCGATTCATCAATAACCTAACAGCGAGATTCTTCCGCGGGGTGTTGAAGTTCAATTCCAGAGCTCACATACAAGAGATCTCCTCTGCAGATGTCAACTATGATCTGTCATCTAAAATGAAGCACAAGTTGAATTTGAAGCACTGCAAACCCTTACATGATCATCTAAATGATTCTCAAGAAAACTTAATGGGCTGCCGCAGAGTTCTTGTAACTCCTTCAAGAGGAGCCAGAGCTTGAAAAACTGCAATTATGTTGTAAAGTATATGCTTCTGGCTTCCTTAGAGTTACTTTTGCTGATGAAGATCGATGCATAACCTGCTTTTGAAGATATATCAAGGAGAAGTTACATCCTAAGTCATCAGATTAGACCCAGTTCACTGCAAAAGAAGAATCAGGAGTTCTACAAAAATTTGAAAAATCTTCTAAGTATGAAAACGCGGAGCTAAACTCCGCGCACAGTTGAAGAAATAGCCTCGCGCTTTAAACGCAGAGGATGACGCGATAACTTCGCGTAAAGGAAGAATAGAGTTTCTCTCTGCTGTTTCCTTCTCTTTCATAGCCTCGGGACATGAAGCGACTGCTAATCAAAGATAGCCTCGCAATTCCTCGCGACTGCTAATCAAAGATAGCCTCGCAATTCATCGCGACTGCTAATCAAAAATAGCCTCGCAATTCATAGCGACTGCTAATCAAAGATAGCCTCGCAATTCATCGCGACTGCTAATCAAAGATAGCCTCGCAGATTCATTGAGACTACTAGTAAAGCCCCGCGTTTCAAGCGCAGGGACGACACAATAAAACGGCGATCTCGCCGACAAGATAAGCAATCGTCCAGAATAAACCAAGCCAAAATATCTCAGAATGGTTCTTAGAAAACTGATGTGTTATATTTACTGCAAGCGCACAGTATCGTTGTAGCGCTGTACAGGTCGTCTCACAGGGATCTAGAGTGTTTCTGCGTTCTTACTTTCTCTATAGTTCAACGGACTAACCAAAGATTCTAGATTGAGGTCGGATTAATCTAAGTAGCCTAGGATATAGAATCCACTAATTTCCAGCCATGTTCTTACTTCTACTATTTTCTTCTATCATAAAAATTTAATCTTTTTAGTTTAATTTTTACTTAAAGTGCCCTAAGTATGAGCTATCAAGTGTTGTGCAAGTATAGCTCATCAAAAGATGCTACTTCATATAAAAATAAACTAATTCTTTTAGATAATTCAAATAAAATGACAAAACCAGCAACCCCAATCCCTAACTAAGTATAGATTATCAAGAATCCTAATTCAAGTATAACCTATCAAAGTTCTAAACTTCGGGTCCTTATATTTTAATCTTTCATTTGAAAAATCATGGCTTTTATTAATTTTATTTAAGAAGAAAAATATTAGAAAATAAGAACATGGTGGATCTTAGTTTCATCTACATCCTAGAGCTGATCTAATTAGCTACTCATGATTTTTGCTAAGAAAGATCAAATTTTAATTCATACAATGATAAACCCTAATCTAGAAAGCAGTAAACCCTAATCTAGAAAGCAGTAAAATTTATGCAGAACGAAAATAAGAATATCAAGAGCAATGGGTTACCTCTGATCACGGTGTTGTGCCGTCAACCTTCAGTAAAAATCCCAAATTTATTGAACAGAAAAATCGCGTACAAAAATAATTCCAGCGTTCAGAATCTTTCTCAAAATACAAGGGTTAGCCAATAAATAGGCATCGGAAACCAAACCCTATTTCTATCCGAATCTAAAAGTGAAAAAAATTACAAAGAAGCCACAGAAAAAATCTCGGCGCATGGAGCCCAAAATGGGCCGCCAAATAGCGGTAAAAACCGCTAAATAGCGGCTCAAATTTGAGATAAATTCATGAAATTGTTTACACATGTAAATCGTGTCTTCTAGCTTTAATATGCCTGACTGTATTCGACTTTTAGTCTCTACAGAATCATATTCTCGTAGTCTTGCCCACTTTAGTAACTTTTCGGACTCCGATTTCCGACTCCGACTCTTATTTCATGCCTTCTCCTTGTATAATCCGGATTACCTGCAAAAGACACTAAAAATACCCGAGTAGCATTTATTTATATACAAAAATAGATAAAATATGAGAGGAAAAATACAATATATGTTATTCATCACACTCCCACACCTATCTTTTGCTAGTCCTCGAGCAAAACCTAAATCTAAAAAGAAAAAAAAAAAAAAAAAAAAAGAAAACAAAAACAAAAGTCCTAACTCACTTTCGCAGGAATCGCGATTACACTTAGCACGTGCAACAAGCCTTTAAACCCCTAGGTTACCCTAGTGGACGAGTGTTGTCTCGTGAGGGTTTGCAGTGAATATACCCACAAAATTCATGAAGCAGATAGATTAAGGAATAAAGAAATGAAAAATAAGGATAACCAAAAATCAAGAAAAATAAAAATTTTATACAAAAGAAAGAAGAATCTTTTTTTTTAATCATGTTTTCATCAATTAATCTCACTAATATACAAACTCAAGAACGCATCTAGATTATTAATTTTCAAATTGAGCGTCATATCAGATACACTTATCATTTTAATCAAAAATTTAAATCCTATCTTTCAATACTCACTAACATATAATCCATTGGCTCCTATACATCTACGTACACGTGTGATAGTCTACTTCGGTTTTGGACTCGAACTCTAACTCATGATTCATCTCCTCTCTCATAATATTTTTTTTTTCTTTTTTTTTTCCTTTTTTTTTTTAAAGAATATTTCACCTTTCATGCGAATATTCACGCTTACTTAGGCGCAAAGTACCCGATTACTTGGATCATACTCTTTTTTCACTCTTGATGCTATTGCCTTAATACCAGGCGCACCCCATTATTTTATCACTCTCGAGGCTATTGCCTTAATACCAGGCTCACCCCATTATTTTATTCTCACCTTTTTTTTTTCTTTTTCTTTTTTTTTTTTTCTATTTTTTTTAGAGAGAGAAAACTTACTCAATCGTTATCATCTTTGTCCTTAACCTAATAAACTATTGTGAAGTGAAAAATAGATATATACTTGCCTCAAAACTACTCTTAGCAATATTTATTTTTCAGATTTTGATATTTTTCAAAAATTTCAAAGTGTATCATCCAATCTACTCTCATATCCAATTTCAAATCTAAATTTATCCATTTATCTGTAGTTAGTTTGGTCTATTGATGAAAAATATAATTTTTCTTTTATAAAAAAAATTTTCATTTTTTTTTTTTAAAATTTTTTAAATTAGTTACCCTAAAACTACCCAAAGTGTAAAATAAAGAAACCCAAAATACTAAAAATAAAAAAAATAATAAAAAATAAAATAAAGTCCTAAAAATAAAAATCTCCTAAAAACTACTCCCCCACACCTAAACTTGTGTATGCCCTCATACACAAACCAAGTGTGGTAAAACAAAATGTGAAAACTATTATACAAATACTATACAAATAATGAGAGTCGTAAAATTTACGATCTCAATATCATCACCCTATTAACGCATGAAAAGCGGTTACGACCTCTCGATCGCTTCCCACTTTCATAGTGTGTGCGTTTTAAACGTGAAGTGGGTGCATTATTATATTTCATCAACCTCTTACAAGTCACGAGATTACCTGTCTGCTTCTTATGTCGTCCTCGCTTTTTCTTTGTCCACATGTAAGCATTAACAATTGGGTTAAAGAATTCTTTATTATAAACCTGCCAATCATCGTTAGCAACAAGCATACATGTAGAAATATCATGAGGTGAGAAGAGTCTAATATGATTAAATGAATGTGGTGGTGGCTCTTCTAACTCATGAAGTAATGCGAGCTCCTCTGCAAACAAATCCTCAAAAGTTTGCTCATAATTCAATGACACACTTGTACAAGTATCATCATATATAAAATCAGTATGTGCCAATTCTTCTAATAGTATGAGCTCATCTTTAAACATTTGCTCAAATAAAGGTTCATCATCAGTGGAAGAGGTCGAATGAGAGTGCAAACTATGAATCATATTGACCTCAATGAGAGAGCTCGTTGCGTGCTCATCCATATTAAATATGTTCAATGCCATAGTCATATTTCCAAACGATAACTTCATGAGACCACTCCTACAATCAATCAATGCATTTGATGTTGCAAGGAATGGTCTACCCAAGATAATGGGAATTTGATTCCGTAGATTGGAGATTGGCTCAGTTTCTAAAACAATAAAGTCTACAGGAAAAATAAACTCGCCAATCTTAATGAGCACATCTTCAACCATACCAAGAGGTCTCTTAATTGAACGATCAGCTAGCTGTAATGTGACCTTGGTAGGTTGAAGTTTTCCTAACCCTAGTTGCTGATAAACAGTGTAAGGAAGCAAATTGACACTTACCCCTAAATCAAGCAACGCCCTATCAAATGTAGTGTTCCCAATGGTGCATGAGATTGTAGGGGAACCTGGATCTTTGTACTTGATAGGTAAGGAGTTAGAGAGGATATGTGATATATTTGCAGCAAGAAAAACTTTCTCAGGAACGTTTCTTGCTCGTTTCTTACTGCACAAATCCTTGAGGAACTTAGCATAAGTAGGAACCTGTTGTATCATATCAAGGAGTGGAATATTAACCTTCACTTGCTGAAATGTTTCAAGAATCTTTTCTACTTGCGGTGAAGGCTTCCTAAGCCGATTTGGATATGGTGCTTTCGGCTCAGGAACAGGTTCTTCCAAATGAGTACGTGACGGTGATGGAGGTGATGGAGATGATTGTGGAGAAACGGGTGGAAGAGATGATATAGCCTGCGAGATAGTAGGAGTGGGATCAGGGGGCACGGCTACACTATTATCCACTTGCTTGCCAGATCTAAGCGTGTGAATGGCATTGCATTGGTGGACATGCGACTGATTGGAGTTTGAGGAACTGGCGTTAGGATTTGTTATGGGTTGACTTGGAAAAGTGCCCTTGCCACGTTCACTCATTTGATTAGCTAGTTGTCCAACCTGCTGCTCTACATTTTTAATAGATTGAGAGTTCACGAGCAGGTGCTGATCTGTTCTTTGAATAAAATCAGTTGACACTTTCATAAGATTCTGCATGTATGTGTCAAGGTTGGACTGAGACTTGAGAAGATTTTCAACGTGCTTCTTAAGTGACTGAAGTCGCTTTTCTTGTTCATTATTAGACCCCTATTGTGGATATGAGTTGTTTTGTACAGGTGGTCTATTCTGGTTGTTCCCATGGTTTGAAATATTTGGGTGTTGATAAGTACCCATATTTGGTCTTGGAAACTGACCAGTGGCTGGAGGTTGCATGTTAGGGTTAGGGCCCCCCTGATATTGCCCTTGACCCCATGATAGATTTGGATGATTTCTCCAGCCAGGATTGTATGTAGGAGCGTAAGGATTGGTCATGGGTTGTTGATATAAGGCGTTAGCCTGCTCAAGTGTGCGACCCATGGAATTCATTAACAATGGACACTCCTCCATAACGTGATTGGGAGTTCCGCAATTAAAGCATGTGGGACTTTGGAGTTGATTCACTTGACCCACTGGTGGAGACTGAGCACTAGGAGTCTCCAGTGCCTCAATTCTTCTCATAAGGGTTGCGATTTTTTGCTTCAGCAGCTATAGAGCTGTCGACGCTATGGATCCCACTCTTATGAGCAGAAGTTGATATACTGGGCTTCTCAGTGGAACTCTCCCACTGCATAGTCTTCCATGATAAGTCCTCAAGAAAGTCCCATGCTTCATCCTCATTTTTCTTCATAAACCCCCCTTGACACATGGATTCCAGAAGAGTTTTGGATGTGTAATCAAGTCCTTCGTATATGATTTGACACAACCGCCACTTTTCTATCGCATGGTGGGGGCACTGAGCCAATAAATCCTTGAACCGTTCTAAGTATTTCCAGAAAGGTTCTCCCGACACTTGACGGAATTGATTGATTTGATTTCTGATTCGTGCCGTCTTGTGCGTAGGATAATACTTCTTGAGAAACACTGTAACGAATTCATTCCAAGTTGTGATTGAATCAGTAGGCATACTGTACAACCACTTCTTGGCGTTATCCTTAAGTGCGAAAGGGATGAAGCGGAGCTTAATTGCGTCCTCCGATAAATTTTGCAGTTTAATCATTACACACACTTCTTGAAACTCACTGATAAAGAGATATGCATCTTCTGAATCAGAGCCAGTGAATTTGGGAAGCATACTAATGTACTGCGGTTTTAATTCGTAGTGATTACCCGCTACGTGTGGAAGTTTGATGCATGATGGTAATGAAGTACGCAACGGGTAACATCGATCCTGAAGGATCGGGATCGGCTGGTCCATCTTGTCTCCCATGAACAAATCTGATCTCACAAGTCGACCAAATTGATCACGGGTCCAATGTGGCATGAACCAGCGACCGTGAGTGTATGCGTGAACTTCCTAAACTAATGTAAGAAATGGGGTGTGATGGAGAGATAAAACGGTGGAATGATATGAGCAAATAAAAATGTGGTTTCTACTGTTCCTAATTTTTTTTATGTTTTTTTTTTTTTAATTTTTATACACAACCAGGAAACAAAAATACAGCAACAGAGAAAATTGGGATTCGAAGCGTACCTCCTTGGCCGCCAAATGGCGGTTCTACCCGCTAAATAGCGGCTAAAATAGAGAAGTAGATTCTGATGTTTTTTCCACTTGGTTCAGAGACTCTTCCAATTCTTTCAATCTTCCTGTATCTGCACTTTCTATTTCCTGCGCACTCACACACACTGTTAACCCGTAAAATGCTAGAAAAAGTAAGAAAAACACCGTCGATCCCCGGCAACGGCGCCAAAAACTTGATGTGTTATATTTACTGCAAGCGCACAGTATCGTTGTAGCGCTGTACAGGTCGTCTCACAGGGATCTAGAGTGTTTCTGCGTTCTTACTTTCTCTATAGTTCAACGGACTAACCAAAGATTCTAGATTGAGGTCGGATTAATCTAAGTAGCCTAGGATATAGAATCCACTAATTTCCAGCCATGTTCTTACTTCTACTATTTTCTTCTATCATAAAAATTTAATCTTTTTAGTTTAATTTTTACTTAAAGTGCCCTAAGTATGAGCTATCAAGTGTTGTGCAAGTATAGCTCATCAAAAGATGCTACTTCATATAAAAATAAACTAATTCTTTTAGATAATTCAAATAAAATGACAAAACCAGCAACCCCAATCCCTAACTAAGTATAGATTATCAAGAATCCTAATTCAAGTATAACCTATCAAAGTTCTAAACTTCGGGTCCTTATATTTTAATCTTTCATTTGAAAAATCATGGCTTTTATTAATTTTATTTAAGAAGAAAAATATTAGAAAATAAGAACATGGTGGATCTTAGTTTCATCTACATCCTAGAGCTGATCTAATTAGCTACTCATGATTTTTGCTAAGAAAGATCAAATTTTAATTCATACAATGATAAACCCTAATCTAGAAAGCAGTAAACCCTAATCTAGAAAGCAGTAAAATTTATGCAGAACGAAAATAAGAATATCAAGAGCAATGGGTTACCTCTGATCACGGTGTTGTGCCGTCAACCTTCAGTAAAAATCCCAAATTTATTGAACAGAAAAATCGCGTACAAAAATAATTCCAGCGTTCAGAATCTTTCTCAAAATACAAGGGTTAGCCAATAAATAGGTATCGGAAACCAAACCCTATTTCTATCCGAATCTAAAAGTGAAAAAAATTACAAAGAAGCCACAGAAAAAATCTCGGCGCATGGAGCCCAAAATGGGCCGCCAAATAGCGGTAAAAACCGCTAAATAGCGGCTCAAATTTGAGATAAATTCATGAAATTGTTTACACATGTAAATCGTGTCTTCTAGCTTTAATATGCCTGACTGTATTCGACGTTTAGTCTCTACAGAATCATATTCTCGTAGTCTTGCCCACTTTAGTAACTTTTCGGACTCCGATTTCCGACTCCGACTCTTATTTCATGCCTTCTCCTTGTATAATCCGGATTACCTGCAAAAGACACTAAAAATACCCGAGTAGCATTTATTTATATACAAAAATAGATAAAATATGAGAGAAAAAATACAATATATGTTATTCATCACACTCCCACACCTATCTTTTGCTAGTTCTCGAGCAAAACCTAAATCTAAAAAGAAAAAAAAAAAAAAAAAAAAAAACAAAAACAAAAGTCCTAACTCACTTTCGCAGGAATCGCGATTACACTTAGCACGTGCAACAAGCCTTTAAACCCCTAAGTTACCCTAGTGGACGAGTGTTGTCTCGTGAGGGTTTGCAGTGAATATACCCACAAAATTCATGAAGCAGATAGATTAAGGAATAAAGAAATGAAAAATAAGGATAACCAAAAATCAAGAAAAATAAAAATTTTATACAAAAGAAAGAAGAATCTTTTTTTTTAATCATGTTTTCATCAATTAATCTCACTAATATACAAACTCAAGAACGCATCTAGATTATTAATTATCAAATTGAGCGTCATATCAGATACACTTATCATTTTAATCAAAAATTTAAATCCTATCTTTCAATACTCACTAACATATAATCCATTGGCTCCTATACATCTACGTACACGTGTGATAGTCTACTTCGTTTTTGGACTCGAACTCTAACTCATGATTCATCTCCTCTCTCATAACATTTTTTTTTTCTTTTTTTTTCCTTTTTTTTTTTAAAGAATATTTCACCTTTCATGCGAATATTCACGCTTACTTAGGCGCAAAGTACCCGATTACTTGGATCATACTCTTTTTTCACTCTTAAGGCTATTGCCTTAATACCAGGCGCACCCCATTATTTTATCACTCTCGAGGCTATTGCCTTAATACCAGGCTCACCCCATTATTTTATTCTCACCTTTTTTTTTTCTTTTTCTTTTTTTTTTCTATTTTTTTTAGAGAGAGAAAACTTACTCAATCGTTATCATCTTTGTCCTTAACCTAATAAACTATTGTGAAGTGAAAAATAGATATATACTTGCCTCAAAACTACTCTTAGCAATATTTATTTTTCAGATTTTGATATTTTTCATAAATTTCAAAGTGTATCATCCAATCTACTCTCATATCCAATTTCAAATCTAAATTTATCCATTTATCTGTAGTTAGTTTGGTCTATTGATGAAAAATATAATTTTTCTTTTTTAAAAAAAATTTTCATTTTTTTTTTTAAATTTTTTAAATTAGTTACCCTAAAACTACCCAAAGTGTAAAATAAAGAAACCCAAAATACTAAAAATAAAAAAAATAATAAAAAATAAAATAAAGTCCTAAAAATAAAAATCTCCTAAAAACTACTCCCCCACACCTAAACTTGTGTATGCCCTCATACACAAACCAAGTGTGGTAAAACAAAATGTGAAAACTATTATACAAATACTATACAAATAATGAGAGTCGTAAAATTTACGATCTCAATATCATCACCCTATTAACGCATGAAAAGCGGTTACGACCTCTCGATCGCTTCCCACTTTCATAGTGTGTGCGTTTTAAACGTGAAGTGGGTGCATTATTATATTTCATCAACCTCTTACAAGTCACGAGATTACCTGTCTGCTTCTTATGTCGTCCTCGCTTTTTCTTTGTCCACATGTAAGCATTAACAATTGGGTTAAAGAATTCTTTATTATAAACCTGCCAATCATCGTTAGCAACAAGCATACATGTAGAAATATCATGAGGTGAGAAGAGTCTAATATGATTAAATGAATGTGGTGGTGGCTCTTCTAACTCATGAAGTAATGCGAGCTCCTCTGCAAACAAATCCTCAAAAGTTTGCTCATAATTCAATGACATACTTGTACAAGTATCATCATATATAAAATCAGTATGTGCCAATTCTTCTAATAGTATGAGCTCATCTTTAAACATTTGCTCAAATAAAGGTTCATCATCAGTGGAAGAGGTCGAATGAGAGTGCAAACTATGAATCATATTGACCTCAATGAGAGAGCTCGTTGCGTGCTCATCCATATTAAATATGTTCAATGCCATAGTCATATTTCCAAACGATAACTTCATGAGACCACTCCTACAATCAATCAATGCATTTGATGTTGCAAGGAATGGTCTACCCAAGATAATGGGAATTTGATTCCGTGGATTGGAGATTGGCTCAGTTTCTAAAACAATAAAGTCTACAGGAAAAATAAACTCGCCAATCTTAATGAGCACATCTTCAACCATACCAAGAGGTCTCTTAATTGAACGATCAGCTAGCTGTAATGTGACCTTGGTAGGTTGAAGTTTTCCTAACCCCAGTTGCTGATAAACAGTGTAAGGAAGCAAATTGACACTTGCCCCTAAATCAAGCAACGCCCTATCAAATGTAGTGTTCCCAATGGTGCATGAGATTGTAGGGGAACCTGGATCTTTGTACTTGATAGGTAAGGAGTTAGAGAGGATATGTGATATATTTGCAGCAAAAAAAACTTTCTCAGGAACGTTTCTTGCTCGTTTCTTACTGCACAAATCCTTGAGGAACTTAGCATAAGTAGGAACCTGTTGTATCATATCAAGGAGTGGAATATTAACCTTCACTTGCTGAAATGTTTCAAGAATCTTTTCTACTTGCGGTGAAGGCTTCCTAAGCCGATTTGGATATGGTGCTTTCGGCTCAGGAACAGGTTCTTCCAAATGAGTACGTGACGGTGATGGAGGTGATGGAGATGATTGTGGAGAAACGGGTGGAAGAGATGATATAGCCTGCGAGATAGTAGGAGTGGGATCAGGGGGCACGGCTACACTATTATCCACTTGCTTGCCAGATCTAAGCGTGTGAATGGCATTGCATTGGTGGACATGCGACTGATTGGAGGTTGAGGAACTGGCGTTAGGATTTGTTATGGGTTGACTTGGAAAAGTGCCCTTGCCACGTTCACTCATTTGATTAGCTAGTTGTCCAACCTGCTGCTCTACATTTTTAATAGATTGAGAGTTCACGAGCAGGTGCTGATCTGTTCTTTGAATAAAATCAGTTGACACTTTCATAAGATTCTGCATGTATGTGTCAAGGTTGGACTGAGACTTGAGAAGATTTTCAACGTGCTTCTCAAGTGACTGAAGTCGCTTTTCTTGTTCATTATTAGACCCCTATTGTGGATATGAGTTGTTTTGTACAGGTGGTCTATTCTGGTTGTTCCCATGGTTTGAAATATTTGGGTGTTGATAAGTACCCATATTTGGTCTTGGAAACTGACCAGTGGCTGGAGGTTGCATGTTAGGGTTAGGGCCCCCCTGATATTGCCCTTGACCCCATGATAGATTTAGATGATTTCTCCAGCCAGGATTGTATGTAGGAGCGTAAGGATTGGTCATGGGTTGTTGATATAAGGCGTTAGCCTGCTCAAGTGTGCGACCCATGGAATTCATTAACAATGGACACTCCTCCATAACGTGATTGGGAGTTCCGCAATTAAAGCATGTGGGACTTTGGAGTTGATTCACTTGACCCACTGGTGGAGACTGAGCACTAGGAGTCTCCAGTGCCTCAATTCTTCTCATAAGGGTTGCGATCTTTGCTTCAGCAGCTATAGAGCTGTCGACGCTATGGATCCCACTCTTATGAGCAGAAGTTGATATACTGGGCTTCTCAGTGGAACTCTCCCACTGCATAGTCTTCCATGATAAGTCCTCAAGAAAGTCCCATGCTTCATCCTCGTTTTTCTTCATAAACCCCCCTTGACACATGGATTCCATAAGAGTTTTGGATGTGTAATCAAGTCCTTCGTATATGATTTGACACAACCGCCACTTTTCTATCGCATGGTGGGGGCACTGAGCCAATAAATCCTTGAACCCTTCTAAGTATTTCCAGAAAGGTTCTCCCGACACTTGACGGAATTGATTGATTTGATTTCTGATTCGTGCCGTCTTGTGCGTAGGATAATACTTCTTGAGAAACACTGTAACGAATTCATTCCAAGTTGTGATTGAATCAGTAGGCATACTGTACAACCACTTCTTGGCGTTATCCTTAAGTGCGAAAGGGATGAAGCGGAGCTTAATTGCGTCCTCCGATAAATTTTGCAGTTTAATCATTACACACACTTCTTGAAACTCACTGATAAAGAGATATGCATCTTCTGAATCAGAGCCAGTGAATTTGGGAAGCATACTAATGTACTGCGGTTTTAATTCGTAGTGATTACCCGCTACGTGTGGAAGTTTGATGCATGATGGTAATGAAGTACGCAACGGGTAACATCGATCCTGAAGGATCGGGATCGGCTGGTCCATCTTGTCTCCCATGAACAAATCTGATCTCACAAGTCGACCAAATTGATCACGGGTCCAATGTGGCATGAACCAGCGACCGTGAGTGTATGCGTGAACTTCCTAAACTAATGTAAGAAATGGGGTGTGATGGAGAGATAAAACGGTGGAATGATATGAGCAAATAAAAATGTGGTTTCTACTGTTCCTAATTTTTTTTATGTTTTTTTTTTTTTAATTTTTATACACAACCAGGAAACAAAAATACAGCAACAGAGAAAATTGGGATTCGAAGCGTACCTCCTTGGCCGCCAAATGGCGGTTCTACCCGCTAAATAGCGGCTAAAATAGAGAAGTAGATTCTGATGTTTTTTCCACTTGGTTCAGAGACTCTTCCAATTCTTTCAATCTTCCTGTATCTGCACTTTCTATTTCCTGCGCACTCACACACACTGTTAACCCGTAAAATGCTAGAAAAAGTAAGAAAAACACCGTCGATCCCCGGCAACGGCGCCAAAAACTTGATGTGTTATATTTACTGCAAGCGCACAGTATCGTTGTAGCGCTGTACAGGTCGTCTCACAGGGATCTAGAGTGTTTCTGCGTTCTTACTTTCTCTATAGTTCAACGGACTAACCAAAGATTCTAGATTGAGGTCGGATTAATCTAAGTAGCCTAGGAAATAGAATCCACTAATTTCCAGCCATGTTCTTACTTCTACTATTTTCTTCTATCATAAAAATTTAATCTTTTTAGTTTAATTTTTACTTAAAGTGCCCTAAGTATGAGCTATCAAGTGTTGTGCAAGTATAGCTCATCAAAAGATGCTACTTCATATAAAAATAAACTAATTCTTTTAGATAATTCAAATAAAATGACAAAACCAGCAACCCCAATCCCTAACTAAGTATAGATTATCAAGAATCCTAATTCAAGTATAACCTATCAAAGTTCTAAACTTCGGGTCCTTATATTTTAATCTTTCATTTGAAAAATCATGGCTTTTATTAATTTTATTTAAGAAGAAAAATATTAGAAAATAAGAACATGGTGGATCTTAGTTTCATCTACATCCTAGAGCTGATCTAATTAGCTACTCATGATTTTTGCTAAGAAAGATCAAATTTTAATTCATACAATGATAAACCCTAATCTAGAAAGCAGTAAACCCTAATCTAGAAAGCAGTAAAATTTATGCAGAACGAAAATAAGAATATCAAGAGCAATGGGTTACCTCTGATCACGGTGTTGTGCCGTCAACCTTCAGTAAAAATCCCAAATTTATTGAACAGAAAAATCGCGTACAAAAATAATTCCAGCGTTCAGAATCTTTCTCAAAATACAAGGGTTAGCCAATAAATAGGCATCGGAAACCAAACCCTATTTCTATCCGAATCTAAAAGTGAAACAAATTACAAATAAGCCACAGAAAAAATCTCGGCGCATGGAGCCCAAAATGGGCCGCCAAATAGCGGTAAAAACCGCTAAATAGCGGCTCAAATTTGAGATAAATTCATGAAATTGTTTACACATGTAAATCGTGTCTTCTAGCTTTAATATGCCTGACTGTATTCGACGTTTAGTCTCTACAGAATCATATTCTCGTAGTCTTGCCCACTTTAGTAACTTTTCGGACTCCGATTTCCGACTCCGACTCTTATTTCATGCCTTCTCCTTGTATAATCCGGATTACCTGCAAAAGACACTAAAAATACCCGAGTAGCATTTATTTATATACAAAAATAGATAAAATATGAGAGGAAAAATACAATATATGTTATTCATCAAAAACCAAGAGATGAGGTTTTTACCTTCGGAAGACGCTACATAGACTGGTTCGCTGTTGCGTTTACCTTCACGACTGCTGCCATTAACGCCGGCCAACTTGCGAAAAGCCAAACTCCTCTGGAGAGACATCCTAATGATGAAAATTTATGGAGAATTGAACGAAGATCAGTTGAAGATCATTCGTGAGTCACTCGAGTTCTCAGAAATTCTTCGGATGAGATGAAGAAGAAGATGAGCCGGGAACTCTATTTAAACAGAATTTTCGTCGCTTGGTATTCGGCGTGGAAACTCGGGGTAATTAATGACGTAATTACTCATTTCACTGAAGACGAAGTGAAGCTGACTAGCTCCGCGTAAGTGAGCATAACGCGAGATAGACTTGGTATTCTAACTCCGCGTTTCAGTTTAGATATCCAAAGTATTTCAAAATCTGCTGAAGTCTAAACCATTTTGAAAACTTTGGAGGGGGTTCTGTTGGCAGTGAAAATTTTTAAGTTAAAAGGATTTTCCACAACAGAACGCGGAGCTAATTCAATAGCCCCGCATTTGGTTACATTAACCCTGCATTTGAATAAAACACGGAGATGTTTAATAGCTCCGCGTTGATTCCGCAGTTTGGCTTGTATTAGCCTCGCGTTTGAGTGAGACGCGGAGATCATCAATAGCTCCGCGTTTTGGTTATTTAGCGTTGCGTTTTGATGCGATTAAAGCTCCGCATAAGCAGATAACCAAAATCTCAAATTGATTGAGATTATGATTCTGAGCTTATCCAAATACCTGAATCAAGTCTAATCAGAATTCCATCAAAACTAAGATATTTGATTGGAATCCTTGACGAATGCGAGTTCTATTTAGATAGAAACTCTTGCATTAACTTGGGGCTATAAATACCTTCCTGGTGAAACCCTAGGGGTCTTCCTTTTGGCATCGAAAGTCTCCTATCGATCCTTTGGCAATTCAAGTACGCGAGAGAGCCTTGAAGCCTTTGCTGATCATCTTCTGGTCCGGCAATTGAGATATTTTTCTGAAATCTTGGAGAATTCAAGTTACGCACAGAGCCTTGAGTTCGTGAAGATCACAGAAAATCACCATCTTCTTTCTGGAGTTCTTGAGAAGTTCGAGTTACGCGAGAGAGCCTTGAACAAATCAAAACCAGAGAAGATCGTCTACAGTCGGCCGATATCTTCAAGAGAGAAGATTTCAACGTACCGATCGTCCAAAGGAACTACTATAGATCCCATCGCCACAGATCCCACAATATATTGTAAAAGAGAGAGATTGAAGTATAAAATCCTCTCGTTTGTTCTTTTTATCTCTTGTTCACTTCTATTGTAATCTAAGATGTGTTCAATGGAAGGAAGCGAAGGAACTTTTGCGACGAACAATAGAGGCTATAGGTTTGCATAGATTATGACATTTCTCAATGTACTTTTTGTATACATTTTGATACTCATGTTATGATATGTATATTCAACTTATTTACTGTTATGTGCTTATGCATGCACACAAATTTATTCGGTATATATATTTTATGATATGTTGTGAAAAGGTATGCTAGGCAGGCGGGTGCGGCTCCCTCACATGAGCGACCACCTCTAACTATGAGTGAGCAGAGATGAGATGGTTCCTAAACATATAGGATCTGGGGAGAGGTCAAGCTTAGGACATAAGTTGCCCTGATATGTGTTTAGGATGGGGTCATAGGTTTATATGATCGACGTGGACTACCTACAGTTCATGATGCCTGTTAGTAACCAAATGTGAGATCTTAAATAGCATCTGCGTTATGTGATTACATCTTTAGGTTCTCCCTCTGAGATCTCTGGTCCACCTTACGTGTAGACTGGATTCATATCTGTACGGTGTTAGCAAATCTGACACAGGCCTTTTTGAGAAATGAGGGAGTAATACCATGACACGTGTTTCATACCACATGTGATAGACGACCATGGGTTAGTGGGAGCAATGTATTATGAGATATTAATCTTATGTGAAATCTCTATGCCCGATGTGTGAGACCCGAGGCCTTATAAGTGGTTTCTTTATACCCTTAGTACTTTCAACTGTTTTCTTGAAGTTTTAATTCAGTGTATGCTACTTTAGTATATCTCCTATGGTTATGACTGATTCGACTTATGAGGCATCTCTAGGAAAGAAACTGGATTGATTCAAGTAGGGAAGGAATACCAATTAACATTACATTGATATCATGTGTTCACCGGCTAACCTATTATGTTTACCTATGTAGAGGATAAGACATGATAGTGAATACATGTGATATTTGTAAATGTCGAGCTCTTACATGGATACTTTCGAGTAGGAAAGGAGCTCGAATGGATGTAATTAATTGAGTTTAGAGTACAACGAGTTTATTTATACTGATATTGGCTTTCTAATCACCATAACCAGCGCATTGGGAAGTCTTTACTTGAAGGTGCACTCGTCGGTTGCATGACCCACGATTCTGTATGAAAATCTAAAAGGGTGATGTCGAAAGGTCACATGAGTTGTGATTATGAAGTAGGCAAAAAATGCCCGTTATGTGCAAGTGGGAGATGTTGGTTTACATGTCCATAAGGGCATTTTTGGGAGAGTATTTTTTTTTTTTTTTGAGTTGGCGGTTATGGAGTTGATAGAGAATATCTCCTGCGACTAATCTATCTCCCACTAAGATTGGCAGTTAAAAAAAAATCTTATGAGGATTCACCCCAAAAATAGGAATACTTGCCTCTCAGAAAGTTGCACATTCTTTTTGAATTTGAGAGAAAATTTGCTTGGAGGAAAATCGGGAATTAATTCACTCGGGATTGAGAGCATAGCGTCGTGGTAAGGTGGGGTTGATTCTTTCGTGATCAATTTTCCGATCGGCTAAAGATTTTGGGTGTTCATCGCGGTGGTTACATATTCAATATCAGTGACACGTCTACGGGATTCGATCGTCTACGTGATATACTTCCACTAATTCTATATTCAATATCGTAGACATTAGTATCAGCATATCGACATAGAAAGAACTCGCGTGTTAAGGCGAGATCCAACACTCTTATGACAGACGGTCATCCAATCATTATCTTTTTTTCTTTTTTTAAAAAGTGGAGATGTTTATTTAAAATAAATTACAGCTAAAGGAAAGCTTACCAAAACAAAAAACCTTGAGGCCACCCCTCAAACAAAAAAGAAAGGAAGAAAATTAGCCACATAGCCCCTCGATATGCATGGCAAATTCTAAGTGCGCACCACTTTCCTCTTAGTAAGCACCATTTTCCCCTTTGGTGCTAATCACTTTACTACAGGATGTGGTGCTCACTAAGAGGTAAGTGGTGCCCATTTAGATTTTCCCAAATACGTATTGATATAGAAATTGGTTTTTGGTCTCTGTTCAGTTGAGCTGAGAGCAATGGAATGGGGTTATGTCACTCTCGCACTCATGTCATGGAGTTGGGGTCCACTCAACTCCCCTAATAATAATATTAACCAAAAATAATATCTCAAGTACGTTCACCCTTTTATTTCTGACCCACAACCCGACAAAGAAAAAAGTAAAAATAATAATAATAATAAGAAAAGAAACGAAAAGCTAAGGAAAAAAAAAAAAGAAAAAAAGAAAGAGCCTAGATTAGAATGTTTGCTAATTAGAAGTAAATTTTAGGATTCCAAAATAGAGGAAAAAGCAACAACACACAGATAATGTTAAAATCTTATGTATATCAAACTTTGGAAGCTGATAACAAAAATCATTTTCTTTCACTTGGGTACATTATATCAAGGTTGTATTTGCCAAAAACTATCACAAAGTATACATAGTTTTTTAATAAATTACTCTAAACATCTTGAACTACCCTGAACTATCCTGAATTATTCTATACATTTGCAAAAGATTACCCTTTGTTAAACAACCATCATCTTCATTAGTCGGTAAATTCTAAATGAGCACATCTTTTTCCAAATGAGCCTATCTGGAAAGTTTAAACCAAATACAAGTTTGCCATTTCAATTTTTTGATTAAGTTTTTCACTAGAATTTGGCAAGCAACTCCGTTCAGATATTAATATCCGAATGAGTAATATACCGGATGTTAACATCCGAGCGGATATTAATTAATTTAAAAAGATTTTAATGAGTAATAATATTAATAATATATTTATCCAAGGTTCAGAACCAGGCAATCTACAATACGTATGGGTATTACTATCTGGATAGCAGAAGTTGGGTAGAGTTGAAATTTTTTATGGACATACTTAGTAAAACACCTTGTTTTCAAATTTTAAGTGGAATTACTAAAAAAAAGGGCTCTCATTTAGAATTTTCCCCATTAATCAGCTGGTTGCAAAATCTATTTTATGATGAAATTGCACTTAGAAAGCATGTGAGCAGCATCCTGTTTTGCTATATACGGGGCATATTTTTCATTAACATTGCGCTGCCGACACCATTATGGTAGTTTTTTAATGATAAAGTTTAGGCAAGTTAATTCTCGTTTAAAGAGTTTTCACATAGTTTATTTCAAAAACATATATAGTTCATGTTGGGAACAAATGCTCTAATTTTCACAATGTGCTGCGTGAGATACGAAACGTATAGACACGTAACAATAACAATAAGAAAAAGAAAAAGAGACATAAGTTTTACATCAAAAATCTATGAAAGAAAAAATAAGAAAGCAAACTCCAAATAACTTTCACTGAAATAAATTAGAATTATAAATTTGTCTTCAGATTCAATAGAAGAAATCTCTAAAGAGAGCAATATTCTTGAAAATACCCTCTATGATGACTTACAAGTTAGAGAATTATTCATTTGGATATACTCCAACTTTGAATTCATCTCACTTTTATAGGTACAAAAGGATGCCAGAAACTTCTCCATAAGTGCTCATTAACAATTAAAGAGACTATCCAAAGTATGTTTACAAAATGAATTAACAATAACAGAAGAAAATGAAGCCATTGCAATAAGAAATATTCTTCATAAACTCCTTCTTTCGGTGGAGGAACTATAATTTGCAGTTAGCTTAAATGTACAGTAAGAAATATTCTAATCAGTTTAGTAATTTCCAAATTGAACTTCTATATTATCCGGTGAGAATTTAAATTTGACTAGTGTAGTTAATAACATAATATTGATGCTTGTAATCAAATCTTGGATCAACTACCCGACTACATATTAGCTCTTCTATGTTTGTTCTTTGTATTTTCTCTTAAATATGAATGGCTCTAATCACTCCATCAAAGGTATTTATTTATTAACGAAAATAAATAAAAGTACAAAAAATAAGATGAAAGTTGATATTAATAATTTAGTCTATCAATCACATTCAGATTTGTTAATATTATTTAACTAATATCCTATCATTTGAACATTCTTTCGTGGTTCATACTATAATATTTCCCCTACTAGTTATAGTTATCCTCCCATTATTTATTCACACTTTTGGATTTTTGAAAGTGATAAAAACTTCAAAATAATAATAAAGCAATTTAGATTTAAATCATATCAAAATATGTTTAATTAGAAATTTTTAAAACAAATAAATTCTGCTGAAAAGAAAATTCAATTTTTTGTCAAAAATAAAATATATTAAAATACAAAAAAATTTTTATCGTCACACATCCCAAATTTTGGATTCTAACTCAAGGACTCATCACACCAACAATCTTCCGTCATCATCTTCGGGTCCCAAACTGGGGTCACAAGTCAGTGTTCCACTCATCCCACCGTCCAAATGGACATGACGGGGCACACTTGGTTGTGAGTAAACTAATGTGTGACAGAAAACTCTCCCATTTAATACTCAACATATAATAACAAATAAATAAATAAACAGTATTCACATAGGAAAAAAATATTAATGATAATAAGTAACCCCAACCCAAGCCAAGCAAGCCCCACTTTATTATCTACCAGTGCCTTTGTGAGAGAAGTAGATAGAGGGAGAGAGAAGAGGGGAAGATGTGAGAAGGGATCTTGCACTCTTCAACTCATCCACCCATCCATCACTCAATTCTCACCCCCTACCCCGCCAATCCATGAGGATCAGAAGAAGGCCTCCCCTCCTTCTCTCTCCTCCATTTCACAACCCAAATCTCTCCACTCTCCAAATCCAAGAACCAACCAGCACAAGAGCAGATGATCATCATGATGCAAGTGGGTTGCACCCAGATGGGGATCTAAGTGCATCCAAATCCCAGCCAGATCCACACCCAAAACAAGTATGTTTATATGCACTCCCACTCTCTAAATTTGCTCTAGATCTAGTCTTTTCTTGTTCTAGTGCAATGCTTCATCAAAGATTTGATGGCTTTTTCTTTGTCCTTATAACAAAATCTTCTCTATTTTGTTCTCAAGGAGGCAAAAGGTGCTTCTTCTTCTTCTTCGGCTTCATCTTCTTCATCAGTGGATGCCCAAGTGCACAATAATGAGAGGTTGGTTATCAAAAAAGAAAAAACCCAAGAAAAAAAATATTTTCCTTTCTCTTTCTTTCCCTTTACAATAATCACATTTTTATTGTGGTAAAAAAAGCGAGAGAAAGGTATATGTATATTGCAGTCACATTTGGTTAATTTTATGATGATACATGTCATGCATGATCATTCACCATCACACCACCACCCATCATCATCATGACAAGCCATGCATGCCACATCCACTCATGCACCAATTCCCACACACTCAATTGCACTACCTAACTTAGCTAGCACAATAATATATGCGAACTTTACACTATAAGACATGTACATACATAATATATGCATGGGATTCTTCTATCTGTGTGTATACAATCTTAGGAATATTGGAGGGAAGTTGGAGAGAGATGCCAAGGACAAGTCCATTGATACTAGTGGTAGCAATGTTGATAAAGTAGTGGTGAGCGAGGAGGAAGTAATTGTGATCGATGGGAAGAAGAAGAAGAAGAGCCCCACGACGGCGGTTCTAGTGGAAGGCTCTCGGTGCAGCCGGGTGAATGGGAGGGGGTGGCGGTGCAACCAGCAGACGCTCATCGGCTACTCCCTCTGCGAGCACCATCTCGGGAAGGGGAGGCTCAGGAGCATCAGCAGTGTCCGAAGAGGAGGAAGGAAACAGCCCAAGGTCAGCAATGCAAGGGAGCCGAGGAAGATCGGGGAGAGGGTCGGCCTGGTGAAGGCCCGGTCGATGAGTAGCTTGCTTGGCGAAGCGGCAGCTGGGCCTTCTGTTGATTCAGTGGCTGCTGCTGGAGGCGATATGCCATTAGTGTAGACTTTGAGTTGCATATGTCTTTTCGTAGTCAAGTGGAATGCTACAAGGTGGGTGATTTTATGTAGCAAGTGTAATTTGAAGTTGGAAGTCCTAATTTGTATGCTTTTTGTTAAATTCTCATCTTTGCACTACTTGGACAAATAAAGATATATTTGCTAGTGCAATCTCATATAACTCTTGGACACTGTTTGGTTTGAGGGAAAATAAAGAAATAAGTAAAGAAAATAAGAAAGAAAGAAATTTTCCGTGGTTTGGTTTGAAAGAAAATCTAAAGGTAAAGAAAGTTGAGAGAAAGTTTGAGAAAATTAATTATAAAATTTTATCTCTCCTAATTGGGAGAAAATGAGGAAAAATATGACTTTTTATTTCTTCCTCATGAAATCATGATAGTAGAGTCGATGGAGTGTAGAGAAAGTTTTTTTCTTAATTTTTATACATTTGTTTTTCATTTTTTAAAATTTATTTTTTAGTTACTTACAATACCAAACAACATAAAGATTTCATATCTTTATTAGTTTCTTTCATTTTTTCTTTCCCTTTTTATTTATTTTATATCAATACATATATAGCCTTCTTGATGTAATCTCATATTTATGTTCTGAATCATGCATATGAATATAATAACACGAAGAATATTGGAAGAAACAATAACCACTATAGATAGATCGTCAACAGGAACTTGTTGATGCTATGTATATAATTTTGAAAATACAATTTTCATATTGTGACTGGGACCGAATCCGTACACTTGTTGTTAACTTCTTTGTCATTGTGAGTAGTGATAGTTTGATATATCTGAAAGAAGTTAGGTTGCCATTATTATTATTTAGCTGCCACTTCATCTACAACATTTCAAATAACCTAGTAAAGAAGAATTCTCCTATAGTTGTTCTTTGGCTTAATAAGCCGCGGGAGGCAGTAGGGCAGCTTATCTATGGTCATCGCAATAACTTTGTATCTATTTACATCAACACTAGTTGATTAATGAAAACTCTTATTGAATGTCCTCACAATAATGCAATGAATGGAGACAGAAGTTATTAGAATTTGGAGTTGAAACTCCTCTTCTGATAGGAGTTCATATATGAAATTTGGAGTTGAAACTCCTCTTCTGATAGGAGTTCATATATGAGTGTAGTCTCATATCGAATATAACAAAAAATATTCATGCATTTAAAACAAAGTTTACTCCTCTATCTATTAGTTTAATTTTTTTTTTTATTAGATTAGCTTTTAACTTTATATTTAGAACCCATCCTTTGAGCCTAAATTGTAGCCAAGAGAAAGCAAGGACGGTGTGAAGACCGAAAATTAAACCATGCTCTAATCCATTTTGGTGGACAAAGTACTAAATGACGACGTGAGAATGCTTTGGGACCAATTGGATCACCAATACCTTGAAAACCAGGCATCCACCTAAGCTACTAGCTAGGTCTGGAGGTGAATTTAGCCATAAGATTCCTTATGTCACTGCCCCGTCCGTACAACTACTACAATCTGTTAGATACGGGTCATGCCTGTTAGCGGGCAGCCGATCTGATTGAAATCGGACCCAGTTCGGGTGTTGCGCTGATGCACAACATGGACTCCGAGCAGGACTCCAAGTGAGGGGAGTTTCTAAGGGGCACACTATTTTTTTTCTAGTAAGTCCACTTTGCAGGGTATTTTTGGTTCGGGTTTGCCGAACGGTTATTTAGTGGGCTCACTAGGAAAAATGGTGTGCCTCTTTAGAACCTCCCGAAGTTAGTGATGGCCATTCACTTCACAGGTCAATTTTTGGAATCTTGCGCGCAGAGCTTGCACCTGGGCTGGCCTGGGACGTGCCCGAGTCCAAGCTGCATTCCGACTAGGGATGCAAGCCGTGGCCCGAGTTCATTCAGGAATCAAGCTCTGATCCTTATTTGTGTGGCGTTTCGGATGCGTTGCGGGCCGCATGATTGAGTTCTCCAACGGTGGAGACCCATCACCCCAATCCTAGTTGATCAGGAAATTATCAAGCTATGGATGTCTCTTGCGAAGTTTCATGAGGTGCCAAATGCCAGTCCTTGTTCGTATGCGGTTCGAAAGACTTCAACCTGAGTGATAATGAAATAGAATTGGGAGGGTGAGCACAGAAGATATAAGCAAACTCAAGAAGACCTCAGACGGCAAAGAAAGGAAGAAATAATGCACGCTAAGAATGAAGAAGGATGTCGCGAACCTTTCGCAACATAGCCAACCTCTCGCAGGACAGGATGCATATTGAAGTTGCTTGGCCCTGACAAACTTCCTTGCAAAGAGAGCACCCTTTGTCCTGTAGCTATTGTTAACATGGCTAGCATGAGAATGTGTTAGGATCCAGTCAGAAAGCGATTGAACAGCCAAATTTTCCGTTAGATATCTTACTCTACCACATCTCCTTCCATGACTTGTATCATAGACAAACTGTGTATACACGTAGAAGTATTATTCTCTCTGTATATTCTCCGCCAAATCTTGCTATTTGGACTGTACCTTCTAGACTAAAAAATACACTCAAAGTAGTGTTTTCGGGAAAAATTGGGGATCTTTCCATTGCCATTGAGAGAAAAATTTAAGATTATAAAAAATTTTCTTTTTTTTTTTATTACAATAAAAAGATTCAAAAAATAAATAAAAACAGACATATAGAACTTATAGAATATGTCGCTATTTTTTAAATCAAAAGATTGTGGGATCGAGACAATTATGAGAATTGATCATTTCCTCGTTGACGATCCGACGTCATTGATTGGAGACAGTGGAGATTTCTTGAGCTCGTTCTTCTTCTCTTCTGATCTTGAAGGAAGCTCGAACTCTTGTGCGTGAGAGAGATCTGACCAAACGTTCATTTTGAGTCCTCTTGAAAGGTATTTATAGGCCCCAAGTTGTTAAGGAGATTTCTTTATAGATAAAAACAAGATCTTGATGTAATCTTGATAAGATATTTGAATTTTCTTTTGATTTGATTTGCTCCAGATTCATTGTATCTGGTTCTATTTCTGCATCCAAATATCAATTAAACTCAAATAGAATCAGAATTATCAAACTCAAACAGAATTAATTTAGAATTCTGCATCAAAAAATTAATTTGATTATGATTAAAATTTGGATATGATTAGAAATTGTAAAATAGCTAGAGACGGGTCCAAAATATATTGTGCGTGACGGAGGCGGGGATCCACTGTGCGAGACGGGCGACTAGGTGCACTGCACGAGGTGACCCGGTCAGCCTCGCGGGCTGGCTTCGGCGAATTTTTTTTTTTCGTTCTACAATACTCCCTCTAAAGTTTTCAAAATTTTATCTCTTTCGAAAATTTTAAAATATTTTGGATTCTTATTCAAGCTTGGTCTCTCATTCCTTTTCAAGGTTGGATTTCCAATTCTATTTAGAATTGGTATCCTAATCCTAAACTGTTTACTTTAGCTTCACTATTTACGATGCCCAAGACCGTTCTTTTTTCTCTCTATCTTCTTCTCAAGAGTCAAAAAAACTTCCTCCTTTCTCTAAATTCTTTCAGATTCTTCTCAATCTCTTTGATCCAATGGCTTCTCAATGTTCTTCCTCAAGCCATAGCGATAATCTTTCCATCCTAGAACCGTCGTCGACTAGAATTTCACTGTCCGCTCGATGTAAAAGCAGAATAACAAGACTTTTGGGTTTGTGGCCACCGTGTGTTGCGAGGCTAGGCTGGGTTACATGCACGGCAGGGTTCAGCTAACCTTGCGCATGACTCAGTAATTTTCTTTAGTTCTTGGATTTTTTTTATTTTGTATTTTTCTGACTTTTTCCTCTTATTCTTTTTTTTTTGACAACCGATTACTCCAGTGGCGTGCTCCCCAAGTGTAATTACTTTGGGTATCGAAGTGGACTCGACAATTGCGATCGGTTTCAGTTTGGAGAACCGGTGCCAATTTTTGCTCTAGACAGCTCTAAGGGGCGTATTGAAAGACTCTTTGAAGGTAGTCAGATAATTCTCACGGAGTTGGCTACCGATGCACAGTTTGAAGGGAAAAACTGTCGTTCCTTGAAAAACCCTTGATTTTTCTTTGAAGATGAAGTTACTATTTCAAATGAAGCTTTATATGTGAAAGAACATAAGTGTCTCCGGAAAGTTGACGGAGTTCGGATATTCCTTCCAAATATGGTCAGGAGTTATCAACTGGCATATCTCCAAAAATTATCAGCCCCTAGTGCTATGAATTGGTCCATGACCAAAGAGCAATATAGGGTCGTTGTCGGCAACTTTGACAGTATAAGTGTTTATCAGAATGACCCTAGTAGATCTGTCATTGGCCTTCTCCTTAGCAGATTTAATAAAAATCACCCCTTGGTGAAGTTTCCCGAAAAGCCATCATTTTTTTGAATAAGTTCTTATCTAGAAATGGGCAGTATCCATCTCATCATTTCAGGACTCCTGGCTGGATTTTCTCAATCGAGAATATGTGGTGGAGCAGGATGGTAGGTTTTATACTCATCACTTTTGGAGATATTTTACAAGAAATTGGTCTTTTTGGCGCTATCAGGAATGTCCAATTTGGCCTCCCTCATAACGTATATCACCTATATAGTATACTTGAGATGTTTAATTCACATTTGGGTTCTTTCTTTACCCCGGTAGGAGAACTCGGCGTTGCTCTCTATGAGATGTTCGAGATTTCATTGCTGGCTATGGGTGAGCTGCCATATGAAGAGTATGTGCCCACTTTGGAAGAGCTGGATCTACTGAAGGAGTGAAACAGGTTTGCGTATGAGACGTATTGGGTTGTGCCACTTCAGAGTTTATGGTGAAATTTCTTGCACAAGAGGCTGAAGAGTTGGGCAGAAGACATGGGCCTGTTATTTATTCCGTAATTTAGACCAATTCCAAAGCAAGGTAACCAGACATGAGGTTCTTAACGATGAAGCCATCCAAGAAAGAATGTTGGATCTAGGAGCCGCTTCTCATATTGTTGAACCTGGTAAAGACGGATTCAAGATGGGCACACAGTTTGAGAGATTTCATTACCAAGCCAAGTATTGAATCTCTGACAGAGGACTTATTGCTGGATTCTTGATGTTGTGACTCAAGAGATGTGTTGTTCCCTCAATTCTGCAGGAGGCCATCGCCATCGATGTGGTATATCTAGCGGTGCTCCTTATCTACGGTCGGTTTCTTGGACTTCTTCCTACCATAGTTTGTAATGTGCTGACTAGCCTGAGAGAGCTTCTTACTGAGTTTATCAAGGTAAAGACTATTGTCAATGCCGAGGGGGAGGCGACATACAAAACTTTGAACCTCCGATTTGAGCTACCATTCATGTATCTGATGGTTTGTCTCATACTTTACTTCTCCAACTTGATGATAGCTCCTACTTCAGAAGATCCATTTGCCTTGCCTTACGTGCAGCGTTATGAAAACTCTGACCGGACGAGTTATTATATATCTCCTATTCGCAAAGCTCTTCGTAATCATCAGAGTTATCAATTATCTCACAGCTTCCTTAAGTTTCCTAGTAACAATTATGATAACAACTTTAGGGATGTCCGTGGGTCAGATGATTATACCATGCTGTCTTCTGGTTGCTTTTGGTGATTGGTGAATATCTGTCTAGGTCACTTAGTGTATCATCAGGGGATGACTTGCTATATGGAGCCTTATCTCACTAATCGATTTGTCCGTCAGTTTGGCTATTCCCAGTTATATGTAGAGAATCCGAATCCGAAGTTTGGCTTTCGAGAGAATCTTTTGAGGGAGCCTGTGCTTGGTATTATTTTTGTGCTGAGGCACGGGTGCTCAGTTTGCTCTTCCTCACAATGTGCCCAATCTGCTCCTTTCTCTAAGCTTCTACACTTGATATCATATTGCCAATGCTATTAAGGACTTTCGCATAAGTCGTGACTGCATGAGAGAGATTGAAGTATATTACACTCAAAAGAAAGGTGATAAGAAGACTCGTCTCAGGGACATGGACGGGTTTCTTAATTCGAAAGACGATGATGAAGTCAAAGATGAAGGAGCTGCCAGGGTCACAGTTGAGGCGACAACAAGAGAGGGTGACATTGGAATGCAGGGCACAAAGGCTAAGGTCACGAATCAGGTTGCTGAGATTCATGGTGTAACAGCTTCCGTTGGTGTCTCCACTAAGGTCACTACTCAGAAGAGACTCCAAGTCAGTGAAGCTAGTCCTTTGAAGGGGGGTAAGACGAAGAAGAAGTCTCGATATGTTCTTACTCCTTTAGTGACCATTGATGATGACCCGATATTTGAAGTAGTGGCACCAATACAACAGACCATACCCCGAGTAATGGAGTCGACATATTAAGTGTCGGTGAGCGCTAGTCAAGCACTTGGGATGGACGTGTCAGAGCCAGTTGCCTTGGTTTCTCCTAATCATGGTACACCAGTTGCCTTGGTTTCTCCTAATCATGGTACACCTCCAGCCACTGCGAGTGCTCCCACAGAACCAGTACTTGTGTCGCGAGCAATTGACATCTCCGTTCCTCTGTTGACTTTGACGCTGCCTTCTTTAGCGCCTCCTCGCAGTCCAACTACTGGGTTTACTTCTCCAGGTAATGAAGTTTGCCAAAAAAAAAAATTAGCTATTATACTATAACTTACCCTCAATTTTTTTTCTTTTCTTGATATCTCAAGGGTCTGCTCTTTTTGGATACGCTCGACCTCACGCCCATTGAACCCATATAAACTTCCATATCCACTGGGTTCAAGTTTATGCGGTCCAGATCACAGTGGTTATAGCGACATGAGTTCGTATGACACTGATTATTTTGAGCCTTCTGCCGGCAAGTCGAGCTATTCTAGCCCTGGAAACACTGACTCAGCAGGACAGGGAGGTACCTCTGCTCGAAATGGCGCCATAAGAGATCTGCTTAATTATTGATGTACATCCCCTGTCGCTTTGTTCTATCAACCTGTTGGTTTCCTTAAAAAGATCTTTTGACCTTCCTTAAAAAGAAGGTGGCTATTAGTTTGCCTTCACAGACACCGATTTCTTTCGTTGAGGCAAGTGATTCGTCGGGGATGACTCTTGTTCCTCTGTTAGCCCTTCCAGCAACTACAATTATGATTTCATCTACAGTTGTTAATATTGTTGTGGGAAAATGGAATGCAATGGAGCCAAGAGTTGGGTCCGCGCATCCTCTCGAATCTCTCGATTCTCCTTTCGAGGGTACTTTTGTTGCAGGGAATATTTTGGGAAAGAGTACATTACCTGAGATAGTGCCTATTGGGACTGACGTTGCTGCTGCACCTACCATTGACCTCTCTTCCATTGGCATTCTCCTTCAAGCTTTGGCTCTGCACTTGACAGGGTTTTTACCTCCATTCTCTGCTCCTTAGTTACCACCAGTTGTGCCTCCAACTGCTATAATAGAGGTGCCTCCTTTGTCTTTAAACGATTGGATGACTTTCTGGAGGATTTCTTGCAATATTTCACTAATGGGTTTCACTAGTTATTCGGTCACTGTGTGTCTTTGGTTCTAACTGGACAAGACTCCTATGACATAGGTCATTCGACATTGCTCAATTATGCTGAGAACATTGAGAAGATTGGTGGCCCTAATTGTGCTTCTTTTTACCAGGCACAACTGCAGGCATTGGACCAACACTTGGAGATCTTGAACAATGCGCATGATGTGATAATTTAACTGTAAGCGCACAGTGCCAGTTGTAGCGTTATACAGGTCGTCCCACAGAGATCTCAGGTATTTTGTGATTCTTACTATTTTTTCTAGTGGATTAACTAAGAGTTTCTAAATTGAGGGAAGATTGGTTCTAAAGTCTAAAGATTAGCATAGAATTTCGAATCCATTAGAATAATAGCCTAATAATAAATTATCTCTTTCTTTCTATTTTTTTAATTATGCACGGTTAAATAACATATTAAAAAGCTGATCTTTTTAATTTGATTTTAATCAAGTGTCCCTAAGTGTGACCTATCAAGTGATGTGTAAGTATAGACCATAAAAAATAACACCTTTCTTAAAAATAAGTCATATCAAGTAGAAAATTTCATAAATAAAAGAAAAGAAATAAACATCAAACCCTGATCTAAGCATAGGCTATCAAAAGACCGAATTTAAGTATAACCTATCAAAAAAAAATCAGATTTACAAGTTTATTCAAGTCAATTTATTTATAGGAAAATCTTTTTAATAATTCTAGAAATAAATAAAGAATATGAATTCCAAATTTCATTTAAGTATAGATTATTAAAATATTAATTAAGCATAATCTATCAAAGAATTATGATTTACGAACTCTATCTTTTATTTATTTATAGAAAAATCATAACTTTATTTCTTTTTAGGAAGAAGATGAGATAAATTCATATTAGATCTATTAAATTAACTTCATCTACATCTTAGGGCCTAAGAAAATTAGTTACATATAATTTTAGTAAGTAAAATCCTATTTTTATTCATAACGCAATTAAATCAAATCTAGAAAACAATAAAATCTAAACTAGAAAGTAATTAACTATATCTAAAAAGCGAATAAAGAATGAAAAGCAATGGCTTACCTCTAGAGTACGGTGTTGTGACCGTCACCCTTCAGCAAAACTCTAATTTTATTAATTTAAAACGAGTACAAAACTTACAGGATTCTCTTAGAATACAATGATACAGCCAATATTTAGGCTTTGGAAATCAAACCCTAATTATAACAGAACTGAAAAACCCCAAAATTACATTGAAGCCCTCGAAGAAATATTCTCTGGAATAGCCACCTTCGGCCCGCTAATTGGCAGTAAATACCGCTAATTGGCGGTAATATTATGTGAAAAAATCTTGAATTTTTTTAATATGAAACTCTTGTCTTGTACGTTTAAGTTTTCTAACTGTATTCGACTTTGAGTCTCTGCAGTATCATGGTCTCGTAGTTTTGCTCACTTTGAAAACTTTTCTAGCTTGATTTCCCAATCCAATTATGATTCATGTTGTATCTTTATACAATCGGATTACCTGAAAAACAAACTAAAAATACCCGAGTAGCATTATTTATATACAAAAATATGTAATATGAAGGCTATAAATATGCAATATATGCCACTCATCACACCCCCACACCTATCTTTGGCTAGTCTTCGAGCAAAACCTAACCCTAAAAAGAAAAATAAAATCCTAACTCACTTTCGCAGGAATCGCGATTGCACTTAGCATGTGCAACAAGCTTTTAAACCCCTAGGTTATCCTAGTGGACGAGTGTTGTCTTGTGAGGGTTTGCAGTGAATATACCCACAAAATTCGTAGAGAAAATAGATTAAGAAATAAAGGAAAGAAAAATAAGGATAACCAAAAATTAAGAAAAATAAAAATTTTATACAAAAGAAAGAAATTTTTTTTGATATTTTCATCAATTAATCTCACTAATATACAAACTCAAGAACGCATTTAGATTATCAATTTTCAAATCGAGCGTCATATCAAATATACTTATCATTTTAATCAAAAATTTAAATCCTATCTTTCAATACCCATTAACAGATAATCCATTGGCTCCTATATATCTATGTGCACATATGATAGTCTACTTGGACTCCAACTCTAACTCATGATTTATCTCCTCTCTTATAACATTTTTTTTTCTTTTTTTCTTCTTTCTTTCTTCTTTTTTTGTCTTTTTTTTCTTTTTTTAAGAATATTTCACCTTTCATGTGAATATTCACGCTTGCTTAGGTGCAAAGTACCCGATTACTCGGTTCATACTCTTTTCTTTTTCTTTTACTTCTTTTTTTCCAAGAATATTTCACTTTTCATGCGAATATTCACGCTTACTTAGGTACAAAGTACCCGATTACTTGAATCATACTCTTTTTTCACTCTTGAGACTATTGTCTTAATATCAGGCTCACCCGATTATTTTATTCTCACTTTTTTTTCTTTAGAAAGAGAAGATTTACTCAATCGTTATCATTTTTGTTCTTAACCTAATAAACTATTCTGAAGTAAAAAATAGATGTATACTTGCCTTAAAACTACTGTTAGCGGTATTTATTTTTCGAATTTTGATCTTTTTCATAAAATTCAAAGTGTATCATCCAATCTACTCTCCTATCCAATCTCAAATATAAATTTGTTGCTTTATCTGTAATTAGGTTGATCTATTGATAAAAATACATAAATTTGTTGTTAATTTTTTTGTTATTTATTTTTTTCAGTTTTTTTCATTTTTTTTTTCAGTTAGTTACCCTAAAAACTACCCAAAGTGTAAAAAAAAAACCCAAAAATAAAATAAAAACTCTAAAAAAACTATAATCTTAGATAAACACAAAAAAAATATCCTAACCCACTCCCCCATACCTAAACTCGTGTATGCCCTCATGCACAAACCAAGTGTGGTAAAATAAATATGAAAACTATTATACAAATACTATACAAATAATGAGAGGCGTAAAAGTTACAATCTCAACATCATCCCTCTATTAATGCATGGAAAGCGGTTATGACCTCTTGATCACTTTCCACTTTCATAGTGTGTGCATTTTAAACGTGAAGTGGGTGCATTATTATATCTCATCAACCTCCTACAAGTCACAAAATTACCTGTCTATAGCTTATGCCGCCCTCGCTTTTTCTTTGTCCACCTGTAAGCATTAACAATTGGGTTAAAAAATTCTTTATTATAAACCTATCAATCATCGTCAGTAACAAGTATACATGTAGAAATATCGTGAGGTCAGAAGAGTGCTATAGGATCAAATGAATGTGGTGGTGGCTCTTCTAACTCATGAAGTAATACAAGTACCTCTGCAAACAAATCCTCAAAAGTTTGCTTAAAAATCAATGGCACACTTGCACAAGTATTATCATACATAGAATCAGTATGTGCTAATTCATTTAATAATATGAGCTCATTTTTGAAAATTTGCTCAAATGAGGATTCATCATTAATGCAAGAGGTCAAATGAGAGTGCAAACTATGAATCATGTGACTTCAATGAGAGAGCTCGTTATGTGCTCATCCATATTAAATATGTTCAATGCCACAGTCATATTCCCAAACGATAACTTCATGAGGATACTCCTATAATCAATTAATGCATTTGATGTTGTAAGGAATAGTCTACCCAGGATAACGGGAATTTGATTCCGTAGATTGGAGATCGACTCAGTTTCTATGACAATGAAGTCTACTTGAAAGATAAACTCGCCGACCTTAATGAGCACATCTTCAACCATACCAAGTGGTCTCTTGATCGAACGATCAGCTACCTATAATATGACTATGATAGATTGAAGTTTTCCTAACCTCAGTTGCTGTTAAACAGTGTAAGAAAGCAAGTTGACACTTGCTCCTAATCAAGCAACGCCCTATCAAATATAGTGTTTCCAATGATGCATGAGATTGTAGGGGAACCTGGATCTTTATACTTGATAGGCAAGGAGTTAGAGAGGATTGTGGTATATTTGCAGTAAGGAAAACTTTTTCATGAACGTTTCTTGCTCGTTTCTTAGTACACAAATCTTTGAGAAACTTAGCATAAGTAAGAACCTGTTGTATAATATCAAATAGTGGAATATTAACCTTCACATGCTGAAATATTTCAAGAATCTTTTCTACTTGCGGTGAAGACTTGCTAAGCCGATTGGGATATGGTGCTTTCGGTTTAGGAACAGGTTCTTCCAAATGATCATGTGACGATGATGGAGGTGATGGAGATGGTCGTGGAGGAAGGGGTAGAAGAGATGATGTAGCCCGCGAGATAGTAGGAGTGGAATCAGGGGGCATAGCTACATTATTGTCCACTTACTTGCGAGATCTAAGCATGTGAATGACATTGCATTAGTGGACATGTGACTGATTGGAGTTTGAGGAACTGGCATTGGGATTCGTTATGGGTTGACTTGGAAAGGTTCCTTGGCCACGTTCACTCATTTAACTCGCTAATTGTCCAACCCACTGCTCTACATTCTTAATAGATTGAGAGTTCACGAGCAGTTGCTAACCTGTATTTTAAATAAAATCAATTGACACTTTCATAAGATTTTGCATATGCATGTCAAGGTTGGACATATGCATGTCAAACTTGGAATGAGACTTGAGAAGATTTTCAACGTGCTTCTTAAGTTGCTGAAGTCGTTTTTCTAGTTCATTATTAAATCCCTATTGTGGAGGTGAGTGGTTTTGTGCAGGTGGTCTATTCTGGTTGTTCCCATAATTTGATACATTTGGATATTGATAAACACCCACATTTGGTCTTGGAAACTGACCATTGACTGACGGATGTATGTTAGGGTTAGGGGCCCCCTGATATCGCTCTTGACCCCATGATAGATTTGGATGGCTTCTCCAGCCAGGATTGTATGTAGGAGCGTAAAGATTGTTCATGGATTGTTAATACAAGGCATTAGCCTGTTCAAGTGTGGAGCCCATGAGATTCGTTAATAATGGAGACTCCTCCATAACATGATTTGGAGTTCTGCAATTAAAGCATGTGAGAACTTGAATTTGATTTACTTGACCTATCTGTGGAGCACGAGTGGTCTCCAATACCTCAATTCTCCTTATAAGGGCTGCAATTTTAGCTTCGGTAACTATAAAGCTGTCGACGCTATGGATCCCACCCTTATATGCAGAAGTTGATGTACTGGACTTCTCAGCGGGACTCACCCACTGCATAGTCTTCCATGATAGGTCCTCATGAAAGTCCCATACTTCATCCTCGTTTTTCCTCATAAACTTCCCTTGACACATGGACTTAAAAAGAGTTTTGGATGTGCAATCGAGTTCTTCGTATACGATTTGACACAACTACCACTTTTCTATCGCATGGTGGGGGTATTGAGCTAATAAGCTCTTGAACCATTCCAAGTATTTCCAGAAGGGTTCTCCCGGCACTTGACGGAATTGATTGATTTGATTTTGAATCCTTACCGTCTATATGCATGGGATAGTACTTCTTAAGAAATACTGCAACGATTTCATCCCAAGTACTGATTGAATCAGTAGGCATACTGTACAACCACTTCTTGGTATTATCTTTGAGTGCAAACGGGATGAAGCGGAGCTTAAATGCATTCTCCGATAAGTGTTGCAGTTTTATCATCACGCATACTTCCTGAAATTCACTGATAAAGAGATATGCATCCTCTGAATCAGAACCAGTGAATTTAGGAAGTATACTGATGTACTGCGGTTTCAACTCATAGTGATTACCCGCTGTGTGTGGAAGTTTTATGCATGATGGAAGTGATATGCGCAACGGGTAATATCGATTCTGAAGGATCGGGATTGCCTGGTTCATCTTGTCTCCCATGAACAAATCTGATCTCTCATGTCGACCAAATTGATCATAGGTCTAATGTGGCATGAACCAGCGACTGTGAGTGTATACGTGAAATTCCTAAACTAATGCAAGAAATGGGGTGTGGTGGAGATAAAAACGGTTGAATAGATATGATTAAATAGCAAATGTGATTCCTACAGTGCCTAATATTTTTTTCGGATTTTTTTTTTACAAAACTAGGGAACCAAAATACAAAACTGAAGAAAATTAGGGCTCAGAAGTTACTACTGGGACCACTAAATAGCGGTTTTGGTCGCTGAATAGCGGCCAAACTAGAGAGTTTGACTCTCTGGTTTCTGCTGCGCAGATATGAGGCTTCTTCAATCCTTTTTGTCTTCCTGTATCTGCACTTTATGGTCCCTGCACACTCAACACACACTGTTAATCCGTAAAACGTCAGAAAAAGTAAGAAAAATACCATCGATCCCCGGCAACGACGTCAAAAACTTGATGTGATAATTTAATTTCAAGCGCACAGTGTCAGTTGTAGCGCTATACAGGTCGTCCCACAGAGATTTCAGGTGTTTTGCGATTCTTACTATTTGTTTAGTTCTAGTGGATTAACTAAGAGTTTCTAAATTGAGAGAAGATTGGTTCTAAGTTCTAAAGATTAGTTTAGGATTTTGAATCCATTAGAATAATAGCCTAACAATAAATTATCTCTTTTTTTCTATCTTTTTAATTATGCACGACTAAGTAACATATTAAAAAAGTGATATTTTTAATTTGATTTTAATCAAGTGCCTCTAAATATGACCTATCAAGTGATGTGCAAGTATAGACCATAAAAAATAATACCTTTCTTAAAAATAAATCATATCAGGTAGAAAATCTCATAAACAAAAGAAAAGAAATAAACTTCAAAACCTGATCTAAGCATAGGCTATTAAAAGACCGAACTTAAGTATAACCTATCAAAGAAATCAGATTTACAAGTTTATTCAAGTCAATTTATTTATAGGAAAATCTTTTTAATAATTCTAGAAATAAATAAAGAATATAAATTCTAAATTTCATCTAAGTATAGATTATCAAAATATTAATTAAGTATAATCTATCAAAGAATTATGATTTACGAACTCTATCATTTATTTATTTATAAAAAAATCATAACTTTATTTTTTTTTAGGAAGAAGATGAGATAAATCTATATTAGATATATTCAACTAACTTCATCTACATCCTAGGGCTAAAGAAAATTAGTTATACATAATTCTAGTAAGCAAAATCCTATTTTTATTCATGAACGCAATTAAATCTAATCTAGAAAGTAATAAAACATGAACTAAAAAGTAATTAACTCTATCTAAAAAGCGAATAAAGAATGAAAAACAATGGCTTACTTCTGGAGCATGGTGTTATGGCCGCCACCCCTTCAGCAAAATCTTAATTTTATTAATTTAAAACGAGTACAAAACTTACAGGATTCTCTTAGAATATAGTGATACGACCAATATTTAGGCTTCAGAAATCAAACCCTAATTCTAACAGAACTAAAAAACCCCAAAATTACATCGAAACCCTCGAAGAAATATCCTCTGGAATGGCCACCTTTGGGCCACCAATTGGCGGTAAATACCGCTAATTGGCGGTAATATTATGTGAAAAAATCTTGAATTTTTTCCACGTGAAACTCTTGTCTTGTACGTTTACTTTTCCTGACTGTATTCGACTTTGAGTCTCTGCAGTATCATGGTCTTGTAGTTTTGCTCACTTTGAAAACTTTTCTAGCTTAATTTCCCAATCCAATTATAATTTCATGTCATATCCTTGTACGAATTGGATTACCTGAAAAACAAACTAAAAATACCCGAGTAGCATTATTTATATACAAAATAGGTAATATGAAGGTTATAAATATGCAATATATACCACTCATAAGTTTGCCAAGCCAATATATTTGCTATCATCGATATTGCAGTTGCCCAAGTTTGTGCTGAACTAGATCTTCTCCAAGAAAAACTAAAAGAGAAAGAAGAGGTATGTGCACGAGAGCTTCAGGACCTAGCCAATGTTTATAATAGAATTGGAGGCGAGCTTGAGCGAGTTGAGCTTGAGACGGAGGTCACACAAAGTACTATCTCCCGTGCTCGTGAGGCTATTGCCATTGCTCAGGCAGTTCTCCAGGCCGAAGAGCCAAAATTTGAAGAGATCATGAAGCGTCGTGAGGCTCTCATCCACCAGCAGGCACAAGTATAACAGGAGGTGGCCATGCAAGGTAAGGTTTTAGAAGATGTCCGCATTGAGGTAGCACAACGCCTTAATGTTGATAAAGAGGAGTTATGTTGTCAAGCCTCTGTCGCTGCTGAAGAAGCCCATTCTAAGAACCTGCGAAAAGCAGAAGAAAGATTGAAAATTCTGACAAACTTTTGACACCTCCTTTTTTATATCTTTCTTTTCTTTCTTTTCATTTTATTATTATTATATATACTTTGTATTTTTCATGTGTAAAGGAATTATTTTGCTTTTCAATCTTATTGTGTGACTTTTAATCTTAGCAACATATGGTACAAAATGATAACATGGATTGAACCTTATGGGGACTAGATTTGGTGAATGGACTCTCATGTGACCAGTGGACTTTATTTGGGGATGGTGGATAGATTCATGAAAGATGGAACTTGCTAAGGGTGTGGAGACACCTTAGCAAGTTGAGCGTTTTGAGCATGCTATAACTCGTTTGGGTTGACAAACAGAGCCGATGACTCGCCTGACTGACAGTCAGAGCCGGTGGTTATTGGATTGGGATTAAAGAACCATGAGCAGAGGTGTTCAAAAAATATACCTATGGAATTTTAATAGAGGTGTACTGTTAAGCATGTCAAGATTGCTTGGCATGTTTAACAAGATACCTCTCCCCTTTGTTTTCTTGGCATTGAGTTGTTTCTACCCCCAGTATGATAAAATTGATCGAGAATTTTAGCTTCCTCTTGCTCCTTGCCTCATGGGGGCTGGGTTGTCCGCACATTCTGTCTTATCATAATAGGTATCTGTTTAATGGATTGTTGGAGCATGACTGGGTGAGGATCGAAAAACTACGAGCAGAGGTGTTCAGAAAATGTACCAAGGAGTTTTAGCAGAGGTGTACTGTTAAACATACTGATGGAATCTTAGTAGAGATGTTAAGAAAACGTACTTAGGTGACTGTGTTAGGGTCAAAAAACCATGAGCAGAGGTATTAGAAAACGTACCCATGGGATCTTGGTAGAGGTGTTCATAAAACGTACCAAGGGGTTTTACTAGAGGTGTACTGTTAAACATACCGATAGGGTCTCAACAGAGGTATTTAGAAAACGTATTGAAGTGACCGTGTTAGGGTTAAAAAACCACGAGCAGAGGTGTTCAAAAAACGAGCTATTCAGAAAACGTACCAAGGGGTTTTGACAGATGTGTAGTGTTAAGCATACCGAGGTGATTAGATTTAAGTTATGAAATGACTTGCCTAGCTGACAGGCAGAACCGTTGAGTCGCTTGGCTGACAGATAGAGCTGCTGACTGTGTTGGGATTATAGGGTGTATTATTTGTATGATTGTTCAAATCTTACTGCCAGAGTTAGATATTAACATGACATGTTCAGTTGTTTTTGAGATGAGATGATTTGAATCTCGCTGTCAGAGGTAAAAGCTTAACGTGACAGATTCACAGGATTTTTAGCAAATTTTCAGCTATTAACGGATTTGACATATCTTTACCAATCGTCGTTTGCATTGGGTCAGCCATGTCATTCTCCTCGGCATGATGAATTATCGAGAGTTTTGTTTGGTCTTAAATGCCAAAAGTTTCCTCTTCCCTTTGCCTTAGTGGCTATGGGTTTATCGTGACAAATTTGTCATGGGATTTTTAGCCAACTCTAGCTATCAATAGATTTGAGGTGCCTTTACCAATCACCGTTTGCATTCTGCTAACCATGCTATTTCCTTCAGCATGATGAGTTGCCGAGGGTTTTGTTTAGCTTAAGTTCTAAACGTTCCCTCTCCCCTTAGCCTTAGTGCCTATGAGTTTATTGCTACCCCCAATTTAATAGGGTTGGCGAAAAATTTTCGATTTCTCTTCATGTCGCTTTTCATAGCATTGGGCAGTTGACTTGTTAGCCTTTCTTTCTATTTTTTTCGAAGGTGGCTAGATGTAGTATTTCTTTAAAAACTTGCCGTTAATAGATATCATCATCATGTCGCCGTCTTGATTGATCAGACGATAGGCTCCATTTGAACTGACAGTTTCTATTTCAAACGGTCATTTCCACTTGTGTTCAAATTTCCTCTTAGTCTTGTGGGTCATGATCATCGGTCTTTTGACGGCCAAAACCAAGTCTTTTTCTTTAAAAGTTTTTCATTTAACTTTCTCATTAAATGCCCTCGAGATACACGAATTGGTACAACTCGATTTGTTGCTTCGCGTTCAGGCGTTTTTCATCGAAGGCTTCTAATTCTTGGAGTTATTTTTGATATTTTTCTTCAGTCGTCATCTTTGTAGTCAGCGCTATTTGCAGGGACGGGATTTGGATTACCAGTGGTAATACGGCTTCGCAACCATATACCAAAGAAAAGGGCATAATTTTTTATAGTTTTCCCTCATATCATGCAGGTCGTGATTGACAAGTACCACCTTTCCAGTAGGTATCGGGGACACTCCTGTGGGAAATTCATTAGTTCCAACCGTTCGAGTGACTGCGTTAGCCATCACCCTCTTCTGTTCAGACTTCAACTGGATTACTTTGGTTTCAATTAGTGCTTGAGTCTTTCTTTTTAATGTGTAGCAGTCCTTCATAGCATGCCCCAAGTTCTGATGATAAAGGCAGTACTTGGGGTCGTTGGTCTTCCCTGCTTCCTTCAGCCTTGGATTAGAAGAAAATTGGAGCATTCCCTACTTGTTGAGCAGATTGAACAGTGACACTGTATGCTCATCTTTGAAGTCGTAGACGGGTGTGAGGTACTATTTGGACGCTCCCTTATCCGTTTGATCTTTGGGCTTTTGTTGCAGAGTTGTTCCCACCGCCATAACCTCTTTTCCTTTCGATCAGGAGCTTTGGGGATGTTGCCTTCCTGTTGAGACACTCCTTACGAAGCGTTGTTCTCCCAAGTGGAAGATGAGGTTGTTAGCTAGTTCGCCTTACTTAATTAGCCCTTTTCAGTTTTTAGATTCAACAAATCCCATTTTGACCAATATCTTGGTCTGAAGGCTATATTTGCAAGTCTCCACCAATGTTTCTTACAACATTCCATGCGGACATCGCATCAACATCTTGTAGAAACGCTCGATAAAACTTTTAACCGTCTCATTCTCTCTGATTATTTGCCAGAAGAGAGTGAATGGATAATTCGGTATTGTCTTCGAAAAAGCAAGCTAGGAACTCCCTCTCCACGTCAGACTAGGTATTGATGGTTCCCGGAGTTAGCTGCATAAACCAAGTGAATGCAGGCCCTCACAGGGTACTTGCGAAAATTTTTGTCATCACTGGGTCATTGCCAATGAGATGGCGAGTCTGCGAAAAAAAATAGTACATATGTTGGTTCGAGGATACCTTCCCATCATACGACTCTAGTTTGAGAGACTTATATTTTGCCGAAAATGGGACAGACTCCCATTCTATCAGGTAGGATCTCGTAATCCCCATTTCTTGCAATCTTTTCTGGTGCATCAAACCTTCTATTTGACTCTGAAGCTTCTCCATTCTTTTTGCGTGAGGATCAATGAAATATTCTTCCTCACCACCTTTTCCCACCGTATCTTGGTTGGATTCACTTTCATCCTTGTTCTCTTTATCGTTAGCTTTATCAGAAGAGGAAGAACCCCCTGCTCTGTCTTCTGTGTTTTTTTCAGTGTTCTCCAGGACCTTCGCAAGCATCGCTTTGAGGTCCTCGATGCTCTTTTGTTGATCTTGGATGAGACGTCTTGTGCCTCAATCCTTTGGCTTATCTTGGCCGCTCGTTGGGCCATGTGAGCCATCCTCCTGCCAGACCGAGAGGAAGCGTACGATCGTGGCGTTGTTATGGCCAAATGATCGTTGAACTCTTCCAAAACCCCCTGTTAATTTTTTGTAACCGCAGAGAGCTGCCACACCTGTCCTGAGGCGTCTGTGATGATAGGTCTTATCTGCCTCAGTGTCAGAGACATACCCTTCGGTGACTGACTTCTTCCCTTTATTCACCATATTTGATGTGAAAGTAGGCAATTCTTGATCTGAGTCAGAATCTCACCTCTGCACTTGTCTTTTCTTTGGAATGCAAGATTTTAGTGTTGACAGTTGGCTGAATACCGATGTTCTTGGGGTTTTACAACGACAGTGATTCAAAACTGCAGCGATCAATTTTTCTCAACAGCATGACCGATGGGGCTGCGCGACTACCCTTTTGTTCGTGAGATATCTCTATAAATTCGGAGTTTCTCCTCGTGGTGCTGATATAAATATCTTTTGGGAACGGAGCCCACTTTTTGAAAGATGTCTATTTGTCCAGACATGCAGTTCAGCAAACTCGGGAAAGTTATACTTATCAACCCCTAGACTAGCTCTATGTCCAACATTAGTTTTGATATGTCTTGCATGAATCTGCTGGGTAGCCTGCCATTCTTTTATTCTTATATGAGGCTGAGGCTTAACTCTTGCCTCGCGCACTGGATGATCCTCACGTGGTGGACGAGCCTAGCGTGTTGATCTAGCTTCGTACACTGGTTTAGTTGAACTAGCCTCACATGCTGGCTTAAACTTAGTTCGGTTTTCAAGTTTACTTATACCAGGCTGGCGAGCCTAAGGACCACTAGGCTGGTCAACTAAGTTGACGTTTGCCAGGCTAAGTTGACTGAGGAGTGCTAGGCTGAGGAGTGCTAGGCTGACTTTTACCAAGCTGTGAACCGTTATGTTGGCCAGGCTGAGGATTGCTGGTTGATTTTTGCCAAGTTATGGACCGCTAAACTGGCTAGGCTGTCTTTTGTCAAGATGACTTTTGCCAATTTTTGGACCGCTAAGCTGACTAGGCTAAGGACCGCTAGGCTGATTTTTGCCAAGCTGTGGATCGCTAAGCTGGCCGGGCTGTCTTTTGCTAAAATGAACATTGCCAAGCTATGGACCGCTAGGGTGGTCAGGCTGAGAATCGTTAGGCTAATTTTTGTCAAGTTATTGTCTGCTCAAAAATTGCACATTTCCTTCCATTTCAAAATTGTTTGATTACAATGAAAATTGAGAATTACAAAAAAAATCGAGGAATAACAAGAACGGGAATATTAATTTATTTCCTTTTTGATGTGGGTTCGGGTGGCGATGGAGCCTCGCTGGTGCACTCCGTTGACCGTCTGACCGGGAAGGGGATGGCTCTGCTCTGCTTCGCTCCGCAATTTCACGAACGCGCTCCCAATCATCCAAAAGTCCTTTCTCTGGACCCAATTCCTGTCTTTTATAGACCGAATTAGCTCGAAATCCGGCTCGAATCCTCCCTGAAAAATCGGATCACGAGATATCAGCCAAATAAACAACGGAAACAGACAGAAAATAACCCGCAGGTTGGCACCAACGGGATCACTCCCACGGGTGCCCACCCGCGGGATTCTCCCGCGGGTGGCACCTTGCCTCCCGCGGGTGCTAGGCATCCGCAGGATTCCTCCTGCGGGTTATCCCACGATTCTTTTTTTAATTATTATTATTATTATTATTATTATTATTATTTTATTATTATTATTATTTTAATTATTATATATATATATATATTTAGTATCTACATAACCCCCTCCAAAGTTTTCGAAGTTCTTTACTGAGCCGTACAGAATTTCGAAACACTTTGAATTCTTTAATTTTGACTATCAGACCTTTTAAAGGATTTGGTAGATAGAGATAATTGTTAACATATTTTGCGGAATACGAGCAGAGATATGACGTTAACATGTTTATTCAATTATTCAATAACAAGCAGAGGTATGATTTTAACGTGCTCATTAGATAACAAGCAGAGGTATGATATTAACGTACTCATTGGGTGACAAGCAGAGGTATGGTGTTAACATACTTATTTAGATGATAAGTAGAGGTATGATATTAACGTATTTATTTGAGGTCAAGCAGAGGTATTATGTTAACGTGCTCATTAGAGTCCTAACCGTTCAGTGACATCTAGTATGACGGATTAGGGAAAGACAGAGGTGACATTAAACGTGTCTTAGAGCTCAACCTATTCAGAGGATCTGGTCGTGATAGGAACAAGCTGACTAAACAGAGATGACGATTAACGTATTTAGCCTTGGAATCGGACTACAGGGGTAACTGTTAACTTGATAGGGAGATGATTTTTGTGAGAGATAATTTTTAACTTAACGATATCAAAACAAATTTATCAGAAGCTGTAATATTGGGCTTGATAAAGTCTGAGTTTTCTTTTCTGTCAGAGATGAAACCTTAACATAACAGAAGATTTAATCGGATTTTAACTCATTTGATTTTGAATTATGATGTCAGAGGTATGATTTTAACTTGACAAATATTTTGGAGTGTCACTTGCTGTGCTGGAGAAAAATGACGATAAAAGTTTTGTTGTCAGAGGTGAAATCTTAACGTGACAAGAGATTTATCTGATTAGGGTTTTTAGCAAATCCCCAGCTATCAACGGATTTGATTAGTCTTTACCAACTACCGTTTGAGTCGGACTAGCCATACTATTCCCCTCAGTATGGTGAGTTGTCGAGAATTTTATTTGGTTTAAATGCCAAACTTTTCCTCTTTCCTTTACTTTAGCGGCTTTGGGCAGTGATGTATCCTTATATTCGGATAAGGATACTGTTGTGATAGATATGTCATGGGATTTTTAGCAAACTCCCAGTTATTAACGGATTTGATTAGCCTTTACCAACTACCATTTGAGTTGGGCTAGCCATACTCTTCCCCTCAGAGAGAAGAGTTGTCGAGAATTTTGTTTGGGATTAAATGCCAAAATTTTCCTCTTCCCTTTATCTTAGCGGCGTTGGGCAATTCATACTTTTAGCCCAGCATGAAGGGGTTGGTGAGAAACTAGTTCTCTTCCCGTTGCCTTGACGGCATTGGGCAGTTTATGCTTTTTACCCCCAACATAGTGGAGTTGGCAAGAATTTTCTTCTCTTCTCGTCGCCTTGACGGCGTTGGGTAGTTCATACTTTTTTTTACCCCCAGTATAGTGGGGTTGGCGAGAAATTTATTCTCTTCCCGTCGTCTTGACGGCGTTGGGTAGTTCATGCTTTTTTACCCCCAGCATGTTGGGGTTGGTGAGAAATTCATACTTTTTACCCCCAGTATGATGGGTTGGCGAGAAACTGATTCTCTTCTCTTCCCTTTGCCTTGACGACGTTGTGTAATAATTTATTTTATTATATTTTATTTTATTATATATATATATATATATATATATTTTCATCATTCATTTTTTTTTGCACCCTCATAATCCCCTGCTTCTTTGTGGTCAAAAGGGGTTAACCCCCTTTTCTTTGGTAGGTTATGGGGTTTTAAATTAATTGTCCTGAGCTCGTTTTTGGAATTGCTCTGAGCCCAAGTGGTACCTTTAGACCACCAACATTAAATATGTCCAAATTAGCTCTAACTCCTTTTTGTTCAATTTTGAGCTGAACTGCTCCAGCGTCAATCAACGCTTGAATTTTATCTTTTAAAATAAAATAATTCTTTGTAGGGTAACCTACAATCCGATTGTACAGGCAGTAATTCAGATCGTTAGTCTTCCCAACTTTTTCAGGCCTCTTACTGTCCAGCAATTTAAGCATCTTGCGTTTGCTGAGCAGATTGAACATAGTAGCAGTATGTTCATCCTTAAACGAATAATGCTTTTGAAGCCTGGGTGACTTTGCTGTGTTGCTCATAATTGGCCATGCTTTCTGTTTCGGTGTGCTTTCTACTGCCATTGCATTATATCTTTCCTTTTGGAACGGAAAAAATGGAGTGGAGGTTCATTTGTACTACCTCCGGTTGCAGACTGCTGTTTTTTGAGGCGTCGAAGTATATCTTCGGCCTGTTCACCCTGCTTAAGCAGATCTTTCCATGATTTGGCTTCAACCGAGCCCATCTTATCTAGAGGGTCGGTTAACAAATTGTGCCTGCAAGTTTCCATTAGAGTGTCCTGCGTCATGCCATATGGGTATCGAACAGAAAGTTCTTGGAATCGCTCGATGTAAGTTTTGACCTTCTCGCCTTCCTCTAGATTTGCCGCTAGCAAGGATAGTATAGAGACTTCAGTATCATCTTCAAATAATCGGGCTACTACATCAGCCCATGATTTAATTGTTCCCTGGGGTAGCTGCATGAACCAGGTAAATGCGGCCCCAGTAAAGTGCTCGCAAATATCTTAGTCAGAGTCGGATCATTCCCCATGAGGTGTCCTATCTGATACAGGAAGTAGAACATGTGCTGTTGCAGCAAACATCTACCGTCGAATGACTGAAAGTTCAACGGTTTGTATTTTGCAGGATAAGATACGGTCTCCCATTCTATGGGATAGGGACGGACTACCCCCACCTATTGCAGTTTTTTGCTATGAAGGAGAGCTTGTAGTTGATTCTCCATCTTCTCTATCTTCTCTACGTGAGGGTTGATGATAACCTTCACTTTCTCTTCCTCTCTTGAATAAGGAGGAATTTCTTCATTCTCGTCCTCGCTGTCTTCACTTATTTGGACTGGTCGTTTTTCTTTCTGCCGATCAGAAATGGACGACGAGGATTGGTTCTTTCTAGTTTGAGCTAACAACTCTATTAAAAATTATTTCATTTCTTCTATGGTCTCCTCTTACTGTTCGAGACGTTTTTCTTGTCTCCCAAACCTTCTAGAGACTTCTTCTAGACGCATACCCTCTGGTTCGATAGAAATTCGTTTTGACCCTGGAGTGATTTCATTATCTGAAGGGTTGTTTCCGACCACCTTTTTACCTTTATTAACAATATGCGATGAGGCAGCAGGCAGCTCGGTTTCCGAGCACACCTTTTTCACCGTTCGTATTCTTTTTTCACCGTTCGTATTCTTTTAGGTTCGGTGAACCGCTCAAAAACTGATCATTTTGAGTTGCATTTGCCGCTTGATAGAACAGTTGGGATCAACCATTCGCATTGGCAGTGAAGAATATTTTGTGAGGAGTTCTTCTTCCAATTGAGAAACTCTCTCAAATCTTGAGGTATTTTCTCATCTTTATTTACATCTTGACGCCTCTTGCATTGCAAATTCGGTTCATAATACTGGAGAGTTTGCAATATTTCAGGGCTGAGCTCTTTTCCAGCATCAAATTGTTCTCCAACCTTTTTGCAGATTCTTCTGGAGTGCACACTGGTCTGAGTAGTTGTGTGGGCCCCGCTCGCCTCTGCTAGAGAGATTAAAATATTTGGTGTATGTTGCGTGGTCACCATAGGCGTTCTCGAATCGACATGAGAGTTGTGTTCATTGAACGTAACCCATCGTTGCTTCCGCGAAGTGGAATCTACGGGGTGCAACCCGCGGTTGCATCTGCGGGATGCAGCCCGTGGTTGCAACTGTGGGTTTGCACCCGTGGGTTTGTTTCCGCTGGGTGCAACCCGCGGTTGCACCCGTGGGTTTGCTTCCGCGATTGCAACCCACGGTTGCACCAGCGGGTTTGCACGCGCGGTTGCAAGTCGCGGGATGCCACCCGTTGTTGCAAGCCGCGGGATGCCACCCGTGGTTGCAAGCCGCGGGTTGGCACCCGCAGTTGCAAGCCACAGGTTTGCACCTGTGGGGTTGCTTCCGCGGGATACAACCCATGGCTCCATCCGTAGGTTTGCTCCAAAATTTTTTACTGTCCCGGAGTTTTTTGCAACCCTTCTTGTATGATTGAGGCGTACTTGTTGAGTTTTATGCCTCAGATTTCTCTTTTGGGAGCGGATTAAGGTCTGCTTTGATTTTTGGCTTGACTTTGGAACGAGCGATAACGCCGTATACTTGACAGACGATGACGTCTTGTCAATTTTAACGGGCAATGACGCCTCGTAAGTATTGAATGACGATAATGCCTTTTCAGTTTTGGTGGGTGATAACGCCTCGCTTTGTTTAATTGTCGCCCGACGATGACGCCTGGACTCCGAATCCAAGGATGATAGGAACTCCTCGTATTTTAGCTGGTCAACCTCCACGACCAGCGTCTCAATCATTGAGCCGATCCGCACCCGGTCAAACTGCGCCACCAAATTCTCTGTTGTAAACAGAGGGGCTCCCACTGTGGTCGCCAGTTCTTGTTTGCTCAAAAATTGCACCTTTCCTTCCATTGCAAAATTGTTTGATTACAATGAAAATTGAGAATTACAAAAAAAATCAAGGAATAATAAGAACAGAAATATTAATTTATTTCCTTTTTTATGTGGGTTCGGTGGCGATGGAGCCTCACTGGTGCACTCCGTTGACCGTCTGACCGGGAAGGGGATGGCTCTGCTCCGCTCCTCAATTTCACAAACTCGCTCCCAATCGTTCAAAAGTTCTTTCTCTGGACCTAATTCCTGTCTTTTATAGACCGAATTAGATCAAAATCCGGCTCGAATCCTCCCTGAAAAATCGGATCACGAGATATCAGCCAAACAAACAATGGAAACAAACGGAAAACAACTCGCGGGTTGGCACCTGCGGGATCGCTCCTGCGGGATCACCCACGGGTGGGCACCCGCGGGATTCCTCCCGCGGGTTATCCCGCGATTCTTTTTTTTTAATTATTATTATTATTATATTTTATTATTATTATTATTATTTTAATTATATATATATATATATATATATATATATATATATATATATATATATATATATATATATATATATATATATATATATATATATATTTTAGTATCTATAGTTATGAACCACTAGACTAGCCAGGCTGTTTTCTGCCAAGATGACTTTTGTCAAGTGGTGGACCGCTTGGCTGGCCAGGCTCAGCATGGCATCCTCCCTTCTTCATGTCAGGCTGATTTTGAGCCTGACATCCTTCTTGACTTGCGCTAGGCTAATTTTGAGCTTGGCGTGCCAAATGAGCTTTGAGTTTCCTACGGTGCGCCATTCGATTCCGGTTGCAGATTCGGGTCCATCTTTGCGCCGCGATAGGTTCTCTTTTGGCGTCATATGCAGCGAGCTCCTTAAATATTGGAAGGGATACAGTTTGTTCTGATGGATCAGAGTTTGTAAATCCAAGTGGTTGTTGATAGATCAACGCCTCCTTATCATCCAAGACCATCAAGTCTTTTTTTTTTGTTCAAAGTTCATCTTTTTGTATTCTCGCCGCGTAGATCTACTGTGGTGTGGACTCGATGAGTTCGAAGATACGTAATCTTCATATTTTTGTTGGTCAATTTCGATCACCAGCATCTCGACCGTCCCTCCAATTTTGTTGACGTGAGATTGGACCACCATCTTCTAATCAGTATAGGAGATTTCTCTCACTGTAGTTGCCAGTCTGTTTTCGAAAAAAAATCGACGATCTTTGCATTGTCATTGAGAGAAAAATTACAGATTATAAAAATTTCTCTTTTTTTATTACAATAAAAATATTCGAAAAAGAAATAAAAACAGACAGAGAGGATTTATATAACACGTTGCTCTTTTTTAAATCAAAAGATCGTGGGATCGAGATAGTTATGAGAACTGGTCCTTTCCTCGTTGCCGATCTGACATCATTGATTGGAGGCGCTGGATATTTCTTGAACTTGTTCTTCTTCTCTTCTAATCTTGGAGAAAACTCGAACTCTTACGCGAGAGAGAGAATTGGCCAAAGGTTCTTTTTAAGTTCTCTTGAGGGGTATTTATAAGCTCAAAGTTTTTAAAGAGGTTTCTTTGTAGATAGAATAAGATCTTGATGTAATTTTGATAATATATTTGAATGTTCTTTTGATTTGATTTGCTCCAGATTTATTGTATATGATCCTGTTTCTGCATCCAAAAATTAATTAAGCTAAAATTAGAATTTGCAGAATTATCAAACTAAAACAAAATTAATTTAGAATTTTGCATCCAAAAATTAATTTGATTCTAATTAAATTTGGCTATGGCTAGAAATTACAAAATAGCCGGATACGGGGTCAAAATATATATTAGTTGCGACGGAGGTGGGGATCAACTGCGCAAGACAGGCGACCGAGCGGCACTGCACAGGGCAAGCGGCTAGCTAGCCAACTTGCGAGGCTGGCTTCAGCCAATTTTTTTTTTTTTTTCGTTCTACAGGTTGAAATACCGTAGTCCATCTATAACTTTTGGTCTCTTTCAAATAATCAAATGGAAATTGAATTCAATACTACAACAACTTTTTCTTCTCTCATCCACTAAATCATTTTACTAGGACTAGGAATTTTTTTCTTAATGTTGGATTAAAAATTATGGAATATTTGAAGTATCTTTCGATGGCCAAGTCTATGACCTTGGATTCCAAGAAGAAAAAGTAGGAAGGTATATTTGGGGAATATGAGATTTTGTTTTTTCTTTAATTTTCTGTTATCGTATCTATCACCTGTATCTATCACCTTTTCACTCGCTGCCACGCACCTTAAATAGACCCCTCAGCCAACTTCTAATCCGAAAATATAACGAGATTTTATTAGTATTGGATATGACAATAAATAGATAAACGACTATGGATACAAAATATCTATACGAAAAATGATCTAGAACATATAAATGGAGGTGCAAAACTGCAACATAAAGCAAAATTTAAAACCGCATCAACCAATTTCTACCTGTAACAGTTATGGCCTATTAAATCATTAGCAGAACAGTACTCATAAAATAAAAATCAAAACCAACAAAAGTTATTGCCACACAGCTTACACTTGCAGCCATTATGAAAGGCCATGAACTCTCTTTACCAG